>CM021102.1:801960430-802320953 GCA_007115665.2 Sequoiadendron giganteum
TTTGGTTTTTCAGATCCCACGGGCACTGTGACATGCAAACTCATTCAACGTCCGATGGACCACTTTCCAGACACTTACTATAAATAGCAACTTCAGCCCAACAGTTACCCAATACTTCAGTCCAGCAAGCAGAGTGACAAACAGTAGAAATCAAGACGATCAGGAGCAGTCAGGAGCGCATGCAAGTTAGATTATGGTTCCCATGCTATGTTTAAAAATAGATGGAACAAAATACAGAGATGTCAAAACGAAGCACGCCACCGGGATCAACATCCTTCAGGCTACCTACTAGCAAAATTTGAGCACGATCTGAATACTTACTATTTTTAGTAAGTCATCTCATGGCTATAAATAGCAGGTCTGTGCCTAAGGCAGGTGTGAACAGATCACTTACAACATCATGAACAGGTGAAGTGAATTTCAAAGCAAACAGAGATACAAAAATTGATCAATTTTAGGGTTTGCTAAAAATAGCAAACGGCTAAAAAGAGTATGTATTGTGCCAGATGAAGATATAAACAAGGTGGCAAGGCCAAGTGGAGGCACAGCCACGCTTGCTCCAGCTCAGAACAGGATGAAACGCAAGGAAACCCTAATGGCTCTGAGTTTGCTAAAAATAGAAAGCCAAGGCATGGCTGGGGCATTGAAAATGTATTAGTGATGACTGGCATGGAGATGTATCAAATACGCCTGAGGTATGGGGAAAATATTCTAAGTGTGGAATTTTCTTCACACACCCTGAAATGCGCCTTCAAGGATAAAATGGAAGTAACACATGCCAAATGCGCCCAAGATTTCCTTGAGCAGAGGTCAAATGCGCCCACATGAGGCAAAGGCATGATAAAATTCACTAAGGCATGAAAATTCCTTGAGGACCCCTCAAATGCGCCCAAAGTTGGAGGTTGCATAGGCTAAATGCGCCTAAGGCAAGGAAGTTTCCCTCTCACCATGTCAAATGCGCTTAAGGAAGATGAAGAGCCACTAGATATGGGCAAAATTCCTTCTAACACCTTCAAATGCACCCAAGAATGAAGTCCACATGCTCAAATGCGCCTAAGGAAGGTGAAGAGTCACCATGGGCGTGGAATTTCCTTCACTCCCCCTTATTTGCACCCTCAGGTTCCTCTTCCCCATAGCATATGCGCCCAAGATGGCAAGGTAAAAGATAAAACGTGAAAGGTGATGGGTAAAATGCGTTTGACTTGAGTAATTTCCCTCACACATGGTGAAATGCGCTCCAAGTTTCCCTCATGACATGCTAAATGCGCCAAGGGTAAAGGTAATACTAGGGGTGGCGTGATTTTTTAAAAGGCTAAGGGTTGAGTAATTTTCCTCCCTACCATGTGAAATGCGCCCAAGGAGTTAGGACTTGGAAATGAAAATTGCTAAGTGTGATGAAGAAAGTCTATGCGTGGAATTGCCTAAGGAATGGAATGGAAGCATGATGGATAAAATGCGCCCTTCAAAGGTAAGGTGGTAAAATATAAATTTAAAATAATTTCCCAAGGCATTTTCTAAGGAGAAAATGAAAATACGCCTAGAGGATGATGCTAGAATTTCCAGAGAGAAAGTTCTTTAGAGGGAAAATTCTTTAGGAAGAAATCAAGAAAATTTGCCGAGGCCAAGAAATTGGAGATTGCAGGTGTGAAAGACGTCCGGGGTGGAGAAAAATAAACCTTAGCCATTTTATTATTTTCAAATAATAAAAATTAAAATGTACCCCTTCATCCGGATACACATGAAAACGATGGATTCTGAAAGGAATTTTCTTCTGGGTATTGAACGTTTGCAATCCAGAGATAATTCAAACTTGCTCCGCACCTCGCTCATATCATTTCAACAGGAAATTTTGCCCGACGCCTATTTTGATAAATTTCCTAAGGTAAGTTCAAGAATTTCTCTAAGGCAAATAGGGGAAATATAACTTCACGAAGTATTTTCGCCAGAAGATTGAACTGAATGATTTCGCCAAGACGAAGATGAGATTAAATGACTTAGCCAAATGAATTCGAAATTGCCCAACAGAGTGAGTGATTTAATATTTTAAAAGATCAAATGTGATGAAGCAGGCCTGTGCAGAAATGATGAAATTCATACTTCTAGAAGCTTGAGATTCTGATGCTTCGAATGACAAGTGTTACGACTGGAAAAGAGAGGGAAAGTGGAATTCAAAAAAATGCTAAGTATAGCCTCTGCTGGAATTCGATCTGACTATAATATTTTGAGTCCTCTTCATTCTCCTCACAAGTTGCTAAATGCAGAGCATTTGCTGAAGCTGAAGTTGCAGAGAAATAAAATATTCTCAAGCTACTGGAGGAGTTCGAATTTGTGAAGTGTGAAGCTGCTGAAGTACGTTTTTGCTGAGAAGTCTCAAGTTGCTGAGAGGTGCGAACTTCTTAGTTTCCGGCGGCTGAAAGTGAAAGGCACGTTTTGACTTGCTGAAGCTGCAGTTGCCAAGAGTTCGAATTTGTGAAAGGAGACCCCAAGTTGCTGAGAAATCTGAAGTTAAAAAGTCTTGAGGTTGCCGAGGAAGTACGATTTGATGTGCCAAGGCTGCACTTGCTGAAAACGCATTTAGGAGAAGCAAGCAAGTTGCTGAAAGTACATTTTAGAAGAGAAGTACGAATTTGAAAAGAAGTTTCATAACTGCTGCAAGTACAGAAATTTCACAGTTGAAGTGAGAACATTGAAAGAACAAGACAGTTGAGGTTTGCAGCTGGAAATGGCAAAAGTGTTGCAGCCTTTTTATTTGAAAATCTGCTGACACCCTCAACGGTGATTATTTTATTATTTTAAAATCTTGTTTTCTAACTATCTTGCCTTTTTGCAGAATGGCTGAATCAAGCAAAAGAGTTGCAGGCAGGAACAACCACACCGAATCCAGGCAAGCAGTGATCAAGAAATTAAGCAAGTCCTTCCTGCCAGAGTCAAAATTCTCATCAAAGTTGGGCAAGCTGGCTGACACAAATTTAGGCTCGTTCAACCTGGAGGCATTCAGAAGGAGGATAATGGGGACTGGAGGCCATCACCCATTAGTGATGTCACACAATATTGTTAGGAGCGGATTGTATGCAGTTGCCAGTTTTCCGCCAGCTATCCGGTGTCCAGAACTCATCATGGAATGCGCCCACCATTACAACATAAAGCAAAGAACGATCACTTCGCCAGATGGCAAGATTTTGGCCAACCTGACACCTGAAGCGATCAGGGAGACATTCGGGATTCCAGTGCATGAGAAGATGATGTATAAGATGAAAGAGAGGGCTGAAAGAATGTATTCATCCACAACGGACCGATGTGTTGATTTGATAAACACCAGGTTGATGATCAAGCCCAAACCAACTCGTACAAAGCGACCCAAATAGATAATCTCGGAGGACTTGAGACAGGAGTTTAGTGATCTGATTATGATGCTGAGTAGAGTTGGAGGATGCCCCCAAGCGTTCATCTTTGAACCTTGGATGTTCTACTATATCAACTTGGTACTAGAGGGCAAGGATCACATGGATTGGGCAATGTTGATCAGTGATAGCATTCATGAGCAGCTCTGTGGCATAAGAAGGACAAAAACATTTTATATGGGCTCTTATATTGTCTATATGCTGGCTCGCATGACAAGGTATAGGGGGATCTCTTACAAGGAACCAATTGGATGTGGTTCCCATCAATTTAAAATACATGAGGCTTGTCCACAGTTGCATTTGACAAGCACAACTAACTATAAAAGGGTCAATGACGCCTTCACAATGCATATCACGAGGACCTTGCAGCAAATAACCCACCACAAAATATCTAGGGAAGCACAAGAGATGATTGAGAAATTCGGATGTTGGTTTATCCAATTTCCAAAGTTCACCTACATAAGGCTGCAAGGATTCTCTTCCTATCCTTATAGATTGCCTCGGTATCCCACCAATAGAATTGTGATGCTGGAAGTATTTAGGCAACTTATTGCCTACGATAAGATCCAAAAGAAGAAGAAGAACGGTGGACTAGGATTCCCAATTACCATGGGGAATTCAGATGAAATCTGCCCATCGCTGCAAGCAGCTAGGGAGGCAGAAAATGAGCTTCAATTCTTCCATCTTTCCTAGCATACCACCAAGCATCATTACGATCCCCACAGGAACATCAGATGGATACTGTCAGAAGAGTTCAGGCACAAAGCACATCGAAGATTTTTGGGCCAGTGCAGTGGATGAGATCGAGGTTAGGAAAAGAATGTTCTCTCGGATACCGCTGGTGATGGTCAAAGAGTGCGAGATTGTCCCAGTATCGGATCAGATTGAAGAAGACATAAACGTAGTACAGGCTGACTACGAAACAGTGAGAGATACACCTCTACCACTCCCAGATTGGTCGGAGCCAGAGGTCACCAACTTGGATACTCTTTGTATCCCAGTCTTAACATTTACACGGAGTTGGGTAGAGAGGCATGTCAGCCGACTTAAGGGACGATCAATTCCCCTTACCTATAATTTGATGGGAGATCACAGATCACCAGCAGTTAGACAGAAAAGGTAGGTGGATCAAACTCCAGAGCCAAGAGGAAAAGCGCCGGTTCGACCTGAGCCTTTGATAGTTGAGGAGTCCTTGCATACACCATCTCGGACACACTCTCCAAGCTTACAGGAGGTGTCATTGTTTGTTGATCAGAGGGAGAGATTGGATGTAGAGAAGACAGTGCAAGGGGCAAGTCAGCCACCTCGTAGGGAATCAGTGGGCCAGAGCATCAACGTGCCCCGAGAAGACAATCAACAAGAAAATCAGCAAGAAACAGATGAGGGGATGGCCACGGATACTCAGTTTCAGCAGGAGATTGAGGCAGCTCTCGAGGATGATGCTACCTCCGATCAGGATGCCCAAAGCTCAGGAGACACTGAGCCTATTGATAATGACGAGCCTCGTCAAAGCGAAGGCAGAAATGAAGTTCATGAGGTAGAGGCCAAGGTGGAGCAGCCTTTTATTATATCAGACATGCGACAGGAGGTGCCAGAATGGTTGAGGGATAGGATGAAGCGTGATCTTGTAGATGAGACTGATCTCGCAGCTGAGATGGAGGAATTGTTACAGAGGATTAGCGCACCTCCAACAAAGAAAAAGGCTAGGAAGTGTTGACGTGTTTTTTATGACGACATCAACACAGAATAAAGTTGTCCAACGGTCACTCTATTCTCTCTTGATCAAAGTGTCCCACATGCTAAGATTGCTTGAAAGTTCATGTGTTCGACTCCAAGGTTCCTTTCATTGCGAATAGATTCAGTTGGTTGATGTGTTTAGCTGGATTATTCCAAGGGGACTTACGTAGTTGTTCGATTATGTGAAGCAATTAGGACATGAAAGATTTGACAAATATCACTCTGGTATCTGGACTGACCCGAAAAATGCTGAATTAAAAAGGGATAGGGATAGGGATAGGGATTCTAAAAATCTATTTCTAAAGGGTGGAGGACGAGGATCGACTTAAACAATCTTCAAACCAAACTTTGCTTTGTCTCCTTTCGAACAACTCCGACAAAGTTGGTGCAATCTTCAAAGGATGAGAAAGGTGTTCAAACTATGACACAACATGTTCATACCATCACTACGACGCATACAAACATATGAGCCACAATCGAAGTTAAGTGCTAATACTCCAGTTGACCACGCAAGGCGAACTTACCATCAGTAAGCCCGCTAGTGGTATGGATGAAAGAAGATATGCTCAAATCACAACGCCACACTCCACAATTAACAACTACTTGCATAAACAAAGTTTACTCTACTCTATCCACTTGAATTGGAAAGACGAACAAGCCTTGCTAGCTACTCACAATAGAAGATAGAACCACCAAACAATGATAAATCTTTATATTATGAGAGTGTTCACAACAACTTCTTACAAAGTCCTCAATGGGAAAACTTCCTTTCCTCCTCAATCTAAGCTAACTTCTAAGCTAAACGCTATATGCCTTCTACTCTCGCTCTGATTCAATTCTTGATCTAATGTCTAATAAATTACAAACGAGGGGGGATGCCCCTTTTATAGCTAGCCCATTTCAATGGACGGCTCAGATTGAATTACAATGAAGGGCTCAGATCGAGCCACCTATGCCCTAATTAGGGTTTCTGCCCTAAAAACCGCCACAGAGAGGAGTGGGCAACGAATGCACAGAATATTCTCCACTCCCCTGCAGGAATCATAATGAGCAATTAATGCCCACTACCATCATCAAGAAGATCCTCATCAAGCAGCGCGTTCCCACTAGCCTTCTCCCGGATAGCAAACTCGATCAACCGGGCCAATACCGCTTCAACCTCCTGGGCAGAAATCGGTGGAATGTGGTTGAGCTGGAACTCCAATACCGCTACCGTCTGTCCGTGCCAGATGCAAGACTTCGTCCATGCCGCTAAGGCGTCTTGGGTATGCTGAATTATACTGGAGAAAGTGGAGACATTCTCAAAGTCATCTAGGACAAGCGACCTCGCAGCTGAGAAAAACGGAGCCAGTTTATCTTTCAAGCCATCAGCAGTTATTTCCTTTGGGGCCAACTTTCTAGCAAATATGGCTTCCAATGTATTAAGGACTCCCTCCAAGATGTTACCCATTGCTTTCCTCACTCTGGCCAAATCTGCCTTGGCTGCATCGTGAAATCCACGGCCTGTGACCACCGAGGAGTACCAACTGGTGAAATCATACCTGTCACCATCCTGAATCACACCTCCATCCACCAAAGTTTGCAGAGGTATATGCATCAAAGCCCCTAAATAAAGTATAGTCTTCGTCTGATAGATGCGGGTATCGTCCCAGGCTTGATCCACCATGTCAATCCGTGCCAAAATACTTGAGGCCTGCCGATAAGCATTGGCGAGGTCCTCCATGAATTTCCCTGTCTCAGCACGAACATGGCTAACCCACTTGTCTGCTTCCGTTTCCATCTTTAAATCCTCTAAGCCAACAACTGACTCCCTCGGAAGCTCTGGTGGACGTTCTACCGTTGGGTTTGCCAATTCACCTGGACGTGCTAGACTCTGCACATATCCTATCAAGGTTTTGTGCTCCTTCTTCAATTTCTTATACTTCCCTTCCGTGCGGAGCAACTGATCCTTCAGCGCCTGATAGGAGTTATCGAACTCTTCGACAATTTGGGCTCCCGTAGGACGACCCAACTCCACGGTGGTGATCACATAGTTCTTCGGGCCTCTCCTCGGTTCGATCACAATCCTCTCTCGGAACAGCCACCTGAAGCGTGCGAGAGCCTGACTCATCAGTCGAGATCTTTGAAAACTTCCTGGCCCTCTTCTTTTCTGGTGGCGCACTGATCCTCCTGAGGAACTCCTCCATCTCGATGGCCGGATCCGTATCATCCTCGGGTTCTCTTCTCATTCTGTCTGAAAGCCAATCCGGCACCGTCTGCTGCGGATTGCAAACGACTAGGGGCTGTTCTCCGTTGCCTCCACCTCATGCACTTCCTCTCTTCTTGCACTGCTCTGCTCGGGCTCATCATCTTCCACGAGCTGTGTATCTCCTGACCCTTGGGTCCCCTGTTCTGTGTTTTCCTCTTCCTCCAACGTCATGTCCAACATCTGTTGGAAACGAGTGTCAGCCACTGTTTCATCTTCTTCTTCTTGTTGGCCAGCCCTGGATACACTGACGCTTATACTATCTGATTCTCGGATGTTGGGTTGATCCACCTCCTCAAGCTCCCGCTCTTCACCCAATCCTGCCCTCTGATCAGCAAACAATGAAATCACTCTCAAACTCGAAGACTGAGTTTGTGAGTGCATAGGTGATGCTTGTTCCATCCTCAACGGTATCGGCTGGGTTGGTACTTCTACTTGTGCTTCCGGTGTTTGAGCAACCTGTTTTCCCCTTTTCACCGATAGCGGCCTTGGGTCACCCATCAAGCTATAAGTAAGGGCGATCGATTTGCTCTTAAGTCTGCATACATGTCTATCGACCCAAGCCCTTGTGAAAGTCAACACCGGAATAGAGAGCGTGTCCAAGTCCATGATTTCTGGCTCGGACCAATCAGGTGGTGGGACCGGAGTATCCCTAATTGAACCATAGTCGGGTTGCATAACGTTGACATCCTCTTCCACCTGGTCGGGAACTGGAATGATCTCACATTCCTTGATCAATTTGAGGGGAAGCCTGGAAAACATCCTTTTCCTTATCTCAACCTCATCAATAGCATTTGCCCAAAAGTCTTCAATGTGGGCCTTGTGTCGGTACTCAACGTTCTGTATCATTCGGATGTTTCTGTAAGGATCGAAATCCTGTCTGCCTGTGTGATACGATAGATGATAGAATTGCAGCTCATCCTCTGCCTCTCGAGCTGCCTGCAAGGAGGGACACACCTCAGTGGAATTTCCCATGGCAATAGGAAAGTCAAGTCCACCCTTCTTCTTCTTTTTTCTGAATCTTATCATAGGCGATCAACTGCCTAGATATTTCCAGCATTATAATGTGATCGGTGGGGTACCTCGGTAGCCGGTATGGATACGAAGTGAACCCCTGCAGCCTAATGTAAGTGAATTTCGGAAATTGGATGAGCCAATATCCGTATTCCTCGATCAATGCTTGTGCCTCTTTGGATATTCTTTGCTGCGTTCTCCGCTGAAGGGTCCTCGTGATGTGCATTGTGAATGCATCATTAGCCCGTTTGTAACTGGCAGGGTTAGCTAGATGCAACTGTGTGCAGGCCTCATGGATTTTGAACTGATCAGGTGCACAGCCTATCGGCTCCTTGTATGTAATCCCTCGATACTTGGTCATTCTGGCTAGCATATATATCACATACGAGCTCATGTAAAAGGTTTTCTTCCCCCTCAGGCTCCTGAACTGCTCATCTATGTTATCACTGATCATTCTTGCCCAGTCAACGCATTCCTTTCCCTCCAATATGATCTCGATGAAGTAGAACATCCATGGCTCGAAGAAGTAGGCTTGTGCACTCCCATTTACTCGGCTCAGCATCATCATCAAGTCGCAGTATTCCTGTTTGACATCTTCGGCAATTATCTGCTTTGGGAGTCTAGTGCAAGGTGGCTTTGGCTTTTGCATCCAAACTTTGTTGATGACCGCATCAACCCTCTCGAAGGAGGTGGAGTACATTTTATCCGCCCTCTCCTTTGATCTGTACAGCATCTTTTCGGCAGTAGGAATTCCAAATGCCTCTCCGGTGGCGTTTGGCGTGAAGTTGGCAAGCAATTTGCCATCCGGCGAGACAATGGTTCTACGCTCCGGCTTGTAGTGGTTTGCACACTCCATAATTAGCTCCGGGCACTGAATTGCTGGTGGAAAACCAGCGGCTGCATAGATACCACTCTTTATGATGTTATGTGCCGTGACTGATGGTTGATGGCCTCCCAGTCCGTACATCCTAGACTTGAGTGCATTTAGATTAAATGACCCGAGGTTGGTGTCACTTAACCCTGCCAGGTTGGAGACAACTGCCGACTTTGGAAGAACTGACTTGGCGAGCCTTTTAATCATTGCCTGCCGGGATGAGCTAGCCTTGGCCGTTTCGGTGTTTGCAGCTCTGCCTGCGGCTCTGCTTGTTCCAGCAACATCCTTTGCTCCAGCCATCTGCAAAATAGAATCCAGCAACTGCACTCTGATTGGCGGAGAAAATTACAGCCAACCAACAACTTTCAGCAATGTGGCTATTTTCTCAGCACAGAATAAATTAAATCTTTCGCCCCAACTTCCGTCAACTTCAGCAACTTTCAACTTTCAGCAGCTCGAATAAATAAAATCTGCAGTAAGCTTCAACTTTCGTGCAACTTCAATATTCAGCAACTTCGAAGTAAATCCTCAGCACACAATAAACTTCTACAACTCAATGCTCTGCAGCAACTTCAGAAGATAAATCTTCCAGCAACTCCGGAAATCAACTTCAACGTTCAACTTCGAAATTGCAGCAACACATTCTCAGCTTTTCGAAAGAAAGAGTCTTGGCAGATAAAAAAAAAATCTCCAGCACTTCGCCCTTTCAGCAACTCAACACTCTGAAATAAAATGAACTCCCAAAGAATTTCTCTCCTCAACAACTTCGAAAATATTTCAATCTCTCAAGAACTTCTTCAGCAACTTCAATTTCGAAAAATGTGAGGAGAAATGAGAGAAGAGACTGTTTAAATAATTCTTCTCGAAGAATCCTGCCAAGTAAGGCTGGGGCTATTTTTAGCACCCTCATCAATTCTCCACTCTCTTCGTTCGGAATCTTCTAATTCAAGCGCAATAGTGGGCTAGTTGTCAGCCAGTCATTATGGCAGTTGCCATTAACAATGATTCCTTCCTTGTAAAAATTCGAATTTTTCCTCTTGGTCTGCCAGTTAACTCTTGGTGATTTAAACAACTTGCGAGAAAAATCACTTGATTTGGTTTGAAAATTTCATTTAAGAATCTCGCAGTGTTTAATTGAATCCAACTCGAAAAATTCGTGGGAGTTGTAAATTTATTTCCAACTTTTAAAATGTCTGTCATTTAAATCCTCGATTTCATAAAATTTGCCTTAGACATTTTAAATTCTCTCTTTAAAATATTCAACTCCGGGTGATTTAAAATCACTTGCATGCTCGAAATAATTCATCCTCTGAGATTTAACTTCCGTCAGGAAAATAATCTAGGCAAAACGAATTCCCTTCTGAAAATATTAAAATTTCCCTTAGGAAATTAATTTTTAAACTCTGTTAACTCATGGGTGCATTTTAAACGGGTTCATTTGATTTTCACTTAGAAAATATTTTATCAAGTCGTCAACCCCGTTTAAATGTCTGGAAAATTTTCATGTTCACCCACTCTTTCCGTTTATTCAAATTTTCAAAATTCTCATGCCTTAGGAATTTCTCCACTTCACACATTTGATAGAAAATTTAAATCTTCACCTCCCCTTAGGCGTATATTTCCCCTTGGCATTTTATTTTATTTAATTAAAAATTTCCATGCCTTAGAAATTTTATTAACATTCTCCTCCTCCCTTGGGCGTATTTTAACTAGGCAAGCTTTAAATTTCCACGCCTTAGGAAGTATTTTCCATCACCACTTACCTTGAGGGCGCATTTCCACTAGGCAACTTTTATTTTCGTGCCTTAGAATATTTCTAGACTTCTATTCCTCCTTTTGACTGGGGGCGCATTTTGACCTTGAAGCTTTTGTTTTTGCCTTAGGCGTTTTTCCACTAGGCCACATCCTCCTTGGGCGCATATACATAGGCAAGCTTTCATTTTTTTTTACCATGGGCGCATATGAGGTAGGCTACTCTTATTTTGTGCCTTAGATTATTTTCAAAAGCCTTCCTTCTCCTTGGGCGCAAATGAGACCCCATGCTTTTGTTTTACTAGGTGGGCGCATTTTCATACATGAACTTTGATTTTACGCCTTAGAAAATTTTAAGACCTCCTCACCTTGAGGGCGCATTTCACCCTTGCAAGTTCTATTTCCTTCTACCTTAGGCATTCTTCTTCTTAGCATCATCTAGGCTTGGGCGCATTTTAACATGGCTACTCCCGTTTTTGCCTTAGAATATTTTTATAAATTCACCTTGGCTGGGCGCATTTTGTCTTTGAACTTCCATTTTACGCCTTAGAATATTTTTGAGGGTTTTCACTTTACCCTGGGCGCAAATGAGGGAGGAGCTTGGGCACATTTCACACCTTATACTTCCATTTCCATGCCTTAGACGCTTTCTCACACACTTGAGGGCGCATTTTAACTCTTCCCACTTACCTTGAGGGTGCATTTTGCCATGGCTACTTCCACTTTGCCTTGGGTGCAAATGAGGGGTGGAGCTTCCATGTGAGGGCGCAAATGAGACCCCATGCTTTTGTTTTATGCCTTAGCCGCTTTTTCTACTAGGCCACATCCTCCTTGGGCGCATTTTGATGGAGGAGCTTCAAGATGAGGGCGCATTTTAACTAGCTTACTTTTATTTTCTTGCCTTAGGCATTTTTCACATGCAAGCTTTGACTTGAGGGTGCATTTCATGGGGTGAGCTTTCGTTTTTGCCTTAGACAATTTTCACACACTTAGAATTTTGCTTGAGGGCGCATTTTCCAGGGGCAACTTCCATTTGAACACTTAGAAACTTTTTCATACCTCTGCCTGCCTTCATCTTCACCGTCTATTTTGGGTAAGTCAGGCTATTTTTAGTAAGTTCTTGACTTTCTGACTTCAGTAGCTCCGTTTGGCACGAAAATTTCACCATCTGATCTTCTTCGTCTTGTGAACCCGCTTCGCCAGTCCCACATGTCAGCCTGCTATTTATAGTAAGTTCTTGACTTTCTGACTTCAGTAGCTCCATTTGGCCTGAAAATTTCAACGCCTGATCCTGATAACGTGAGTGTCATTCTAATGCCAACCTCGGGTGCAGACCTGCTATTTATAGCCGTGCCCTTACTTACTAAAAATAGTAAGTCCTCCGATTCTGCTCAAATTTTGCCAGCAAGTGCCTTGAAGCGTGCTGATGTTGGTGAGGTGCTTCGTTTTGACAATTTCTGGATTTCACCCCCTATAAAAGTGGAAACCCTAATTTGACTTGCCTGTATCCCGAACGGTCTCCGTTTGTCCTCGTTCCTTCTGCATGTTGTTCTACTTGCTGAACTGGAGTGTCAGGCGATTGCTAGAATGCACCTGCTAAAAATAGAAACTGCCTGAAAAGTGACTCATCCACTGCCGGATGGTTTTGCATGTCATATTGCCTGTGGGATCTCAAGAAACCCAGAAAAACCCAGAAAACTGGTCTGCATGCATGTATCGGCTAAAAATAGTAAGTCCTCGAAATTTGATCTTCTCCGCTTGCATGTCACACTGTTGCGTAGCTCTCGAAAAACCCAGAAGGAATATCCGGACATGCGTTGAAGAACTCTGCATGCAAACCCTAAAAATAGCCTCCGAAGGCTGAACTCTGAAAGTGATCGTCTCGGTTTGCATGTTATATTGTTGCGAAGGTTTCGAGGAACCCAGAAGTAATCTCCGGACGTGCAATGAGGAATCATACATTTGACCCCTGAAAATGGCTCCTGAAGCCTGAACTGCTAAAAATAGCAAATTGTCCGATCTGGCTCAAAATTTATGTGCAAGCAGCTTGAGGTTACCTGAAGGTGGTGGAACTGACAGAATTCCAAAATTTCGACAAAATAGCCCCAAATTGAATACTTACTAAAAACAGCAAGTTGCCGGAATACAGTGAAAATTTAATGGGACCTTGCTGGAAGCTTTCTGACTGCTGTACCAAGCCCGGATTTCAATTTTACAACTCAGTTTGACCCTAAATAAGCCTGAAGGATGAAAACCCTAATTTCACAGACTTGAACAGTATTTCAACCTGGGTCAAACGACGGGACATCCCCGGAGGGACCAGAGAGAGAGAGACGCAAAGCCAAAAGACTAGAATGGAGCAAAAAAATAAGGGGGTCCCCGTCTTGGATGGGGTGATGTGTGAAAAAGGTCACAACAGGAAGTTCTCCAAAATATCCACGGATGAGGATGGATCTCGAACTTTACATGTGGCAGTGCCTCGGGTAGAGTGTGATCGGGATGAGGCCATTCCCGAAAATTATGTTGTGACAACTATGGAACTTGGCCGCCCTACTGGAGCACAAGTAGTAGAGGAGTGCGATAATTCCTATCGAGCACTTAAGGATAGATTGTCCTATGTTGAGGGCAAATACAAGAAATTGAAGGTAGAGCACAAGACACTGATTGGCTACGTGCAACACTTGTCCTGTCCTTGTGGGCAAGAGAATCCGGCAATTGAGCTTCCAGCTTAATTTTCCAGGGAGTCAATCAGTGGGTTAGAAGATTTGAAGAGAATGGCACAACAGGCAGACAAATGGGTTGTCGACGTTCGTGTCGAAACGAGAAAGTTTCTGGAGGATCTTGCACATGCCTATGGGCAAGCCTCCGATATTATGGCGAGGATGGATGCAGTTAACCATGCTTGGGGTGAGGCGCGTATCTATCAGACGAGAGTTGTTCTCCGTTTGGGGGCTTTGATGAGCATACCTCAACAAACTTTGGTTGAGGGAGGAGTAATTCAGCAGGGGGATAGATACGACTTCGCCGGATGGTACTCTTCAGTAGTCACAGGCCGGGGATTCTACGATGCATCACAAACAGATTCTGTCAGGGTCAGAAAGGCCATGACAAACATCTTAGATGGAATTCTCAACACATTGGAGGCAATCTTTGCCAGGAGGTTGACTTCTGAAGAGGTAACTGCAGATGGATTGAAGGACAGATTAACGCCATTCTTTTCTGAGCTAAAGACCTTCACCCAGGATGATTTCGAGAACACTGCTACGTTCTCCAGTATCATACAGAACACCCAGGACGCCCTTGTTGCGTGGAAGAAATCTTGTGCCCGACTTGGGCAAACAGTTACAGTTTTAGAGTTTCAGTTGGATCACATTCCTCCCATTTCAGATCAAGAAGTTGAGGCAGTATTATCCAGGTTCATCAGATTTGCAGTCAGCGAGAAAGAGAAAGGAAACGCCCTTTTGGACGACGACCTTCTGGAAGGAGACGACGTGCATTGATGGTGGGTAGTGGTTCATTGATGAAGAGTGGAGGGCGCATTCATTGCCCCACTCCTCTCAGTGGCGGTTTTTAGGGCTAAAACCCTAATCAGGGCTTAGGTGGCTCAATCTGAGCCTTCCATTGTATTTCGATCTAAGCCGTCCACTGGACTGAGCTAGATATAAAAGGGGTATCCCCCCTCATTTGTAAAAATAGTTAGAAAATATCAGAGTTAGACAGAAATCAGAGATAGAGTTGAGCTAGATAGAAGTTAAAGTAGAGCTAGGGGTTAGCTTAGTTTGAAAAGGAAAGAAAAGCTTTCCCTTTGAAAGTTTTTTTGTAAAAGGTTGTTGTGTAAGACTCTCATAATATAAGGATTTTCATTGATTGGTGATTCTATCTTGCATTGTGAGCAGTTGACGAGGCTTTTTCGTCTTTCCAATTCAAGTAGATTAGAGTAAAGTAGACCTTGTTTTATGCAAATAGTGTTGATTGTGGAATGTGACTTTGGTTTGAGCATATCTTCCTATATCCATACCACTAGCGGGCTTGCTGATGGTAAGTCCGCCCCTGCGTGGTCAACTGGAATCTTAGCACCTGACTTCGGTTGTGATTTGTGTGCCCACCTGCTTTGTTGTGAAGGGGTGCACATGGTGAATCTCAATTTGAACATCCTTTCCATCCTTTGAAGATTGCACCAGCTTTGTCAGAGTTGTCCGAAGGGGAGATGAAACAAAGTTTGGTTTGAAGATTGTTGAAGCTAGTCCTTGCATTCCACCCTTAGAGATAGATTGTAGAATTCCTATCCCTACCTCCTTTAAATTCAGTATTTCCCGGTCCGTTCAAATACCAGAGCATCATAGCCAAATCCTTTCATTTGCTTGAGTAAAGAAATCGAACAATTACGTAAGTCCCCTTGGAATACCCAACATATTCAGATCAACCAACTGAGTCTATTCGCAATAAAAGGAACCTTGGAGTCAAACGCATGAACTTTCACGCAATCTTAGCATACAAAACACTTTGATCAAGAGAGAATAGAGTGACCGTTGGACATTTTATTTTGTGCTGGCATTGTCATAAAACACACATCAACACAACCCTTACTTATTCTCAGTGAGTCATAGACTCCCTTTGAAGGTTAATTCGTCCTCTTCGAAATGATATCTTCAACCATTCATTCAATCACATGACTGCAAGAAGTGTTTTCTACAGGATGCATCAAGCTCTTCTTGAAAGCAATCTCTTTCACTTCTTGATCCATCCTGAAAACATTAAGAAGAGATTACTAAGAGTTCAAAAACTATCCAAAGAAATCTCATACAAAGTTTTACTATCTCAGGTTATAGCAATAACTCGTAATGAATAGTTTGAAACTTCAAGGATCTTAAATTAGTGAACACAAATCAAGAGAAAAAACATAATCTCTTTTACTAATCACACAAGATCCAAATAAATGATATAACATAAATTCAACAAAGAATACTCATCTCTTTTAAGTATTCCGATGGATGCAAATACAGGACACAATGTGGAACGTTGCGCTTGCACTCAGATCAGTCCATAGCCTTCCTTCTACAGGTTCACGGCTTGATCACAAGCCCATGTCACAGAATTTGTAGTGGTAGCTGGCTAAATTTGAATATGGTCTTTCTTTTTCCAGCTGCGACCCACCTAGAATTGCTATTCAGGTGCAACAAGCTCTATGATGTTCAGATGATGAAACAACAAAGATGAACCCCAGTGCATCCTACAATGATGGATTTCACGACGGCAATAGGAACAACACTTCTTTATCCGTCCTTAACATCACCTTTTAGTATGATGACCACCAACCCAATTTATTGCAATGTCAGAGATCTTATTATTCAGCCTACGAGCAACATCTATAGTGCCACCAGCATAGATCTGACAAAGTTCAAATAGGTTCTCAAATACAGGGCAATCTTCTCCCATATTATACTTCAGTAGCTCCTTTGTGAACATGTGTTGAGTATCAAGGGTTATCCGATGTAGAAATTCCACATAATCTGCTGAATGAAACTAAGCTAGCTCCACTAGATATGTTTTGTGGGGTCGATATATCTCTATGAAAAAAGGAGAGGGCTGTAGACCCGACATTTACACGCCTATCCGCCATTCTATCTACGAGAGGAAGATTAAGCAGGTCGTGAGCCACTTAGCCAAAAGATAGGAATCACACAAAGACAAAAGACGGGTAAGTTGATTGTCAAAGACTAGTCTCAGAGAAGGCACAAGATGGTGTGTCATACAAAGTCGATGTGGCTTCATAGGGTGATTGGGACAAAAGTACACACTTCCTACATCCCCGTCGTAGAAATAGGCAACTCAGTCTTTGGAAGGCATACTGAAAAGCTTCCAAAAGGACGTTGCTTATTACAGGTGCTAGTTCATGGAAAGAAATGAAGGAACTGGGCGGAGTAACAACCTAGGAGTTTCGTGTTCGGTTGCTTTACATTCACATCCTAAGCCGTCATTTTATTCATTTCGCCATTCTCTGATTGCTTATATCACTACCACAAGAGTATTGACTAGGGTGATTGGAGGAGCTGAGAGCGATAGATCACCGAATACACTTCTGGAGCCTCTGAGCATCCGCATGACTTCTGGAATGGTTCCAGGATACATCGCGTCTCTATTGCGGGGACTATTGCTGGTGGAATAGGTGGTTGTTTGACGCCCAGGAACAAGACTATCATTCACATTCTTCTCGGGAGCCTCATTCACTGATGTGCACTTATATTGCAACCAGTGGAAGGTGAAAATAGAGTCGATCCATCTCCTGGAGATCAACGTGGGCTGGCATCATCTCTTCGGCGCATATTTCCGAAAGGTGGATTTTGGGTTGCGACAGCAACATGAAATCGTCTCTGTGACGTGACCATCGAGAGACCTCTTCTCCATCGCGTCACTATTCTAAGCCGGACAGAGGCGCTCTCTCTGAGTTGCAATTGTAAGACCCGTGTTCATCCAATGCGTTACAGGGAACGACCCATGCTTCATGTAACATTCTAAGTGGTCTGAAGTAACTCTATTTTCATATCATTTGGGTGTGGCGTGTATTCTGCTCTATATATATCGAACTCAGAAGTTATAGTTTGTTCTAGAATTTAATCGGATCTTCCATAACTGCGCTCTGATACCATGTTAAGGAATGATTAAATTCTTCTTTGTATAACTGTCGATCCACACATGTAAACAATATCTATCTATATCCATATTTCTTCTTAAACTCGAATGTGCTGATTGCATAACATTTATTGATTTCTATATTTGCATATCAACCAAGGAGTCACCATAAATATGTTTGTAGACCCGCCTCCAAAGGGTGCGCCTCATGAGAGGACGTGTCTCCATAAGTGGAGACACGTCCGCTCATGGGACGTGTCCCTTAGAGCGTGCGGGTTCTTGAAGAACCGTTTAGCATATGGTTAATGTCTAACACACATAACCTTTACACTATGGCGGATGGGAGAATTTCGATTATATTAAATGCAAATAACAATATCTTTTATTAATACGAATATATATATGCTCATAAATTCGATTTCCATTAATATGTGTATTGAGGATAATCTTTGATCACATATAAATAACGAAGATGCATTCAGCATTCGTTACTTATATCTGACCGAAGCTATCATCCATTAACAGCCTCTCTCATTAGCTGAACTCTTCCATTTCTAGGTAGATAAAGCTCTCTTAACTTGTCAAGAAAATCTTCTTAGAGGAAGTAACATTCCTTCGAACCAAAATCTGCACTCTTAGCCCAATGAATGACTTGAAATACATACCTAAAATTTGCACTGTGCTTGTATTTTTCACCATATGCAGTATGGACTAGTGCTTCAAGCTTAGATATAGTGCCGAAAGCTGAAAATTTAAAGTGGTCTCGAGACCAATTTGTTAATCACACATTTTTTATACTAAATTATGAAATGAAATCTTTGCAAAGAATAGTGCCTTGCTTGTGGCAATTTTAAGTGTGCTTGTAAATATTGGAATGGTTGACGATCCATGTGAATGATGGCTCCTTGTCCCATTAGACTGTGCTTCCATTTCTTAATTGCTTGGGAATGAACATACAATTCCTTATCGTATGCGCAATACTTCAACATTGCTCCATGAAAGAGCACTCAATAATAACAAATGGGCTTATCTCCTTGCAATAGGACAACCTTGATAACAATGTTACTTGCATACTTTTACACCTTAAAGGGTACCTGCAAATTAGGTGGTGCTGAAATGAGTGCATTGCTAATCTTTCACTCCAACTCAGCAAATACCTTTTGCTGCTTTCTATCCCAAGTAAAGGGCTTGCCACAGATCCATTATCTGTATATATCGATAGATAAGCTGCTACCAAGGAAATAGCTCCCATTTCATTAATACCAGCAAGAAAAATTACAAAGAACAAGGCTCTTTAGAAAGAGTGTGGAAGATATACATTAGATCCTTGGCGTTTACAAATGCAAGAGAAATCGTAGTCCTTCACAAACTTTGCTAGCTTGTTCTATGTGGGCTGGGCATAAGAGAATTGCATAATGACTCAGATAAAATTGAAAGTTTCCATCATGTTTCTATGCAGCCCCTGCCTGAATAATTTCAGTGCTTCCATAGTGACTTTGTTGAAATTTACAGCTTCAACATCGAATATCCACTAAGCAACCCTTCCTTTGGCTTCTCATTGAATAGTGAGATAGCTTTGTGAACTACTTCTTTCATCTCCTTCTTGGTAAAGGTGTTCACCAACTGCATTCCCCAACTCTTTTTGCTGAGAATAAGGATGGATGTTAACAGAAAATCATCATACACTGTATTGTCATGTAAATGTTCCCCTTGGAAACGTTGAAGATCAATGATCTGTTGTATATCCTTCACAACACCATCCACTTCTGCATTAAACAACCGTTTGATTTGAGTTTCTGTGTCCTCTTGAAGGAAGGAACACCCACAACCAACTTCCATAATGGTATGAAGCTTACAATGTAGTGTGAGCAGATCATTCCTTATAGGAAAGGAGTGCATGAAGCCCCCATACAGATTCGTGCTCAAGCTTGGAAGAGTTTAGACCACAGTCCCAAAAATGTAGTCCTTTCCGCCTCCAAATTTCAGAACCTGCTGTCCTTTGTGACACAGCAGGTGTAAAACAAAGGCCATGGACGCTTATCCCAATCACATAAGGCAAAAAAATCTGCCAAAACCAACCTTAGGATCATCCTACCTGATCCAAGGGAATAAAATTTGAAGGCAATCCAAATTGCAGATTCTATATATATATTGATGCTAAACCCATGGTAAGCTCAGATATTGGTAATCGATCGTTGGGTTCACTATCCCATCCACAAGATTTATGTATTTCACAAAATTCTATATGATACCACCCTAGATCATACTTTTGATATAGGGCCACCCCACCTCTCATCCAAAACATAAACCCCAATCTCAACAACATTCCACCAATAATGATCGACATGAAAATTCCATTAAATCAGACCATAAATATGAAATGCCAACTATCATATATACTTGCTACAGAATATACATAATACTTTAACATATAGTTCACCATTTACTATCAACTGTTATACCCAACCAATAATTGTAATCTATCCCGACATAAATGGACCAAATATTTATGGCCTTCTAACATATCAAAACTAAAGTTCAAATAGTCTATCATGGAGTGGGGAACAAATTACATAGGTACCCTCCTACTCCATACAACACTTACATTTTGTACCACTTGTCTCTTGGATTGGAGGTGCAATGACCACTTCCTTTGACTTGGCATCGTTGTCATGCCAACACATTGGCTCATTAAAGCCTACTTCCTCAAAGATTTTCACATTCAGGGCCTTTGTCATCTTTGAAACCAACTGGTGCAAATGATATATATTCTTACTTAAACTATGGAAATGTCCAAGTTGGCAATTGAAAAAAGCTTTCACTTGATTTTCCACATCACCATTATCATCATGGAGAAGGTACATCCTAGTTGCATTGGATAACGGAGTTGCACAACTCAGTGCATGTGTAGAGCATCAAAAGACATTTTGTCAACCAATTGTTTGCTTGGGGTTGGGAAGCATTTGTGCCATCGCCATATGAATCTGCACCCTGGGATAGGCATCTACCTCTTTAACTAACCCCCATATTCTTATAATCCATAGTTGAAGATCATGGTTCTGATCTCTCTCAAAAAAAGTAGACAAATTATTCAACATGTCCACATATTCTCTCTCCTTTTTTCCACCTCCAAGCATCTCCCTAACCTTTAACGTTCTACCCTTCCCTTGTTAGTCTTCATGGCGCTAACCAATTTCACCACAAATTGGCTACAATCAATGTAGTGATGGAGAAAACACACATCAAATTTTATAAACCATACCAAAATCATTAATGCAAGTGCCCAACTTACAACAAAGGCGAGAAGACATTGCCAACAATTGTATTGGCCAGTTTTGTACACTAACTTCATACCTCGCCACCTTGCATTTGTTCCATCATGTCCATTGCCCTAGTGTGTTGCTATTCCTGATGATTGCCTATATCTTTGCCCCTTATCAGGATACATACATACATACATACATACATATACACACACACACACACACACATAGATATATACATATACACATATATATATACACACACACACACATATATATGTACACATACACATACCTATATGTATACATATATACACACACATATATATATGTATGCATATAAATACATACATACATCTATATATACATACATAGATATATATACACATACACATACCTATATGTATACATATATACACACACATATATATATATATGTATGCATATAAATACATACATACATCTATATATACATACATAGATATATATGTGTGTGTGTATACATACATACACAAACATACACATACACACACACACATATATATATCTATGTGTGTATACATATATAATGCCCCCTTCTCGACAGTAGTTTGACAGTTGGCCGTTAGTCTATCCTGGTGACCCGTAGGCTACTCGGAAGCAGAATTAGGGTTCCCTATCTTCTAGGAGGATGTTTTAGCTCTTGTTGGAGTGTGCTTCTAGAATCTTGGTGTTTGGTTGGCAACGCTTTTCTGGGTTTTCAGAGAGCTTCGCGTCGATATGACTTACATGATGATCCAAGCAAATTCATGGATTTACTATTTTTAATAAGTTCTATTTCTGGCAGTGGTCCTGTTTGCTTCAGTGCATTTGGCTTCCCTCTTCAGATGGTTCAATTGGTTGCGTCAGATTCAGCGCTTGGGTGCAGTTCTTGGAGAAATAAGTTATTTTAATTAAAATAATGCTTTATTTTAATTATAACCCCTTGGTCTAGCTTCATAACTTAAGTTGTTTTAAAAAGGGGAATTTAAGGGTGGGCGCCCCATCAAGGAATTATGTGATTTTTTAATGATTTATCAAAGAGGAAAAAGGACACCAACTTGAGAAGAGAAAGTAATTTTAATTTTAATGAGATTTTTCACTGGGTGAAAAGGGACGCCAACTTGAGGAAGGGTAAGTCAACATGAAATTTGAAATTGGTTGACTCCTGAGTTTTGGCGCAACTTCTGGAAGCTTCTAGGATGCTCTTCAAAAGTTATATAAGGGAGTGCTCATCTTCATGTTTTTCATCTTGAATTTTATTCAAAGTTATGCTGCCGGAATAGTATTAGGATTGCTTCGAGGGATGCATACCTCCTAGCTAGGCTTAACTTCTTGCTTGAAAGATAGCAACTAGTTGAGAGTAGGATTCTATTGTACTGTTTTGCATTTTGAGTTTGAGTTCTTGTATTTTCTGTCATTTTCACAGTTGCTGTTTGCTTGTGGCTGATCTAGATAATTGATCATATGTTTATGGACGATTTTGTTTTGCTTATGGGTATTGAGAAAATGTATTTGGAAGGTTGAGGCGACCCCTTCCTCCAAATATCAGAATTTAATTCCAAGTTTTGGATTTTATATAGCAAAATTGCCCTTTCTCTTGGGCCGTACCATTTTGGACTTGCTTGGTTTTGCGTGCCAAATAATTAGGGATCATTTGAGTCTGTTTTATGCTTTCATCTTGGGCGCCTTCAGTATTAGAACATATTGCATTTTACTTCACGAAGTTTGGGCGTAATTTGAGGGAGTTATCTTCATTTTAGCGAATTTCTGTGTTGCTGATTCTGTAGTTTCAGTGCAGGTCTGCATAACCAGATTGGAAAAAATGGGGTTTGGGAGTTGAGTTTGAGTCCAGGAAGTCTAGAAGAGTGTAGGAGAGTTCTTTACAATTATTGCAGCATGACATACTTTCTAATCGCGTGTGCTTGGCAGGCTCACTATCATATTGTAAGCTGAACAGTAGTACTGTCAGCCATTCATCTCTCATTCTTAACTCATTGTAATTCCCACGATTGTGGAAGGGGTCGGCTTGCCACCTATTATTTTACTGTCCTGCATTGTTTATCATGTTGCTGATTGGCTGAGCCGTCAACCTTCTCCCGCTGAATAAGTGGTCGAGTTGCATCTTTGATTTCAGTAATGTATTTCAATTCCAGTCCTCCCGCTGAATAAGTGGTAGAGTGATTGCATTTTTTTCAGTTACTTTCAGCAAGTTCTTGTTTGCTAACGACCCCTTTCGTGTATGCTCTCAACCTTGCCCGCATTGGGATCTGGGTTGATCAGAGGAGAGGGTTACTTTGTGATGTCCCCTTCCAGCTAGAGGCTCCATTCTAGTAGTTGTTTAGCCTATCATTGGACCCTCGTAGGCTAATACAGTGGATAGGGGGTTAGTTTGAGCACAGGAGAGTTTGGTTGTTCAGTGATTTGACGTCCTCAGAGTTCAGTGGCTTTGATTGGCTTGGAGAAGTTGTTTTAGACTACTTTTTGTTGAGTTTTGCTATTTTTAGCAAGGTTTTTATTCACATGGGAAATAATTACCCGGACTCCAGTTTCAGACGGCAAGGTCAGATTCTCAATTTTGAGAGAGTTATTGCATTTCTAGTGGATTCCAGCATTAATTAATAATTAATGATTTAATATTAAAGTTAAGTTAACTTTATATTAAATCAGTTGACTGAATTAATTGAAGGAGAAAAATTAAATGTATTTTCCTAAGTCTAAAATCATTAAGTGTTTTAATGATTTAATTTTAAATGATTTTTATGAGGAAAATAGCAGCTCTCTAGAAGAATGCAATTTAGGGTTTGGAAGGCATATTTTATGCTTGGAGAATGAATGAAAAAGGCATCCATTGTTATTGTTATTGATTATTGCTTCTTGCTCTGAGCTCTGGACAAGGGTTTTCAGTATTCGCCATTGAAGAACGTAGTTCTGCTATGTGTTCATCATTTGAGCCAGTGAAATACCTGGTGAATTTGATAATTCAAAGAGAATCTCATACAGAGGTTCTGATTGTGCTCCAACAGTACGTTTTCAGTATTCTTCTATTTACAGAACAAGGGAGAGAGAGTTGCAGCCGTGAACAGTGCGCGTGAATAGTGTGCATGAACAGTGCACATGAACAGTAAAATTGCAGCTTCATCAACAATCAGCAATCAGCAGTGTGGTTGCATTCTGGAGACAAACAATCAGGTTTTAATCATTTCGTACAAATACTTTTTATGTATTTTTTATCAACAATACGCTGTGTTCAAAACATTAGCAGTCATATGGGAATAAATGACTTTGATCAATATTGCAATCAGATTTGAATTTTAGTTCAGATAGATTAGTTTCAATTATTGTATTTGCTTTGTCAAAACCCCTTGAAAACACAAAAAAATCAGAATATTAAACAGAAATAAAACAACTCAAACGGCACAGCGGATAGAGCCTGCAAAGGGTTCCTACATACTTTCAGCCGGTTTATATTTACACTAATGCTAATGGGTGAATTTAGCTGTGTAAAAAAATGAAAAAATTGGCCGGCATATTTCATACATGCATACACACACACACACACACACACACACACATATATCTATGTATGTATACATATATATGTGTGTACATGCATACACACACTATCATATAAAGACTAAAGAATTAAATTTTATTTCATCAAAGGTCCTATTACAATTAGTACATATGACTTCCATGTATATGTCAATTCATAAGTAATCTTGACTTTAATTCACAGAAGGATATCTACTTTGCTTGGCCAGAGTTTCTTCATGCCATTTGCTCTAACAATGCTATCATGTCTTGCTCGCCTTCGAGTTTTGGTTCAGCAGGTATGTACCACTTTCTTGATTCCTAATATTATGGCTTTATAATTTTCAGCTTAAAAAATGTAACCTTAGCATTTTTATTTTTGTTGCCTGTTTGCTTGTACACACAATGCATAGAAAGACACAGAAGCAGGCCGTTTAGCAGCATGTGGGAGATGCAGATATTAACATATTGAAGTGAATTGAGCCATTTGCATTTTCTCTTCTACAAAATGTTAGTAATAAACATATTTGTGAATAAAAGATAATGATTCTGCACAAATTATTTGCATCAAGAGAGATTTTTTTGGTTACAACTGACGAAATAAAATTGTAATGGATTTGATTGTCTAGGTTGTCATTTTGAAAATCAAACTGTTTCAATTGTTTGACTCATATTCTGTTTAAGTAAAAGCATTGCAGATCCTGCTTCCATTGAAATTGCCGGAGAAAATGTTGTATATTTAGGTATTCTGTTAAGTTTGGTCTAGCATCTTGTTTTTGACTAGTGTCTTAATTAATATACCATATTTTAAGGTCATTTGTGTTTATTTGGTGGTCAAAATTAAGGTGGCGTACCTGATTAAAGAGGGTTGAATAGGAAACAGTCATTCAAGTAAATGAAAAGTTGCTTGTCACCATGGAGAGCCTTAGATCTGAAGAGTTGTTCAGTATAAACTATTGTAGAGTTGTTTATTATATGCTATGTGAAAAAAATCTAGTGGAGTAGAATATTCTAATTTCTTACTATAGAGGTAATCAAAACAGAACTTTCCATCCCATAATTTTGAGTTCATTGTTTGTGAATGCATTCATTTGACTGTAGATGTTTTAATATTACTGTACCAAATTTATTTTTTGATGTTTGCTTACTAGGTTTAAAGTGTCCAGTTTTCTGACAGGGTATTAGATCCTCATTGATGACTAAAGCTGTGCATGCTACTTCAGTTTTGGATATATTATGATGACACTAATGACAGGTGGAAGTAAAACCCAAGAAATATTGCAGACTAGATTGTTTCTAAGAATAGTAGAAGCATGGGAGTGAATGTTGGAGTGCATTTTTCTGAAGTAGATTAATCCTAGATATCTATAACAACAGATGTGAGCCTGGAAAATATGTGGGCCTGACAAGGAGCATAAGATGCATTATGTTGAACCTATTTTTGAATAATAATAGCCTGTGAAATTATGGACACACTAACCAAATAAAATTTAGCTGATACGATTTGTATATCAGTTGGAATTATAATTATCTACAGACAAAAATGAAGGAGATGGAGCAATTACTACGATTATGTTGAATGGGACAAGATTTTTCAATCATGGACAGTAAATAATAGAAAAAATTGATCGAAAATTAGAGAACCTGAGCAGGAATGTATATGCGTAGAGAATTGTATGGCTGATGTTGTTGTCAAATATCTGAGAATGATGGAGAAGATTGATCCAACATGTGAGATTTATCCAAAGTAGTAAGAACATAGTTGAAGAATTGCTTTAAATTTTGAAGATGAGAATTTATGGCATTGGCTTCAGGACAGTTGGTGGGATCTGATCATTCAGTCATAATGTTAGTGACTGGAGACATGACAAACAGTATTGTAGGAGGAATTGAGATAGACTTACAATGTCGCATTGCACGGAAAAATAACAAATTGTCTTGTTGTAGGATTCAAAGTAAATTCAATGACCATTGTGGAAGAAGCATTGAATCTGAACCTTGTTTGAGGCATTCAGGAAATTGAGCTAATTTGGGGAACTCAGAATCTAACAATTTGGTAATGTGAAAAATATTTCAGACTAGATGAAATGAATGTCCCATTTAAAAGTATTTAATGTTTTTTTCCTTAGTTGAAAATGTTAAATTTGTGTCCTTTTTTATTTATTGTTAGTCTTTTGTTACTTGGTTTCATCACAGGATGATATGTTGGAAATAGGTTTCGCATTAAAGTGGGAACTTTCTTTGATGATTGAGGTACTAGGGAGTTTTAGGATTATCAGACATTTTTTGGTGATAGGAGTTGCGAGGGATATTTCACACTTATTTTCAACCTAAAGAGGGTTTGCCCTCAACGACCCAACGAGGAGTTGTGATAAGTATGGTCACTTTGCGAGGGTTTGCCCTCAACGACCCAAGCTTCAAGCTGCCACTGCAGATGCTGAAGAAGTCGCTCCACAAAAGGACTCCAGTGATTATCTATTTTATTCAGCCTTGTCTAGCAATGTTTCTACTGACTCTAACACTTGGTTGATTGATAGTGGTGCTTCTAGGCACATCACCGGGTTCAGAGGTCACCTTTCAAACTTAATGGAAAGCAACTCCAGTGATCAAGTTGTTATTGGAGATGATGCTAGATATTCTGTAAAAGGGATTGGAAATTCCACTCTTCACTTGGATTCTGGAATTTCTTTGGAGTTGAATGATGTACTGTTCGTACTAGGGATAAAGAGGAACCTTGTCTCAATTTCAGCATTAGAAGACAAGGGCTATCAAGTTACCTTCTCTAAAGGGAAAGTTCTTATATGGGCAAAGAACTCCAGCTTCAAATCTGCTCAAGTGATTGGGGTTAGACATGAATGTCTCTACAGGCTGTGCACTCGTCCTCTTCAAGCACTTGTGCATAACAGTACCAGCATGTGTGATCTTTGGCATCGAAGATTGGCTCACATTCACTTTCGTGCTCTACCTATCATGGAGAAGATGGTCACCGGTCTTCCGAAATTCGATCAAGAACATGAAGGTACATGCAAGGGATGTGCCCTAGGCAAGAACACAAAAGGTACGTTTCATTCCAGTGAAAGTAGATCTAAATGTATTCTTGATCTCATTCATTCTGATTTGTGTGGTCCAATGTCTATTGCATCATCTAGTGGTTTCTTGTATTATATTATTTTCATTGATGATTACTCTAGAAAGACTTGGATTTATTTCTTGAGATCTAGAGAATCAAAAGAAGTATTAGAAAGATTCAGAGAATTCAAAGCACAGATTGAAAACCTGTCTGGGAAGAGGATCAAAGTATTGAGATCTGATAATGGTGGAGAATACACTTCTGGCACATTTCGAGACTTTTGTATTGAAGCAGGGATTAAGAGGGAGTTCAGTGTTCCCTATAATCCACAACAAAATGGTATCGCTGAAAGGAAGAATAGGTCTATTGTAGAAGCAGTGAAAGCTATGATCCATGATCAAGACTTACAAATCTCTCTTTGGGCTGAAGCATCAAGAACAACTGTCTATGTTCAAAACAGGAGTCCCCACAGGATCTTAGAGAATAAAACTCCTGAAGAAGCATTCTCAGGCGTGAAGCCTGAAGTTAGTCATTTGAGGATCTTCGGCTGTCCAGTCTATGTTCATATTCCAAAGGAAAAGAGAACAAAGCTAGAACCTTCTGGGAAGAAAGGAATTCTTGTAGGCTACAGTGAGACATCAAAAGCTTACAGGATTTACATTCCGGGACAGAAATCTATTGAGATTAGTAGAGATGTCACATTTGAGGAAGACGTTGCTTACAAAAGGTCCAAAGGCACTCCTATGGAGATCGATGAAGAAGAACCTCCTCAAGATATGGAAGTTGACCATATTCCAGAGAATCTGAAGGAGGATACAAAACCTAAAGAAGATATTGATCCAGTTGAGCCTTTGGATCCTACTGATGGGCCTCTAGACATTGTGATTAGAAAGAAAAGACCTCTTTGGGCTCGCAGGACAATGCAGGAAGCAGAAAGGTTTGCAGCTCCAAGAGGAGCTTTCAGAGAAAGCAAGAGACCTCACAAGTTCTCTAGTTATGTTGCCTTGATGAGTCAGATTATTGAGTCAGAGCCTTCAAATGTTGAAGAAGCTTCTAGTCATCAAGTATGGAAGGATGCCATGATTGAGGAATATCAGTCTATACTTAAGAATGATGTTTGGGATATAGTTCCTAGACCCAAAGACAAATCTGTGGTGTCTTCTAAGTGGCTCTTCAAGATCAAGCATGCAGCTGATGGGAGCATTGAGAAACACAAGGCTAGATTTGTGGCTAGAGGGTTCTCACAAAAAGAGGGAGTTGACTATGAAGAAACTTTTGCTCCTGTGGCTCGTTACACGTCTGTTAGAACCATCATTGCTATTGCTGCATCTAGAGGATGGAAGATTCACCAAATGGATGTAAAGACAACTTTTCTGAATGGCATAATAGAAGAAGAGGTTTACATTGAGCAACCAGAAGGATTTGAGGTGCATGGGAAAGAGTCTCATGTCTGCAAGCTGAAGAAGGCCTTGTATGGTCTTAAACAAGCTCCTCGTGCTTGGTATGAAAGAATTGATCAGTATCTTTCAAGTCTGGGTTTCTCAAAGAATGATGCAGCTTCTAACCTCTACTTCAAAGTAGTAAATGGTGAAGCATTGATTTTGGTTTTATATGTTGATGACTTGATCATTACTGGTGAAGAACATCTAATTATAAAATGCAAGAAGGAATTAGCTTCGGAGTTTGAGATGAAGAATCTAGGTCTTATGCATTACTTTCTTGGCTTAGAAGTTTGGCAAAAGCCAAATGAGATGATTCTAAGTCAAGGCAAGTATACTGTTGACATTCTCAAAAGGTTTGGTATGATTGATTGCAAACCTATGTCTACACCCATGGAGACTAATCTAGATAAGTTGAAAGAAGCTGCAGCTAGTTCAGAACCAGTGGATTCTACGATGTATAGACAGTTGATTGGTTCATTGATGTATCTAGTTAACACTAGACCTGATATCTGCTATGCAGTGAGTGCACTTAGCCAGTTTATGTGTGAACCAAAGCAAATACATCTTGTAGCAGCTAAACATATCCTGAGATATTTATGTGGCACAATTGGATATGGGTTGAGATATTCTTCAAACGTGGATTTGGAGCTGCATGGTTTTACTGATTCTGATTGGGCAGGATGTGTCTCAGATCGGAAGAGTACCTCTGGTTGTTGCTTCAGTTTGGGGACTGCTATGATCTCCTGGTGTAGCAGGAAACAGTCTTCAGTGGCCTTGAGTACAACTGAAGCAGAGTATATAGCAGCTTGTGTGGCAGCTCGTGAGGCAGTGTGGCTTCGTAAGCTCCTTGCAGGATTGTTTGGACAATCAATGGAGCCTACTATTATACACTGTGATAATCAAAGCTGTGTGAAGCTATCTATCAATCCCGTGTTTCATGACAGAACAAAACATTTTGAGATCAAGTACCACTATATTAGAGATATGGTGCAAAGGAAAGCTATACAGTTGAGGTATATCAGCACTGAAGAGCAAACGGCAGACATTCTCACCAAGCCTCTCGCCAGGATTAAGTTTGTGTACTTCCGAGAGAAACTTGGTATGGTGGAGAATGCAGCCTTGACTGAGAAAGAGTCTCAATAATCAGTGATCCTTGATTGATAATGCAATTCTCTGCAGAGAGAGAGTTGAGGTGCAAGCCCTTGATAATGCAATTCTCTGCTGAGAGAGAGTTGAGGTGTAAGCCCTTGATAATGCAATTCTCTGCTGAGAGAGAGTTGACGTGTAAGCCCTTGATAATGCAATTCTCTATTGAGAGAGATTTGAAGTGAAAGCCCTTGTTTCCACCCTCTGGGAGAAGCTATGGTGGAAGTCATGTGTGTGACTCCATGACAACATCACGTGAGGGAATCTGTGATGAGTTTATACCATCTATGGGAGTAGCCATAATGGTTAATATCACGTTGAGGTGATATTCTATTTTGTTTTCATTCTAATATGATGTGTCTTGTGCAGGTGGAAGTTCATCCCTAGCTGAGAGGGAGTGTTGATGTATGCAGCTTCGGTCTGCACTTCCCAAGATTTGATTTATATCAAACATTTGATTTGCTAAAGGGCCGACCCTTATAAGTTCGTCATTCTTGTCTTAACCTTGAGCCGACCTTAAGACATGTTAAATGTTTATTATGTAAAGGCTGACCTAAATGAAGAGGCGCCTCTGTTGTATATATACAAGGTCGTTTCTTTGGTATTGACACATTCATTCAAGCAAGTTCGCACTTTATACTCAGAAGCAAAATTCGCACCTTAGTGGCAGCAGTCCGATTTTCAGAAAGAAGATAGTCATTTATACCTTGAAGGAGGGCGAATATATTATCTTGTATTAGCCATTGTTGGCCTGAGTTGTAAGTAGATCTCTGCCATTGTTCTATATTATAGAAGAAATTCATTGCTGGGTTTTTCTCCCTCAAGAGGAGGGTTTTCCCAGGGTATCTTTGTGTGTTCATTGTCTTATGTGTTGCAATTCTTTTAAGTGCTTTCATTATTCAATCTGATCTAAGAAACACTAACAAAAACTGCCTTCTTAAATGGTGATCTTGAAGAAGAAATGTATATGGAACAGCCAGAAGGTTTTATTTGTGCAGGGAAAGAAAATCATGTATACAGGTTGAAAAAGGCTTTGTACGGTCTAAAACAAGCTCCTAGAGCTTGGTACTCCAAATTAGACAAATTCTCTCAAAGCCAAGGATTCACTAAAGGTGGAGTAGATAGCAATCTGTATTTTCTCACTAAAAATGACAATATTCTGGTTGTAGTGGTCTATGTTGATGATATTATTTTTGGCAGTAATGATGAGCAGCTATCTCTTTCATTTCTTGATGTTATGAAAAAGGAGTTTGAAATGTCCATGATAGGGGAACTTCCATTCTTTTTAGGATTGCAAGTTTCTCAGCTTCCAAAGGGCATTTTTATTTCTGAAGTACACCAAATGGATGGCAATAGACCTGTAGGTACACCAATGGAAACTGGTTGTAAACTTGGAAAGGATGAAGATTCACCTGATGTGGATCAAACTCAATACAGGTCCATGATTGGTAGTTTGCTTTACTTAACAACATCTAGACCAGATATAATGCATGTTGTTTGTTTAGTAGCAAGGTTTCAAGGTGCACCTAAGCAAACTGATTTAAATGTTGTTAAATGAATTTTTAGATATGTCAATGGAACAGTTGATTATGGTCTCTAGTATCCTAGGCATAATAATTTCACATTGTTTGCTAACACCGATGCTGATTGGGCTGGTTGTCTTGATGATAGAAAAAGCACTTCAGGTGGCACATATTTCTTGGGTGGTAGACTTGTTGCTTGGCAAAGGAAGTAGCAAGAGTTTGTCTCATTGTCTATTGCTGAGGTAGAATATATTGCAGCAGCTACTTGTTGCACACAAATGTTGTGGATGACATAGACTTTGCATGATATTCAAGTTGAGGTATCAAAACCTGTTCCTATTTTATGTGACAACACAAGTGCAATTAACATCTATAAAAATCCTGTTATGCACTCATGTACCAAGCACATTGCTATTAAATATCATTTTCTCAGAGAAAAGGTGCTTGCTAATGATGTTGTTGTTGAATATGTTTCAACCAAAGATCAAATAGCTGATATTTTTACCAAGCCTTTGACAAAAGACAGATTTGAATATTTGAGGGATAGACTTGGAGTCTTCTCTCTCACCTCACTTCAATAATCTTTTATTAGCATACTTTAAGGGGGAGAATTCATGCACTTTTTGTTTACCCCTGGGTTCTATGGTCAACACAAAGGCATTTTTCATCTATCATTGGTACCATGGTTGGCATTTTTTTTTCAGTTTGCTGTTGTTTGGTGATCTCTTGATATTTATTCACTTCTTTGACTTTGGCATTGATGTCAAAAGGGGGAGATGTATGATTGTAGTTTAGAAACTTCAGCAATCTCTTGACAAACTTTGATGCAATTTGATTAAGATCTTCAGCTGTGTTGTTGCAGCAATGTTGATAATTCAGAGTTTGCCTTGTTAATAATTGCTTTCATATCTTTCAGCTGTGATGACATTTCTTGTTGATGCAAAACGGTTTCAGCTCTTATACATTGCTCAGATTTATGTACATGTTCAGTTTCTATCATTGGAGTATTAATGATTTTTGATCATGCTTTTAGGTTTTAGGATTATTGTTTAAATAGGTGCAACATTGGCTTATTTGATACCAATGCCAAAGGGGGAGTTTGTTGACCCCGGTGGCATTAGGTCAAATATGTGGGCAAGGTTTCATGGCTATATATTAGCACAAATGTGGTTTCTATGGCAAAATAAAAAAATGTATTTTATTGGTTTTAATGCTAGGCTTATTAGCCATAAACTCTTTATGTTTTGATCGGCAGCAAAGGTGTTTCAAAAGGAGACAATGTTATTGACAAAGAAATGTCAAAGGTATCGACACATGTTTATTTATCACATGGAAAATAAGGTTCGATACAAAGTAGGGTTTACATGTGAAAAACACAAATTATTGTTTGTTATCATTGAGGTGAAAAACGCTTGAGGAGCTAGGGTTTACAGATGATGATGATGGTATCTCTTGGACAAGACATTGCTCGACTGTCATTTAGTGAAGAAGAGGTAGTTTTTCAGGTTGCATTTTCAGGCAATATCCTCCAGTTATCTTTTGCTGATAGGTAGTTATCAATTTGTTTAAATCTTTTAGTGTTAATGATGTCGGCTGTATGGTAAGATTCATAGTATCTTTGATTAACTATCTCCCGTGAGCAATGATTCCAAAAATGTCGAAATCTTTGTTTGTGCATTTGGTAAGGAAATGGATTTGCTGTTTCAGAGGTTAATGATGCCTATTTTTTCGAAACCCTTGTCTGGATTTTTGAGGCTTTGGTTTATCCTCAACAATGGGTAAAGAGACAATGTTCATAACAATTTTTGTTGACAAAAGTAGTAAAAAATGTGTTGCCTACCTGTCATTGTATACAGGTATCTTGAAGAAACAATTTTGATTATTCTCTCACTTGTCGTTGTACATGGGCAATTCGTAATTGAAAGGCATTTCAAAAGGCAGTTAAAAGGTATTATAATAGTGTTACTTGACATTGTAATGTATTGTTCTTTGAAGAAGAAACAAGATACTATTTGTTGAGACAGTATTTGAAATCATAATGCAAAATAAGTTGTAAAAATACATCTAATATTTTGAAGACTCCCATTTATGAGTTTTCATGATATTAATGTATTGGTTTTTGAAAATGATGGTTATGCAGTGAAACAAAGCAACCCTCTGTATTGAGTTTGATTTTTCTATATGATTGAAACATGCAATGATAAGGTCAAGTCAGTGAGACAAAAATGACTTTCACTAGTGAGGCCTGTGATCAGTGAGATTCAAATTATAATAATCCAGTGAGGCAAATTTTTCGAGTGGTTTTTTAACCCCATGAGGGTTTACCACTCAGGACAAAAACAATGTTATAATCTTGTTGTCTTGACATGATGATGTTATGTGTTTAATTGCTTTAATATTTCTCTTTTCAGTTTTATGATTGCATTCAGATCATGAATGTTTTTAATCATTGAAATATTAAGAGCATATATTGTTTCAAATTTGTTTAAGGCAAAAAAAATTAAGCTAAGACACCGATTCACCCCTCCCTCTTAGTGTCTTCACCACTCCAACACTTTCTGAGCTTATGCCTTATATCTTTAACCTTATCCACGAAATTTACATTGTCCTTATTCCATTGCAATTCGGTCTCAGTATCAAGTAATTCATCCGAGAGAGAACACTCAACCCTTCTGCTTTTTATTGCTATTCTTTTCCCTATTGTCTTAAGTAGAATTCTCAAGTTTGTTACCAATCCCACTCAATAATCAACAACTGAGTCCTTTGGAAGCATAGCATTTTTATCATCCTTAATGTTTTGATACCATCCATACAATCTTGATTTTAGAATCTACGTGTTCAATTTATAGAGACTCTCTTTGTTCTTCTCTGTTTTATATCCACAAGAATTATAAACAACTTTGGCTTCAACTGGGTAGTGATTAGACAATGTTTTGGGCTCAAGCTGAACACAATTATTATCTTTTTTATTTTCAAAGCATAATATCTTTTCATTCACACAAAACTTGTCCAGTCTGCAATAAACTCTTTTACTAGCATTTTGGTTGTTACACCAAGTGAACCAAATACCCTTACTATCTCTCTTCATCCCCTCCAAGGGATCAAATAACTTTAGAATTTTCTTCTTTTGAGACCAATAGAATTGCTCATTCCCTTTCCATCCCCATGGATACCCTCCTGTTTTATCCTCTTTATGCTCAACCATATTAAAGTCCCCCCCAATGATCCAAGGTAGTTTAGGCAGATTATCTACATACCATCTCCAAACCTCAATTCTATCTTTATAATCATTAGGGGCATAGATTGAGCATATGCTGAATTTCTGATTGTTTCTTTCAAGAGGTGCCCAAATACATCTATTACATGGTGAATTGCCATTATTGTTTATATATGCTTTCCATTTCTGCCCAATTAGAATTGCCAACTTTCCCTTTTTGATGGTTTGTGTGAAAGACCACAACATTTTTCCAACCAAATCTTAAAGCATTGTGTAACTGAAAATCAACAGCTTTAATCTTTTGTAGCGTCAAACAGTCTAAGTCTTTCTTACTATTACACAAAGATCTTAAAACATATTTCCTTTCTGGAGACTCTAACCCTTTAATATTCCAACTTATGCAATTTATATTCATTTATGAGAAGGGGGTTGGGGGTTCTTTTGACTCATATTTTTTATCAAAACAGGAAGGTATTCCTTCTCCTTTTCCTTTCTTTCCTGGTTTTTGACTATTGGTTCTGCTCACATCCTTTTTGTTTTTTCTATCCTCTTTAGATTCCCTTTACCCCTTTATCTTTTTTTTTTTTTTTTTAATCTGTTTTAGAATCTTGAAATAAGGGGTCAAAACAATTTATATCTCTATTTTGCTTTTTATATTCACAATCATATGGGATCCCTTCTAAATCAACAAAATTTGTAGCCTCTGGAAGGTTTGGGGTTCTCTCAGCCCTGTTTCTTCTAATTTGGTCTTTCAACTTATCTAGCACAATTTCTTGTGCATTCTTTTTATAGTTGACATTTTCCTTTTCTTTTATTAGAACAATTGCCTCTGTTCCCTTACTAAAATCACGACTTTCGCTTTCAACATTTGGAGCCAAATCTTCCTCATTGAGTTCACTATACATCCAATATTTTTCAATTGAGGGTTCATTATTTCCAATTCCATTCTCCTCACAGGCTTTAGAGGGTTCCACATTAGGGTTCTCCTCTTTACCATTCTGCACATTGTCCTCAGAGCAAGACTGAGGCTCAACTTCCTCAATGCCATTTTTGTCACATTCCATGTCTTCCTTATTGTCTTATCCTGAGGATTTTTGTGCAACATGGCTTCTAAATTCAGCGCTCTAAGGTCTATTTTTTTTACTATTCAAGATCTTAGGGCATTCTATTTTTGATGCACATCTATTTTACATAAAAACAAGAATTCAACCCCCCCAGGGCTTCAATTTTACAACTGAAATTTTTCCATCTATTTCAAACTCTATTATCTCAGGGATTTGAATCCTAGTGTTAAAAGACACCAACATTCTAGCTTTCATGTGAGGTAGTGTGGATCTTGTATCTTCTACTTGTAAAATTCTACCAATAGGTTTTAATAATTGAGGCAAAAAACCCATATTTGTGGAGGCACATTTTTTACATTTATCCACCTTGGGACCGAACAGAAAAAAAATTCATTTTGTGAGACTTCAGGTGACCAAGCCATCGCTTTGAATAGGATTTTCCCAATATTCCAAAAGTATTTTTCTAACACTTTCTTTTGCATGTTATGATTTATCATAAATACAACAAAAAGCCCCTTATGTACTATTCTACAGATTGAGATATATATTCCCATTTTTTTCCTCATACATTATTCAACTAGTTATAAAAAAATTTCAGTGCAGGCATATTATTGTTATCCATACATGCAAGAAATATAGCTATGTTTTCAAGTCTATTTTCTTCTTTTTTATTAGCATTTAACATCTCTTCGTTAGGATTAACCCTTAAAACCCTAGGCAACAGAGGGTTCTTACCTCTTTCACATTTTCCTCTTGGTTCTCCTCCTCTTTCTTCGGCTGCCCCTCCATCGTTTCCTCTGAAACCCCACATTGAATTCAGCTTTGTCTCAAGGTGCTTCCGGTTCCTCTGCTTGAAAAACTTCTTTGAAATATTTACTTGCTTCATATATTGCTTTAAGAAGATTGCTCCCCTATTAAAGGGTTATATCCTTTGATTTACATCTCTTTATTAATATATAATTACTTGCTCTTTTTTTTCTATACTTCTTTTGATTCCCTAATAGTTTTAATTTTTTTTTTGGTATGGAGGAATTGGCACTATGTGGGACCCCATTTGTGAGGCTCCAATTACTTAGCCCCTATAACCTTTGTCACATGAACTACCCATACTCATGCAGCAGTTGAAGCCGGGGATTCAATGTTTTGACCACTATTTGTGTGCTTCAACGGCTTTAACTATCTTGTCTATGCTCCTTGGGCCCTTATAGTTTAACTTTTGAACTTTGGATAGGATCTAAAATTTAAATGCTTTCTTACTTTATGCTTTATTTTTTATATGTTTATTTTTGATGATATTTTTTCTTTAATGTGTTTTATTTATTTTTTAATTTTTCAATCTGTTTTCTTTAAATAAAAATTAATTAAAGCTTGTAAATCTATTTCTAGTTGGTAATTTGATTTTTTTTTTTGTGAAATTCAATTTGTTGGACTAAAGTCTTTAATTTTCACAACTTTTGGAATTTATGTTTATTTAAATTTGTTTCTTTATATTGTTTACAAATTTGGTGAAATCTTTAGAAATTGGCCGCAAGGCAGCAAAGTATGTTTGGTCATAGACTCGAGATTTGACCAAACCACAAGATCGGATATAGAGGGCAAAAGTTAGCAACAATCTTGCAAAGTGCAGGGTAAAGGACGGTTACCTATGATACCACTTATAGCATACCTATGAGGTACACATTGTAAATATAAAATATAGCTTTACATGTTGAAATGTAAAATGGAATATATAATCTGATAGGTGAGAATGAATGAATAGTGTGATATGATATTTATATGCATATCAAGTTTCGCATTTGATAGGATGTGTCCCACATCATGGTGATGGGTTGCATCTTTTGGTGGTGGTGGCTACTATAATATCTAAAACATTGCCCTTGTGTCTGATAGTCTTTGCTTGTTCTCTCACTGCTACCCTTGTAGACCTTCTTTAACCAACTTCAAAGTTCTCATTCAAACAATAGCATAAGAAAATTCTAATGTTATTCTCAAAAAACTCACAAATTCCCTCAATTGTGTTGCTCTCTCTCTCTCTCTCTCTTCACTTGGTTCTTTTACTGCTTGAGGATATTGTTTGCCTCCTTTTAGTGCTTGTTGTTGCTTCTCTAGAACTTAGGATAGTGGAGGTATCCTAAGATTTGTCAAGGAAAATTGGTTGGAATTAGTCAATAGGACCTCAGTTCCTCTTCTATTCAGAAAGGAGCTACCTGTAATAACCTGTGCACAATGTACAATAATGGCATTTACAGATTCAACATATTATACCGATATGATGTTTTTGGTATAGTGTCAATTTTTGAGTCAAAATATTGCTTGTAGAGGTTATTGAATGGAGTTGTTCAAAATTATTCAAACATCAAAGCGTGCTGCGTTGTTTTGATTAGCAAAGGGGGAAATTTTGCAGTAGGGTCTTGAGAAGATTTCCAGTATGAACCGCATGCTGGCTTTTCTGGGATATTAATATTTTGAATTTATGTATTGTTTCGGCATGTAATGGAGTTTGAGATGTCATGTCAAGCCAAGAGGTCATTGATTTTGTATATGATAACTTTAGACAATAGCGTTAAGCTTTCAACAGCCTGAAAGAGGTACATAATTTGAATAACTCAAAAACAAATAACTAGAAATAAGCATGTACCTCTCCAAAGGTGGTCCAGTTTTGCAAATGTTAAATAGTAACAAGCATTATCAGCAGCAAGTTGACTATTTTTGAGCAAAAGTCGAAAAGTCTAATAGTTGGTTAATAGCCCAGTCATGTGCTTGTAATAGCAGGGTCCAGTATTGGATAAAACATCAAAAGTAAATGTGGAGCCTTGGGAATGCACCATGACAAAGTGTTAAATCATTGAAAATAGGTAAAACCATATGAAATGCCTGTTGATACATTACCTTGTGAAAACACTAATTTAAACCTGAAAAATGGCATTCCATTGATGTGGCATGCACCAGACTGAACCTACAACAGAAGGTGCAAAGGTCAACAATGGTGGATAGTGTGCTGTTAATTGGAGCAACAAAGTTTTTGAAGTGGGAGAAAGAGGCAATCAAGAATACAAGTGCACACTTCAGTATGGGGAAGTAAAATCGAGGTTGAAAATGTTAAATGGACATCCAATGCCTTTGTAGATGCCACTAAATGATTGAAATGTTTTCAAAAGTTAAGGAAACTAGCCAAATACCTCCAAAGTGTGACCCTATCACTTATCCAAAGAAAGTTTGCAAACTTTAAAAAGTGCACTTTTATATTTGGGGCATGCCATACTGGTGGTGGACAGAGTTTTTAAACAGTCAAAATGCCCATAGTTATCCCAAGTAGTTGCTTTGCCAAGCTTTGGGCAAGAAAAACTTGAACAGTAAAAAAAGGCCACAAAACCTTGACTGCTGTTAGAGTTATCATGCATTAGCTAATAATTAATTACTCTTTAATTGATTATTAGTCTAATTTATTCTCATGCACTTAAGCTAAACTTAGGAGTGCTTTTATGCTTTTGCTCCTATATAGCACTCAACCCTCATTGTAATTATAACTTGAGCTTTCATATCTTCTTGATAGTCTCTTGCTTCTATAGCTTTTTCTTGTTGAGGAATATTGCACATATTGTTTGCAGATCTCTTGCGTGGAAGGTGTATTTGTTCGTTGTTTGATCCTGTGGCTTGTGGTTTTGTGGTTTTTGAGAATTCTAACATGGTACCAAAGAAAATGAAAATGGAAGGTTGCCTCCAGAAATAGGAATCGAAGAATGTCCATATGGTAAATGCTCCAACTCACTGAAATGCATGTAACCAGCCGCTGATGTACGCTGCATCTGAAAGTACATAGGAACAAGAACTAGATACATAGATCTTGTCATGGCTCTCCCTTTTCAGCATTATGGGGGGGTTTCTACTGTTGGTGCTAATGCTTCCTTGGTTTCTCGAGATCGGTGTTCTTCAGACTATTGGTACTTGTATTTTTGACTTGCATCTTGCATGTTGAGTACTGTTGTTGGGGTCACTCGTGCAAATTCATGTACCGCTTGTATCTTCGACTTCCAAATGTTTGTCTTTGTTTGCCATCTAATTCAAGTAGTGTTGCTAGGGGCACTCATGCAGTATAGTCTCCTTGATCTTGACATTTGTATCTTCGATTTCCTGATGTTTTGTCTTTGTTTGCCATCTTATTCGAGTAGTGCTATTAGGGCACTCATGTAGATTCTTGTTATCTTGATCCTGTTCATCATTTGTTTCAGAGGAGGTTCTTCATTTCAGCACCATATCAGTCATCTTTCGACAACAATCGACATCTTCTTTGTGCTTCTATGATGTTCTACATGTTCCTCTTGTTTTCAGGACATTATTTGGTTGGAGGCTTCTTAGTCCTTCACACCTTAATTTGGAGGCTATTTCAGTCGTTCAGTTGCCTTTCTCTCTTTTGGAGAGGAATTTTCTCCCATTGGATTTTTCTCCTTTTTCTCTAGTTGTGAGAGATCTTTTGTTTGTACATGGGTACTTCACCAGGCCTTGTTTTGCCGAGACCCATCATGCATTCTTTCTAGGGTTTTTAGCTACTCCCTAAGTTCATCTTAAGGGGGGGAGGGGAGGCGGGGAGGGGTGTTAGAGTTATCATGCATTAGCTAATAATTAATTACTCTTTAATTGATTATTAGTTTAATTTATTCTCATGCACTTAAGCTAAACTTAGGAGTGCTTTTATGCTTTTAGGGTTTTGCTCCTATATAGCACTCAACCCTCATTGTAATTTTAACTCGAGCTTTCATATGTTCTTGATAGTCTCTTGCTTTTGTAGCTTTTTCTTGTTGAAGAATATTGCACATATTGTTTGCAGATCTCTTGCATGGAAGGTGTATTTGTTCGTTGTTTAATCCTGTGGCTCGTGGTTTTTCACAATTCTAACAACTGCATGCTCACAACATTTAGTCCCAAACCTGAGATATTCAATAAACATCCAATGTGGCAACTAGAACATGCACATGTCAACAATTTGAGCAGAATTAAAACATAAGAAACTGTCCATTTAGACTTGCAGGTTGTGCTGGCATTCAACTTGTCAAAAAAGTGTCAAATTAATCAAAATGGGCAAAACAGAGCATTGGTGCATGCCATAACTCATCAAGGGAAGAAATTTGATGAGGAGAACAAAGGACATTTGATGCATAAGTGTGTGCTCAGCAAAACATTGTCCATTTTCAAACAAAAATTTGAAAAGTGTTAGCCCATGTCTAAATGTGCACTTGATGCATCTTTTTCTAAAAGTGTGAAATGTAAGCGTGGTCCAAGTCATCATAGACATACTTCAGAGAAGATTTCGGGCGAAGATTTGAGATAAAGAAAAGTCATCATCAACAGATTGTAGAGAGATTCAGTTAGAAAGGTGGTGTTGTGACCTTTTCACACATCACCCCATTCACAATGGGAACCCCCTAATTTTTGTTCCGTTCTAGTCTTTTGGCTTTGGTTTTTGGGTTGTTTTGCATCTCTCTCTCTCTATTCTTTCTATCCTTCCGAGGATGTCCCTATTTTTGACCTAATTGGGAATTTGGCTAAGTCTGAAGTGCAGTTGAATGAATTAGGGTTTTCATTCTTCAGGCTTGTTTGAGGTCAAATCATGTGCTCAAATTGAAATCTGAGCTTGTCACTACAATCAGGAGGCTTCAGGCAGGCTCCCATCAAATTTTCACTGAATTATGACAACTTACTATTTTTAGTAAGTACCTCAATTTGGGGTCTTTTCCTTAGGATTTTGGAATTCTGATTGCTTTAGCACATTTAGGGCACTTCAAGTTACTCGCACGCAAAATTTGAATAGATTTGGACAACTTGCTATTTTTAGCAGTTTCGGCTTCAAAGGTAGTTTTCATGGTTTGCATGTGTGCTTTTTCAATGCATGTCTGGAGAATCTTTCTGGGTTTTTCAAGACCTTCGCAATGATATAACATACAAGCTGAGATGATGACTTTCAACAATTTAGGCTTCGAAGGCTATTTCGAGGGTTTGCATGCAGGATTTTTCAATGCATGTCAGGATATTCTTTATGGGTTTTTCAAGAGCTACGCGCTGATGCAACATGCAAGCATAGTTGATCATTTTTTTAGGAACTTACTATTTTTAGCCAATACTCGCATGTAGACCAGTTTACTGGGTTTTTCTGGGTTTTTTGAGATCTCTCGGGCAGTGTGACATGCAAACTCATTCGACAATGGGTTAATCACGTTTTAGACACTTACTATTATTAGCAGGTTCACTCCAGGCAGTCCCGACACTTCAGTTTCACGAACAAAGCAGCATGCAACAGAAATGAAGCCAAATGGAGGTCATTTGAAGCACATGCAAGTCAGATTAGGGTTTCCTACTTTTGTGCCTAAAATAGAGGGTGAAACTCAAGAAATCGTTAAACTGATATATCCCATCATGATCAACATCCTTCAAGCAGCCTACTAGTAAAATTTGAGCGCAATCCGAGAACTTTCTATTTTTAGTAAGTCATTTCAGGGCTAAAAATAGCAGGTCAACGCCAGAGGCAAGTGTGAACAGGTCAGTTAAGTCATCAAGATCATGTGGAGAAAATTTCAAGTCAAACTGAGCAGCAGAAGTCAAGTAATTAAGGGTTTACTAAAAATAGTAGGTAGGCTAAAAATAGCAGGTGAGCATGGACAACAGGTATGAACAGGTTAATCTGGCCACGAAGATCACATCCACCAGCTTCCGGTTTAGAATAGTTGAAAATCCATGAAAAAAAATCACAAGCCTCCGGAGTTTACTAAAAATAGAAGGCAGGGGTCAGCGAAAGGCTTCAAAATTTTCTCTAAGTTAGGAAAGTTGGGTGAAGACCCCTCTGGATGAACCCAACTTGAAATGAAGGTGTTCTGAAAATTCCTGAGTCAAAAATGAAAGCACACACCCTCAAGTGCGCCCAAGGAGGAGATAGCAAGGGCATAAAAATTTCTAAAAATGAAAACAAAAGTCCACCCCTTGAAATGCGCCCAAGTGAAGAGATGATGGCATGAAGGTTGGAAAACTTTCTAAGTGTTGTAAAATGGAAGTTCCACCCCCTAGATGCGCTCATCATAAGGAAAAAGCATGAAAAACTTCTAAGTGTTGGAGAAATGGAAGCACGCCCTGCCAAATGTGCCCTTGACAAGGAGTGAAGTGGAGAAAAAGTTTCTAAGTCTTAAAACATGATTGCCACTTCCAAATGCGCCCACAAGGTAGCCAGAGATTGAAAAATTTGCTAAGGCATTAAAACTTGAAGTAGCTCCCTCTAAATGTGTCCTCAAGGAGATACATGACTTGAAGAAGTTTCCAAGTAAGAAAACATGAGTGGCACCTTCAAAATGCGCCCAAGTCAGTCAAGAGGTATGAAAAAGTTCTAAGTTATAAAATGAGAGTTGATCCCTCTAAATGCGCCCACCTTGTGATAGAAGCATAGTTTACATACTCGGAATCAGAGAGTACTCGGCAAGCCCAAAAATTTCGACTTGGGGAAAACTCGGGAAATACTCGGCAAATACTCGGAAAATGTATGTGGATATTTATGTATATGTATACTCAGGACTGCACTGTGCACAAATACATATCTATAAACATACACAGGATGCCAAGTTTGCATGCATATACACACAGAGACATATTTATACACACACAAACTTGCCAAGTTTGTGGGTTTTTTGCGAGCTACTGGCTGTTACTTGATAATTTGACAGGAGAAAATCCATCTGCATATTGCCCGAGAGTAAAAGTAGAGATTAATTGGCATGCAAATTTTTTGGAGATTACTCGGCTACTCGGAGAGTAATCGGAGAGTATGTAATCTATGGTGTTGCCATAGAAGCATGAAAGTTGTCTAAGGCATGTAAGATGAACCTCAAGGGGTCAAATGCGCCCATGATGATGATGAGGTGTTAGGAATATTTTCTAAGTGATGAAAATGGAAGTAGAAGACCTCAAATGTGCCCAAGGAAGAGGGTGGCATCAAGAAATTTTTCTAAGTCTTGAAAAATGAAACCTCAAGGGGCAAAATGCGCCCAAATTGATATGACGGAGGAAGTGACTTAAGAAATTTCCTTAGGCATTGGGAATCAAGCATCAAGGGGTCATATGGGTGCAAGCTATGAGTAAGGTTGGATAAGGGTTTTTAAGGTAGCATCACCTTCCAAAGGCGCCCAAGGTTGGAAAGGATAAAATAAACATTGGTGGAGAATATTTTTCCAAGGGTAAGGGAAATTAAATGTACCCCTTCGTGTACCCCCCCCAATGAATAATAAAGTTGATAATATTTTCTCTAAGGGGGAAATGTTTTTTTTTGAAAAGTCAAGGGGGTCTTGAATATTTTCTAAGGAGGAAATAAGTTTTGAATGCATTATGCCTTGGCTTATGATTTTAAATGGACGCTGGCTCGTGATTAATAAAATTTTCTAAGGAGAGATAAGTTTCCTAAGGCTCAGATGGATGAAATTCTCTAAGGCACAAAAAAGAAGGTAGAAGGGGTCAAGTGCACCTAAGCTCAAGATGGGTTGATTTTTGTCTAAGTCATGAAAATAAAAGAAGACTCCCTCAGATGAAGTGAAATTCAAACATCAAGCATCTGAGAGAAGATGGACAAGGTAGGTGAACGACGTTGCTTAAGCAAGAAGATGAAAAACATCAGGATGTTAAACGCGTCCATGGTGAAAAGTTATGAAGGAGGCGAAGGTTGTGCTAGAGAAAAGTGATGAATTCTATTGGATCCAAAGATCAAGCAGACCTTGGAAATCAAAACATGGGAATTAGGCAAGTGAAGTGAATTTATACTATAAGTGTTTTGATGCTCTTCTTTTGTTTGTTTTGCAGGGTAAACACCGGGGCCAAAGCATGATGACTCGAGGTGATGAAGCGGGACAACGTTATAACCTTGAAAGGGGATAAAGTTACAGGTAGGCAGGTGGCAAGGAGGAAATGGACTAGTCCAAGACAAGAAAATCCTTCAAGACCAGGATAGAGGAAAAGATGAAGCCATCCTCAAGCATCTCAGAGTTAAAGAATGACAACTAAGAAGAAAATCATCATCAAGCAAGAGAAAAGAAGTCGTCTTGGAGCTTGGATTGAGAACGTGCCTACCATATCAGTTCATGAGGTTGGGGCTATGTTGGCCAAATTCATGGAATTTGCAGTCAGGGCGAAGGACAGTGAGAACGCGTTTCTGGACGAGAATTTTCTGGATGATAGTGGGCATTAATTGCTCAAAGTGGTTTCTACAGAGTAGTGGAGAATCTTTTGTTCATTTATTACCCCACTCCTCTCTGTGGCGGTTTTTAGGGTAGAGCCTTGATTAGGGCATGTGTGGCTCAATTTGAGCCCTCCATTGTAATCAAATTTGACCTGTCCGTTGGACTGAGCTAACTGTAAAGGGGCATCCCCCCTCATTTGTAATTCATTAGATTAGAAATTAGAGTTAGATCAGAGAACAGATAGAGAGTAGAGCATAGAAGTTAGCATAGCATAGATTGAGGAGGAAAGAAATTTTTCCATTTGAAGGCTTCGTAAGGAGTTGTTGTGAACACTATCATAATATAAAGATTTCTCATTGCTTGGTGATTCCATTTTTTGTTGTGAGTAGCTAGCAAGGCTTCTTCGTCTTTCCAATTCACTTAGAGTTTTAGAGTAGCGTAAAGTAAGGTAGATTTTATTTCATGCAAGTAGTTGGTAGTTGTGGAATGTGTTGTGTAATTTGAGCAAGCTTTGTTATCCATACCACCAGTGGGCTCACTGACGGTGGGTTCGCCTTGCGTGGTCGATTGGAGCACTTTGAACTTAACTTCAATTACGATTCATGTGTTGGTATGCATCGTTGTGATGGTATTTGCATGTTGAGTCATGGTTTGAACATCTTTCGTTATCCCTTTGAAGATTGCATCGACTCTGTAGAAGCTGTCCGAAGTGAGGCAAAGTAGAACTTGGTTTGAGCTTGCAAGAATTGATCTCCGCACATCGCATTTAGAAGTAGACAGTAGAATCTCTCATCCCTATCCTTTTAATTTCATTATTTCCCGGTTAGCTTAGGAAACCCGAGCATCATCGATAAATCATTCGTGTCCTGCAAGTTCTTCTCTTTGATCGAACAATTGTGTAAGTCCCCTTGGAATAACCAACAAATCACATCAAGCCAACTGAGACTATCCACTGCATGAAGGAACCTTGGAGTTGAATGCATGATCTTTCTAGCAATCTTAGCATGCAAAATACTTTGTTCAAGAGAGGATAGAGTAACTGTTGGGAAACTTTATTCTGTGTTGGTGTGGTCATAAAACACCCGTCAACAGGTGCCATGGTAGAGATCCGTCAATTCATTTTGGCAGGTTTAGCAGCAATACATTTTCATCTGATCTCTTCTTTTTGAGCATCTACATTAGCAGCTTTGGTGAAGTTTGAGTCCTCAAAGTTAAGCAGGTTGTTGATGGTTGCGTCATCATTGTTCACCAGTACAAGCATTAACAACAACTTTGTGATCTAGCTAAGAATATTTCTTACAACTATTGTTTTTGGTACATTTACAACAAATAGTGAGGCAACTGTACTTGTTATTGAGGCAACAACACTTTCACAAAGCTAGAATTGGTGCACAATAGGTGTCATAACAATAGGGTTACTAACAATTTTCAGCAGGGACAATGAATAGGCATCACACTACTATTACATTTATCATTTCCTTCACTGTTCATTCACGGTGCTTTGAGATTGATTGTCTGATTTTTCGTTAGAGGAGATCATGTGGAGGTGATCATAACTCGGGATTTGTAGAGTATGAATTTGCAAAAAATTCTTAGAAAGGATTCATCCTTGACAAGGTTTAGGGTTTCAGAAGATTGAATTTTACAAGTTTTTGAATAAGTTAGACTCAAGCCACCAAGATTGCTTGGTGAATTGTTAATGATTGCCATGGTTTTAAGTTTCCTCTTAAGGATTCACCACAAACAAAACAAAGGAGCTGGTCTTAGAGCCATTTATAGAGGCCATTTGTGTATCAAACTGGCTATTGCTATCTACGAGTGACACCACTGGCCTTGTGAACCAGTGATCAACAACTATAGTTGGGTGAAAAAGGGTGTACAGAGGTTAGCCCTCAACTATATCCACCCACCACTACATCTATCACTATTTTTGGATCACAACTATTTTGAGATGACCTAGAATATCTATATATGGAGATTTGGTATTTTTGTTAGAAATCTGTTTTGAGATTTCTGATTTTAGATGGTGTTTTTTAAGACAATATTTTATTTTGAGCTTGCTTTGATTTCAAGCAAACCATTTTTATCATAGGAAATTTAATATGCTTTTTTTATTTATCTTGAATAAATCGCATGCAAAAATCTTGTAAAAACTTATAAATAATTGCTTCTGGCACTTGAATTTTTCAACGGTAATTTTATGCCTACTTGGTCTAAGATTATTGTTCAAGTTGTCTTATCTTATGTTCTTATGTTTGCTGAATTGAATAGATTTTATTCAAGATTGCAAGATTTTTATTATTGTTTTCACTAAAGTAGGCGATTTTAGCTAAGTAATTTGGTTGTTCAATTTATTGAATTGTGATTATTGTCTTGAATTCGATTCTAGTCTGTACGCATCTTCTTCTAGTCTCTGCTTTTAGTTAGAGGAGGTGGGCATGTCTTTATTTTTCACAGATTAGGCTTACCGTGTTAGAAAAAATCATAAAATTTCATCTTGTGTGGTAGTGCTGAGTTAGCCTTGTGCCTTTATGTGAGAACAAAAAGATAAGTTTACTTTAAGTTTGCCTACATACTAAAAGCAAAAAATTATCCCAATACTTATAGGTTTATTTGAGTTTATTTATAAGAAAGTTCGCCAATTAATTTGAAGAAAAGTACATGCTGCCCCATTTCGAGCTGTTCTGAAAGGACAAATTAACCCACTTGTTGGAAAAGTATTTTCATTGATGTCAAAGACGTTTTGGTGATATTGGTGGCCCCAAATAAAATTAACTTACTCTCATATTGGTCGCCCCCTTGGAGTACTGAAGATAAATAAATGAAAATAAAGTGAAATGTTTTATTATTCATGAGGCTGACTGTCCTTATGGTGCCGCCCCATGTTGGGAAAATTAAATTAAAAATAATTAATTTTATTGGGCCGACCCCCTAGAGAGGTGCGCCCAACCTTGGGAAATAAATAAAAAATAAATAAATATTATTTATGCTAAGTGGGCCGAGTCACTCCTCTTGGGTGAAGAGGCATGAGTAGCAAATATAAATAGAGGATTGTGAGAGGGTTTAAAATCAATTTCCATTTTCAAGGAATATTATTTATATGAAGAGCAGAAATAAAAAGATATTTTAGCAGATTTATGAAAGATATGTGAGCAGATTCATGAGAGGTATTTAGGAATAATTTGTGAGAGAAATAAAAGCAAGATCATGGTCTTTCTATGAGCAGAAATTTTAAATACTATAGTGCAGATTTATGAGTGAGTGTATTGCAGATTTTTGAGCAGTTGTTAAGGGCAGATCTAAGAGGAAGTTGCAAACAAAATTATCATATTATTCAAATTGAGGAGATCGAGAGGTTGGTGCCTCTTATTAGAAAAGATTGGCGTCTCATGTTGGGTTGGTGTTAGTGGTGTGGATTGGAGTGTCCAGTGGGTTGGTGCCTACAAAATTTGTAAGAAGATTTATAAAAACAATATTTTTCTGTGGTTTCCTCCTATAAGGGTTTCCACGTAAAATTGTGTCTCTTATGTGTGGTCTTAATTGCTAGATCTTGCTTATATGGTATTGCTATGGATAATTAAGGTTTGAGGTAATATTGTTGTGATTGTTTAAGTTGAGAAAATAAAAGTTTGATCTATACTGATTCACCCCCCTTCTCAGTATAAGTGTGTGTTTCATCAACACTAACAATGCATATTTATAATAGTAAAACATTTCATCATTTTAAACATCTATAAAGTGAAATAAATGTGAAAAAGAAATCAACACTCCCAAAGGGATAGCAATAGTGTTCCTTCTAGGATTTTGAGCTTGCATGTAATAACACTTCACTTAGAACAATTTAGATAATCATGGATGAAGATGATCTCTAAACCTATGAACAAATTAACCTGGCCCAACAGAGGTAGTGAAGAGAATTTGTAAGACCAAGATGAAATATAAAAAATTCCCTCAAAGCATAGAAACCTTAAGTGTTCTTATTCACTCCTCAAAATATTACTCTTTACAAGCTAGAAGTTTACAATGCTTAGCTCTTGTGTCAATGGTCAAAAAGATCATCACAAATTAAAGGGCACTCCATTTTATAGCTTGGAGAGGTAGTTATTAGGGTAACTTCTTTATAATGACCGTTTTCTGCTTTACAATTGAACAAAACCCTAAAGTGACATGGGTGACCTCAAGCATAGATTAAACACCTAGTGAGTACTTCTTAACTCATGAGTGCTCGTGCTCTGAAATTTTTTGGTAACTCACCAAAAAACTTTCCGGAAAGTTTTTGGTGAGTACTTGCTGAAAATTGCAGAAAAATTCATGGTAAACTTGAAACTTTGCGCTGTAAACTCAACTGGTGTCAAGACATAACAGTCCGCTCCAAAACAATAGTCATTTTCTTTTTTTTTGCACTGTTCTTTTAAGCATTAAACCTTTTTGCCATATATGAGCGTTGAGCTTTTGTTTGCAGGCAATTCTAAGTGAGCATTGATCAAGTTTGGCAACTTATTAGTTGCATTTGATAAGTAAGTAGCACAATTTTTTTTTCATTGCCTTCAGTCTATATTTCTAGCTTCTAGGGCTTAGTTATTTTGTATTTTGTTTCTGATTTTCAGTTTTTTTTATTCAAGGAGTAAACGCTTTTGACTCGGAGCTATAAACCAGTGAGGTCACAAATGGGGGACCTCATCCCCAATACAACCACTCAACAATACCACCCCAACGGGGTTTGAACCTTGGTGGCAAGAACAACAACGCCACCTTTAAACCATCACACCATGCCAATATTGGTATTTCTGATTTTCAGTTAGTTTGAAGTAGCTGCTAGCTAGTATTTTTTTTTTCAAATTTTTCTGTTTTTCTTTTTTGCTAGGGTTTTGTTTCATTCTTCCAAACACAAAAGAGCATCCATAAACAAGAGAAATGGTGGCAAGTCTAAGGACCCTACTTGGAAACACGAGACACTAGTTATAGGGCCAAGAATGGTAATTTGCAACTATTTTGGGATGCATATGAGAGGAGGCTTAGATTGCCTCAAATGTCACCTTGCATGGATCAATAGCCAAGATGTCGATACATAAGGATGAATTGCAAAAGTAAGGAAATATAATTATGATTAAAATTTCTACTAGTGAATGCAATAGAATGGTCTTTCTTTCCTCTTGGTTGCTAATATCACACCAATTCTAGCTCTTGACACATTCGTATGCACATGGAATGATTGACTATATTTTGAGAAGTATGGGTGCCTCCACAATTTTATTCTTTAAGATATCAAAAGATTGTTGGCATTTTTCTCTCCATTCAAACTTTTAGTTCTTTTTCTTCAACAATTCCTCAATGGGACTGGAGTTGGTTGCATGGTTCTTTATGAACTTTCTATGATATCTTGTATACCCCAAAAATGTCTTGGTCTTTATTACACTCTTGGGAAAGGACAAGGTCAAGATTATTGCAATTTTCAAAGGGTCTACCTTCATTCCCTCTTAACAAGTTATAGGGGCCAATAGGGTGCCAAATGGAGTAGCAAAAGTACATTTCTTCAAATTGAATGCTATCCTCAAATGGCAACACCTTTCAAACATTAGCCTTGGTGCTCATACATGATCTTTTATCAACCCATATAGCATCCTATCATCCAAGTATACGTTAGGAAAGTCATGGCTAAAATCTTTGAATGTATTTCCTATTATTCAACTAAATACCATTGGTGCATTCTTTAACCCGAATGTCATTATAGTATACATGAATGAGCTCCACTTTGTGGAAAAATCGTCTTTGTCTAATCTTTTTCCTTTATCTTAACCTGATAGTATGCATAAAACCCATTAGTAAAGGAATATACCTCTCTACCTACTATTATTTCTAATACCTCTTTTATAAATGGATTGGGGAAAGGATCATGGATGTAGGCTTCATTCAATTCTTGAAAATCAATGCATATCCTTATATCTCTTGTTTTCTTATTTTGTACGACCATGGGATTTATCTAGTTCTCAACCTCAATAGGTTTTATTGTTCTCTCCATTATCATCTTGTTTAATTCTTGTTTTACTTTTACCTTTACATTGGGTTTAGCTGGTATAGCTTTTTGTTTTATGGTTTAGCATCATTTCTTAGCTAACTCTTTCACCATTGTGGCTTCTCCTTTGATCTCTTCTAACTTCGTAATTGTTGTATGAAACAAATACTCATAATCCTTAAATACTTAAGCTTTCTTCAACACTTTTGCCTCTCCCTAGTACTTTGCAATCTTCGATGTGCCCTCCTTGGCCACATTCTTTTCTCTTATCTTCAAATGCTAATAGAAGTATTGGAGTCCTCGCTCTTGGTCCTAGAAATTCCCTTACTCTTGATCCCCTATGTCATTATTCAAGGTCCCTCGTGGTACTCAACCTTTGGTTTTCACCTCTGCCACCCCATCCTTCTCCTTGGTTATGTGTATTTGTTGGGGCTTGAAACCTTTAGACTTAGTCCCAAGTTTTGGTTCCATGCTACAACCTCATCCTTAGTTTTTCTTCACTTTGTTCCGTGACCCTATCTTGGTCCCATTCTCTTCCTCTAGTGTTCCCCATTATGAGATCCCTTCCCTCTCTTAGCACCCAACATCTTGTTCCTTAGGGTTTAGACTTGCAGTCAAACCTCTCTCCTTTTCACCAATTCCTCAGGTTTGTGGTTGCTCCATCCTATTGTTCCTTGAGTCTGGCTTTCTCTTGACCCCTGGTTCTTTTTCAACCTCAAGACCCTCGTAGTGCCTTCTCCCTTGTTCGTGGTTCCTCTCGAGACTTGACCTCCTTCTTTAACCTTCTCTCTTTCTTGTTGTTCTCTCCCCAAGTTGTGGAACCTCAAAAAGACTTGGGACTTGGGAACTATTCCAAGGTCCGTGATTCCAGTTCCCTCCTTGCACCTAGAGCTTGACCAAATCTCTTTTCAGTCTTGATTGCTTCTTTGAAACCAAATCCTAGTGTCTTCTCCATCAAACTTTTGACTCTTGAAGGCACCTTAGTCCTCTGTATCTTGCCTTTGGTCTTGTTCCCTTCTTGTTCCAGACCCAATTCCTAATTCTTGTGCCTCTTTCATCTTCTTGCACGGGGTTGCAAGCCTCCTCAATGCTTTAGAAACACATTTGCAAGTTCTTGTTGGACCTAATGTCTTGCTACAGACCTTTGTAACTTTTAGAAACCCATGCTATTCATTGTTCCACTTATTCGCCTACCATTTTGCATCTCCTCAACAACCAAAATTAATGGTGCCCATTTTTAATGGATATCTCTGCAGTTTATGAGGGTTTTCCCTATGCCCTAGTGCGTCGAATAGGAAATCTTCATTATTGCGAATGGACAAGTTGAAGGTTGTGGAAATGTTCCTCCTTGCTTCTAGTGGTATAAATGGACAAATTTGCTATTGTTTTAGTGCGTTTTCTTGTGTGATTGAAGGAGAGTGGACCCCTAAAATGCATGGGCATCCCTTGTTGCATACCAATAAGAGGATTTCAAATTTAATGGAGTTTTCATGCCCCTTCACTTGGTTGCAGGTTTACGAGTGGTTCGGGCGACTTGAAAACTCCCAACACTAGGCAACTTGCTTTGGAGTATTTAGGCCCAAAATGTCATCATTCAAAGGGTGGATGGATGAGAGGAAATAAGAGAAAAACAAAGAAAGAGCCAAACACGGGAAAACAATTGCAACAACAAACCCTTGGGTTACTATCTCTAGTAAAGTTAAAGATATTTTGTATTTTGATGATTTGTGTTTACCCAAAATGTGTAATCAACATTTGTAACTTCGGAACAATGAATATAACTAGCAGATTTGACATTGTGCGAGTGTCTCCAGGACTATTTTGTTCATTTTTTGGATGTGTTCTTGATTAGTTTGTTAGCTGGAAGATTGTAAAACCATTCCAAACCTTTTGTAATGTATCTTCTCAATCCAAATAAAGGAATGTACAAGTTTGTTTTTCGATTACTAAGTAGACTCTTATAAATTTTTGCAACTTATGCTATTTATTCATTTGCATGTGTAGAACGTAGTTGATGTGTGCATTTGGATAAATATGGTCTTCAAGTATATATTCATTAAGATATCCCATTTGGTTCCAATCACTACATGTTCTGCAAAAATCTTGGACTGTGTGTTGGTGTGTGTTTTGAGTACGCCACCGAACACAGAATAAAAATGCCCAAAGGACACTCTTATCCTCTCTTGAAAAGTGCTTGCAAAAATCTAGTAGACAATACAATAACTCCAAGGTTTCTTTGGTCAGGTCTTGACATGTGGATAAGGCCAGTGGGCGTTGTGATTGCTGGTAATCACAAGGGGACTTACATGAAATTCTCTTTGCAGGTTGGAAACTTAGACAATTTTATCCTTGAAGGCTCTTTCGGTGGGTATCTTCAGATTTTCCAAAAAAAATAAAAAGGATAAGGGTTTAGAGATCTACACTACGCCTAAGAATTCAAGAGACAGCAGTGAGTAGACAAAATGGGTAACCACACTTCGTTTCGCCACCTTTGGACAACTACGCGAAGCAGGTGCAATCTTCAACGGAAGTGATAAGAATTTTCATATTTGAATCGGTAATTGAAACAAACAGAAGTTAAGCATCCACGATTTAATGGCTCAGACTAACTTTACACGTCAAATGCAAATCATCCACTCGACAAAAGTATGAGCAAAATTTTATCCGCCACTGCGATCAAATCTATCATTCATCTAACCAATGTATAAATGAAATGCTATTCTAATTCTACTCTAAGTGTTGAAGGAGAAATATTAAACCTTGCATACTACTTGAAAATAAAAGTTGTTCTTAGCAAATCATGCACAAGAGCTTTTATAAACGGAAATAGTTTCGTCGCAACAATCTTTTATTACTCACTTCACCCATTACAAATGAGGGTCAATGAGTTTATATAGAGTTTCATAAATGGAATAAATGGCTCAGATTAAAATTGAGCCGACGGTCAAGATTTAACAAACGAAACCCTAATTAGGGTTTCCCAAAATGACTTCAGTTAACTGGCAGTGAACAGCAATGAGTTGGCAATAGGAGCTATTTTCAAGGGACTATATCCTGATCCTCTCGAGCGCCGTGTATTCGCCGAATCTGGACACGATCAAGGCAACCTCGTCCATGGTAACCTGCGGAAGCATGCCGATTCTGAATTCAAGCCCATCCATGCTCTCGGCGCATCTGGCGAAGGTCTCCTCCCACTCTGGTTCAGTCTTCTCAAAGGACTCTCTGATGCTCAAGAAGTTCGCCAATTTGGCCCAGTCCTGCCTCAAGATGGGCCCAGTGATGTCGAAGATATTTTCCTGGACACTTTTCTTCAAAACTTCCAACTGCAGGTCATTCTCTCGCAGCGCCTCTTTATCCAGGACATCGGCAATTATGTTGAGGATTTTGGCCTGAACTTCCTTGACCTGTTCCTCCAGTCTGATGCCGTCAATCTTAACCCTCTCCAGGACTTCACCTCGTGCCGTCAAGGCCCAATACCAAGTGTGGAAGTCATAGGCTGCTCCCGCTGCGATGACGCCTCCCTCTATCAATTCTTGCTTAGGAACTCCTTTCAGAATCCTAAGGCAAGGGATTATTCTATCCTGCACGTCTGGAAGGCTGTCCCATATTTCTGCCAAAGAAGCGAGCCTAGAAAGCAAGGCAGTGGCCTGGTCATAAACCAAAGTTAGCCGCTCCACAAATGTCTCAGCTTCAGTCCCCTTTACGGCTATCCATTCTTTGGCCTCCTGAACCGTGAGCCTGTTTTCTTCCATCTCTCTAGTGGCCTCCTGTGAAGAGTCCGGAAGTAGAGGAGCTGCCGTAGTGTCCTGATCAAGTGGCTTGATCAAGTGCTGAATATATTCCCTTAAGCGCTCAATCTCTAATTGGCACTCCTTCCTTTTGGCTACCTCTTTTGCCAACCTTGATTTGATGGCGGACACAGAATTGTCCAAATCTTCCATTTCTTGGCCCTTAGTGGTTGGACCCAAGTCAATGGTCGTGATGGCGTAATCATGTGGAGCCATATCCTCCTGTGGCTTGTCCACTGTAGGCACGGCGATTTGCACTGTCCTGTTGCCGGCCTCGTCTCTCTGTATGCTGGAGAATTTCTTCGCCGGCTTTTTGGCCACGGTTTGAGACAGTTTGGCCAAAAAGTCTGCCGTATCATCCTCTTATGGTTCATCTGCCGGCACTTGTACCTTTAGCCTCTCCTTCAGCCAATCCGGGATCGTAAGCTGCTCAACACCGTCTTCCTCCGGCACGCCTTCTCTATCAGGACCGTCTACAATTCCCCTAAGGGCTGAAATCATCCCTTCCTGAAAATCCTCATCTTGGGTGCCCACATTGTCGTCATCCGACTCCAATATTTCGGTGCCCGTGGGAGAAGGTGGCGCATCCTCATCTGGCTGAAGCTCCGCGTTGTTTTCAGGAATCGGAGAAGGATCCCTCATATCTGCCAGTGAAGCATCGGCGGTAGCCAATATCTCCTCAATATTTCTGGAGGCGGCCGATTGAGAAGGTTTCATCTTTGCCTGTTTCTGGACCGGCTCTTTGCCTGCAGCTATTTCTTTTCTTTTCCTAGACGTGGTGGCCTCTATCACTGGGAGGTCCTGTGATGCTCCCGCATTGGAAGAATAAGACTCTGCCTCGCTTAGCATGTCATAGGTCAGGGTTATCTTCTGGCGCCTTAATTCTTGAACTCGTTGATCAACCCACCACTGAGTAAACTTGATGACAGGCCTCATCAAGACGTTCAAGTCAGCATGCTCTGCTTCTGACCACTGGACAACGGGCAAAGCTGAATTCTCATCGAAGCGCGGTTGCGTCTGATTCTCGTCCTCTTCCAATTGATCTGGCACGTGACAAAATTCTATTGCCCTGATCAAGTTGAGAGGTAATCGGGACCACATCCTCCATCTAACCTCAAATTCGTCCGCAGCATTTGCCCAAAAGTCCTCCAGTTTGACCCTGTGCTTGTATCTTCTTCCATCCACCATTTTGATGTGGTGATGGGGGTCGTAGTGATTTCTGGCCGGATATGGAGAGAAAGGGTAATGCTGTATCTCGATTTTGGCATTGTCAGTTGCCTGTGATGACGGACACGACTCCAGCATGTTCCCTATAAAGAAGGGAAAAGTAACTGCCGCCTTCTGTTTCACCCTTTGAAGACCCTGAAACTCTTCTAACTGCCTCAACACTTCGAGCAGGACCATCTTATTCGTGGGGAAGATGGGCAGACGGTACGGGCTTCCAGTGAATCCTTGAATTTTGATATACGTAAATCTTGGATATTGGATAAACCAAGACCCGTATTTACCGATTAGGCTTTTGGCCTCATGTGTCAGCCGCTGATGCGTCCCTCCCTGGAGTATCCTGGTGATGTACATCAGGAACGCGTCGTGGGCTCGCCTAAAATGCGCCTTCTCCCTCAACTGGAGTTGTGGGTAACAGTCATAAGGTTTTAGCTCGTTCTCCTTACTGCCAACTGTGCCTTTGCAGATCAAGCCTGCATATCTGTAAGTTCTGGCCAACATATAGACAACGTAAGAACCCATATAAAACGTTTTGGTCTTCTCTAGATTGATAAGCTAGTGGTGAAGATTATTGCTTATCATCCTCGCCCAGTTGAACATTTTGACACCTTCTGTGAGGTCCTCAATGAAGTAATACATCCACGGCTCAAAGGGTGCTCCCGAGGGATTGCCTGCCACTCTGTTCAGCAAGATAATAATATCTCCATAGTCCTCCTTGAAGTCCGTGCGCAACAACTTCTTGGGCATCTTCTTAACGGACGGTCTAGGCTTGTCCAGCCAAGATTTGTTAAGGTTGGCAGCACAAAGACCAGGATTTTTGTCATATAACTTCTGAGCATCTTCCTTGGTCTTGTAAACGGTTTTAGGATATGCCGGAATGCCGAAGGTTTCCTGAATGGCCACCTCTGTCAGATGTGCCAACACTCTCCCATCAGGCGCCACAATCCGCCTTGACTCAGCATCATAGTGAAGTGCACACTCCACCATCAGTTCAGAACAGCAAAGTGCAGGCTGGAATCCGGCAGCTTGAAATATGCCATTTCTCACTATCCTTCTAGCTGCAGGCGTTGGTAATGGTCCGTTGTGTCCATATATCCTCTTTTTAAATTCCACGAGATCGATGTGGCCAAGATCTGTGTTTGAGAAATTTTTCCATTTAGACTTTATTCTGGTCTCTGGCTGCGATCCTTTACTTGCAAACTTCATCTGTGCCTGCTTGGATATTTCTCCTTGATCGATCGGCAGCCTGTAAGCACAAAATACTTAACATTAATACAAGATTATTTAAATTTAACGAGTTTCGGGGTGTAGCTTGGACAAATCGCACTTTCAGCCTTATTAAATTAAAAATTTCTGTCAAAAAGCAGGCTGAAAGTAATTAAATTCGCCTATCCTGAATGAAATTCGTGCCGGAAATGAAGTAGAGGATAGAAACACAGTGCAAATACATTGTAAACTAACTTCCAAACCTCAAAGATCGCGTTGTGGCTGCAAATGGATTTAAAATTCAGAAAATCTGCAAATAGAAGTGCGCCAATATGCTGGAAGTACGATTTCAGCAAAGAAATAAATTACTTCTCTCAAAAATCATGCCTGTGAATAAGAAAATGCTATCTTGATTCTCACAATAATGAATTTCTCCTTCGCGAATGATTTCCTAAAGATTCGAGAGAGATAGTTGCTTCTCAGCCGGAATTTGTGAAGAAATGAGTTGCTGAAACTCATTTTATGGCTGAGAAGTGCGATTTTCTTCAAGGCATTGCTTTCTTTCTTTTGATTTTCTTCCAATTTTTAGAAACGTTTTCTCCTCGGATTAGCAAACTTCTAATTTCACTTTCAGTTATCGAGGCAAGTTTCTAACTTTCGTCTCTGTGCCATCTCTGCTGAGATTTTCGAATTTTCTCAAGGAAAATTGACTAAGTGTTGGAAAATATATTAAATTAATTGTCCAAAATTATTTTTCCAACGTATTTTAAATCCTCCGAACATGGCAAAGTTTAAACTTATCTAAGGCAGACTAGTTTAATCTTCCAAATAATCTCCGAATTTTGAATTTTTAATTAAAATTCCCTAAGTGTCAGGGAAATAATTAAAAATATTAAAATATTAAATTCCAACCCGTTTAACTTTGATACATGGCTAATTTCTTTTGTCCGAGGCAAAATATCTCTTTTCAAATTGTCTGCCTAGCCAAAATGTGCTCAATAGCTTATCTGCCAAATTTTAATTCTCTAGGCGGAGTTCTGACCTTTCTGGACATTTTTATTTTAGCCGAACGATTCATCTTCTAGGTTGGGCGAACCTGGAGACCTCTGCCACTTTGCCATTTTTTTACTAGCGCTTTAGGAATTTTCCAAGCTGAGAGGGGCGGACTTCATGTTTGCTCTGCCAAGTACTCTTCATTTTGTGCCAAAAAATTTCACCCCGTTGTGCTGGGGCGTGATTTTTATGCCGGCCAAAACCTCTTCTTCTTCTAGACATTTCTTCGTTTTTCATGCCTTAGGATAATTTTCTCTTCAAGAGTTGGGCGAATGTCTTATAATTCCTTGCCTATGGCGTATTTTATCATCCATTGGTCTTAGACTTTCCTTGCCATGGCGAATTTTATTTGTGCCTTGTCCAATGGAAAGTTGCACTTGTTTCCATCATTTAATTCAATTTTCAATGAATTATCTTGCAATTTTACCCCTTTCCAAACACCTTGGAGCGCACCCCTTCATGTTTTACCCTTCTCCACACTTCTTGGGGCGGACTTCGTGTTCTTCATGCCATTTTCTCTAAGGCTCGGCAGACTTCATGAGTTTTATGCCATTTTCTCTAAGGCTGGGCGGACTTCATGAGTTTTATGCCATTTTTTCTACTAGGGGCGGACTTTGACTTCCTTGTGCCAAGGGCGGACTTGGCAACCTTCATGCTTATGGGCGGACTTCAGCCTCTTTGTGCCATGCGCCTCTTCCAAGCATCTTGGGCGGACTTTGGCTTCTTCATGCCAAGGGCGGACTTGGCAACTTTCATGCCATGGGCGGACTTGGAGACCACCTTGCCTATGGTGGACTTTAGCTTCTCCATGCCACTTTCCATATGGCGCACTTCCTATCTTGCTGGGCGGACTTTGAGTTCCTTGTGCCAAGGGCGGACTTGGCAACCTTCATGCTTATGGGCGAACTTCACCTTCCTCCATGCCAAGGGCGGACTTTGGCTTCCTCATGCCATGGCGGACTTGAAGACTTTCATGCCATGGGCGGACTTGGAGACCACCTTGCCTATGGCGGACTTGGTGAATTTCTTGCCAGTGCCTACCTTTGGCATGCCAAAGGTAGGGCGGACTTTGACTTTTCCATGCCATTCCTCTCTTGAGGGTGCTAGTCTCAGACTTAGGCATTTTTCAAAAATTCTTTGCCAATTTTCAAACTTTTTACATTTTGCCTTGATTTTCTTGATTTCCGGAGACATATTGATTTTTTGCTCTGTGGGATCCAAAAATAGAAACTTTTTCCCAAAATAGAAACTTTCCAAAAATAGAAAAAGCAAAAAGCATCCCTAAAAAATAGGGACTCCAGAATGGCCTAAAAATGCCAAAAATCAAAAAAGCAAAAAGCAAAAAAGCAAATTCCCTAAAAAATAGGAAGTGTCAGAAACGACCGAAAGCAATGGCGATCTTCGTCTACCGGGTCTTCTAAGCACTTATATGACGTTAAGGCCCAAAAACGGGTTCAAAATCTCAACTTAGCTAGACTGACTTTCAGAATTTACCCAAATTAAAGACTCTCAAAGACGTTGCGCAGAGGGCGGAACCAAGCTTGGGGGTCCCCATTTGCGATGGGGCGATGTGTGAAATAGGTCACAACACTGTGTTGCCCAACTGGGCTAGGCACCTGTTTGCATGAACTAAATCCTCCCCATTATTCTAGCACACCTCTGAACGATCAAACTAAAACATCATTTAATATTGTGTTGAAATTAGTTTTCCTTGCCTTGCCTTGTGTAGTTCTGTGCTTGCTTCTTGTTCCTTTTCTCCCTTTCAAATTTTTTCTGTCTCAGCTACCTTTTCAAACTTCTGAACGTTTTTCTTTCAAGCTTCCCTGTTTGCACTTGCTTTCACTGTCAGATGTTTTATGTAGTCTGATTATGCACATCAAAACGAAATTATAACCACCCCTTTGAGTTTAAAGTAGCGTGGGAAGTTTATTTTATTATTTATTTATTATATTTTATCACATGCATAAAAGAGGATAATTAAAAGGCTAATTAATTGTTTTTCTGTACCAAGGGTTGATGAAAATTGGTGTTAACACAATCCATTGTCCATGAGATTGTTCACCTTATTTCAAAAGAGGTGCAAAGGTCCTTACACTTATTGCAGACAGAGTTAGTTGCAAGAGCATCCCAAACCAAGATAAGATCTCTCACTAATTCACTATCCTCTTTGTAGGTTTTGCTTACGTATACTTTCTGCCCCATTCAAACATTTGTTTTCATTTTATTTTATTTTTATTCAAATTTTCATTGACAAGGATGGCTACATGGGTGATACCTATGGAATTGGTAGACTGGTCCATAAGGATCGGGAGTCAAACTTCATTAGATGAATCATTTTCAGAAGTTGCAGCTCTCACAAACTACCAAGTTTTGTTAGCAGAATAAAACCGCTGGTCCTTGTAGGAGGCAATTTCAAAACCATTGGCCCGTGCAAAGAGGTGGTTTCATCCCAATATAAAAACACAAAACTTGATCCAAATAATATGACATTTTTCTTTCTAATTCTGCTTTTGGGCCCTTCTAGTGCATAAGGACATCCTAGCATCTTTTTAAGGACAAGAGGTAGTTGGATTGTAGCATGGGAATATATTTGAGTGTTATAGAACAAAGAGAAGTAGAATTCCAATTGTAATTCATGCCACGGACTTAACAATGTGTGTAACAAAGTGGGGCAATGGGTAGATTGTATTCCACAATATTTCACATCTAATTGTATTTGTCTAGCTTATAATAATAATTGTGTATGAGTGCTTTTGTTATTACGAAAGCTGGTTTTACCCTTTTGAAAGGTTTCTTTCATAGTTTGAAAACTCGGACTCGGTGCGGACTCGGTGCGGACTCGGCAACCCAAAATAGGACTCGGACTCGGGACTCGGCAAAAAACTCGGCACGGAATCGGCAAATTTTTTTGAAAAAAATCATGTTTTAAAGCTGAGAAAGCAGCCTCCAGCTGCAACAAGAGTCCAGGCATAGGACTCGGGAGTCCAAGCACAAGACTCGGGAGTCCGAGCCAAGGACTCGGGAGTCCAAGCCAGAGACTCGGCTTGCGAGTCCGCGCCGAGTCGACTCGGCCAGCTTGCAGACTCCCGAGTCCGCAGAGTCCGCGGCGAGTCCAACAGAGTCTTCCAACTATGGTTTCTTTGATAAAAGTCTATGTTCACTTCTCTTATTTCAATTTTGTTTCCTTCTTGACTGTCATTTATTTTGATTATAAGTAGCATAGTCCAAAATATTGAGTTTTAATTTCTTCTACTTTTGGAAGAGATTATGGACCAATTCGGTATCAATGTAGTTACTAATCCTTGGGATATGTAGAATATAGTGGTGATTGTATGACAGGGACCAAGTCTACTGAGAATATGAATTTGTTATGTTGAATTCTAGAGATCTCTACTCGAAGCTGGAATAAAGAGATGAGAATGGAGTACCTTGAAAGATTGGACAACAATGTGATGGCCCTTGAGAACATGGAAATAGTAATGAAAAATTAGAATTGAATGAGGCAAAAACAAGAATGTATGAGCCAACAACAAGAGTGCGTAGGACAGGATCAGTCTTATATGGGTTTTGTGGTATGAGATCTTCTCAAGAAATTTGGTATTGGAGATGTCACGAAGGACCTAGAAGGCGAAGAAACCTTCTTGGAGGAAAGTCAAATAAAAAAGATCCAAGTAAAATCTGAACATGCCCCATTTAAGGCTGAAACAAAAGTAGAGATAAAATTATTCGAAGGGCAAGTCAATGCTGAATTTCTAGATACTTGGAAAAAAAAAAAATGATTTTTTTTCAGTATACATAATCTTAGCGAAAGACATAAGAAATATTTTGCATGTCTCAGAACTTCAAGACATACTCTTGTATGGTGGGAGTTATTTCTCCTCTTCCAAAAAGAAAAAGAAACTGTTTGTCTCTAGATGGAAAAAATTATATAATTGGTACACAAGAATCTCTATCCTATTGGGTGCAAGGCTAATGAGACAATTAAGTGGTATCTTAAACAGGTGAATGAACAAAGTGTGCGGGATTACACAATAGAGTTTAGAACACAAGTCATGTTATGGTGTATGGACTTGGAGGATGAGGATGTGCTTATCACGTACCTCAAAGGTCTTCACACAAACATTAGAGGAAAGGAAATCATCACCAACACACAAGATATGGACGAAGCTTGTGTCCAAGCTTATTATGTATAAGGAGAAGAACAAGTATTATCATCAATGTAGGACTTGGTAGTGGGTGACCACAAAACACTTATAAAGGGTTTGGTGTTACAGAAAAATATTATAGGAAACTAGGAGACTTGGCAAATTGGACTCAAAGGAAAGCCACTAAGGCAAGCCAAATGGTCCTCGTAAGAGGAGGTGGGGAAGCTCTTTTCTCATTTAAGGTGTGATCCATAAGGATTAGGAGGAGTCAAACTTTATTAGAGGAATCACATCTATAAGTTACAACTCTTAGAAACAGGTTTTGTTTGAAAGCCTAGCAGGAAGTAATTACAAAATTTCTAGTTCCCTTGAAGTGGCGACTTTGAAACTATTGCAATGGTTTGCATTCATTGGGGCGGTTTCACAACTGTCCTGATGATTACAAAACCACCAGTTTGTGCCAAAGGGCAGTTTCTTCTTGGCATCTGAAACTAAGAATTTGAAGCAAACAGTCAGACATTTCTCCTTCTAATTCTACTTTTAGGGCCTTATAGTGCATGGGGACATCCTAGCAGCTTTATAAGGAGAAGGGGGGATTGAATTGTAGCATGTGTGGTAGATTTGAGTATTGTAGAACATAGAGAAGTAGAATTCCAATGGTAATTCACGCCATAGAATTATTATAGTGTGTGAGACCAAGTTGAGCAAAGAGCAGATTGTACTCCACATTATTTCACATCTGGTTGTATTTGTCTAGCTTATATAAATTTGGTAGCAATGCATTTGCCACTATAAAAGCTAGTTTTTCTCTTTTGAGGGGTTTTTATGATAAAAACTCTATGTTCGCTTCTCTTATCACAATATTCTTTACTTCCTTACTGTCATTTTTTTTATACTAGTTATGGATGAGATTAAGTATCACTGACACTATTGGCTCTCAGGGACAATGGATGAGTTTTCATACAATGGCGATGCCAAAAATGTAAATAATAATCACATCCACCAGAGTGTAAACACACAAAACATTCAAGGAAAAAGAAATAGTATAGAATAAGCACATAACACATAACAAAATTGGAGAAATGAAAATTCTTTTCTTCATATTAACAGCTTGATGTACAATGGTATTGGACATGACCATGACGGTGGAAATATATTATTAGTCTAATAGCTCCAATTCACATAAATACCATTCTCCATGAATAGGTACAATGGTTAAGATTTAGCAATAGCTGTCATCACTAAACCTCATACTTCATGAAAAGTAACAAATCTTTGACTCTAAGTACAGCATTATTCAACCTTAGAGTTGATGACTCTTATCATCTTTTATTCAGCAAGTGCATATAAAATTCTTTCTCTCTATGAACTATGATGAAGTATTTTTCTTTATGGCTCCTTGAGTTATAGTAGAGATTTGATTCCAAACAACTCTTGTTTTCCTGCTAAAATTGATTTTATTCTGCTATCATGCGCTTCCATACATTATCTCAAGATTTAGAATTGATTATTAAAATGCCTTTTGCAGATATTGCTTGATGTTGTTTGGGTATTTAATACATCCGCAAGTGCATCTCAAGCTCAACAGTCTTCAAGACTTACAAAGGAAGGGCCTGCAGTATGTTTTCTCTTTCCTGCATAATCTTTTAAATATTTTCTTTTATCTTCTTAGGCCTTTGAGGAATCTACATTGCAATTGAATTACATACAATAGGTACGGGGAGAAACTTGGAGGAATTTGGATCTTTATATTTCCTTTTCTATAAGTTTCTATTTGATCTTCTAGTAATCTGCCTTTTTAATATGATTTTATGGGGATTCTTTAGGTTCTGGTTGGTGTGGATAAACCTCATGCACTTGTTGTTTAGAAAAGCGATCTTATTCCTTTAAATCAGATTTATTATCTTCATGTATTTATGTGCATTTGCATTGGTGATTCAGCAATTAAGAATAATATGATGATTTAAAGGCTTTTCTAGTTCCAGCACATGTAAATGCTCATTGAAACATGTCATATTTAGAAACATTTGTAAGATAGTTGGAGAAACATTAATAAGAAAATCAAGTTGAATAAGGTCAACTTTTGAGTTGTTAGTAATATTTAAAGTTTTTACATGATCATATTTAGTAACTGAATTGCACTGTTGCTGACCCATGCCTTATTCAGTGAGGATTTTTCAGTGAGGATTTCAGTCAGTGGAGTTGGCCCTTCCTTTCAGATAATCAGAGGTAAAATTCTGCATATGATCTGTATGGGCATTACACTACTGAGATTGGTACATTAAATGTCCTGGCATAGAGAAACCTTGGGGAGGACAAGATGGGTGACTTGCCTGATATGGATTGCCTTGTGAAGGAGAAATGGTTTTGCATGGGGGAAAGTGCTTTGGCAAGCTAAAATGTTTTTCTCAGGATTTGATTTGTCTTTTATCTGGGTAGCCTTATTATACATTTCAGCAATGAGTAGTCCTGGGTGGGGTCTTGATATTTCGGTTAAACCGGTTTGCCAAGTGAATGTCCTAACATTTGCCTGAGAAATAGGTGGTATCTTAAGAGATGTGGGAATTACTTTAACCCTGGTGGCTGATGTATCTGGTTTCTGTCTTGCATTTGAGATAGAGAAACAACCGCTTGGTGACTGGCCATGCCATCGTCATTTATTAGTATAGGCTCTTTCTCAGTCCCAGGACCTGCCTTTCTTTTGATGAATACTGGGATTGCAGTTTTTCTTCTGAGCATTTTATTTTGGGTTTATGCCGTCTCTTAAGCACCTGTATCCGTTTCTTTTCAGAAATATCACAATCACAGTGGCTATATGGCCATATGTTCTTTTTGTAGCATATTTCTGGTGTGTTGAAAACCTACTATCATTTTCCATGTAGATACCATACATGCATTTAAATCCACTTCATCTGAACTAGTGTCTAATCTTACCTGCTTAGCATCAATTGCATTATTCGCTTCCTCAAAATCATGTGTAGGTTTACTTGAATTCCTTTTGCAGTCAGAATAAGAATGTAGTGATACAAATTTACCATGCACAGGTCATCCCACAAAAGTTTGTTCTAATTAATAAAAGGTTGATGAGGTTTTTGTCAAAGGGTAATCATCATCATTTAGAAGTTTGTGTGGCCAACGCTCGAGGGCTTCTTGTATGTTATTTGTGTTGGATATTTGTTGTATACTTTGCATGTTCTACACCTTGGCATACCTAGTTGGGCCTAGGCTTGTGCCTTGGTTAGGGAATACTGTGGGTCATATTCGTGGCATTATATGTGGTTTTATGGCTGGGCTCCAGTTGCCATTGATGGATCAGTTGCCCCCACAACCTTTGCTACTGCTATTACAGGTGCTGCTGTCCACGCTCCAGTCGACCAATGGTTTATAACCAATTATATTGTAATACCACTTACTGATTTCCTATGGTGATGTGCCTTTAAATACACACACATGGATTAAGGCTAAGGACAAGTATGAAATATCTTATAGAATTGTGACCCATAGTTCATAGACTCGGCAAAAACTCGGCAAGCCCAAAATTCTCAACTTAGCAAAAAATTGGCAAACTTGGTAACATAAAAAATCACTTAAATTTCTTAAAAATAGTTTTTCTTTTGCAATTTTCAATAACAAAATGCATCAAATGAGTCTAAAACACCATGAGGAACTGTTTCCTATAAAATTTGATTCTTGAATACATATGGATTACAAAATCGTATCATCATGTGAAGGCAGATACAATAGTTAACTACTAACTGATAACCATTATGAATTTATGATGATTGTGTTTGAAAATCATCATCATATGTAGGCAAGTAACAAATTACAAGTTTTTACAATTTCCTCTTCCCTGCTCTAGTGAAAAATTGGGTAGTAGAGGGTATGGTCCTTGCTCTTGGTTATGGCTCTCTGCTTGGTGAAGAAGACCGTGCTTGTGGCTCCACCCTACTGCTAGATGGCAATGACTCCTCTGCCATATCAATGTCATCCAATGACAATTCGATATCCCTTGCTTCTACTACAACCACATCCTCCATAGCTTGCCTCTCGAAATCAACAATCTCATGCTCTGTAAATTTAATATATTTTAATGAATCCACAAATTTGTTGGTATTTGAAGTCAGTTTTATTCATCCAGCATCGATAAAGCAGTTGACAACCTGTGCGACATGTGCTTTGGCGTGTCTGTACAGTATGACATGCTTGGACATTGTTGTGTGTGGTGTGGAAGGGTGAATGAAGGTTTTATAGAGAAGAAACTGTGTCTTTTTGTGCCAAAATTGTGTTGAAATAGCATCTAACCTGTGTTTGACCATGACCTTACCTTGCATCAATTTTTTTGTACGAACGTGCTAAGTTTTGATTAGTACTCGCCAAAAAAATCAATGAGTTTTCATCCCAATTTTTTGATGGGTTTACTTTGAGATAACTTGCGATGGGGAAAAACACATGAGTACTTGGGAAGTCTGCGAACTATCTTGTGAACAATTGAGTTAATTCAATGAGTACTACTTTCCCTGGTTTTCTTCCAAAAATATTTCGAGGGTAAATAATCATGTTATATTGTGAGTCTGCCATAATTTAATTTTTGTTGCATTTAAGATTTTGTTACCTATTGCTTCTCCTACATATGTTTATTGGCATTTTTTCTCTTCAGTTTGATCTCTGAAAGAGAGCAATCTCCATACCTGAAGTTGTCTAATGGGTAGCTATGTTAGCAGTCATTTCTGATTTTTATGTGCTCAATGCATGCCATATCAAATAAATATGCAGAAGAGCTGTTTGCTTGGAGATAAAAAGTGAGATGGTAGATGAAGGCTTGTTAGATGGAAATAGTAAAGGGCTATGGGAAAAAACAATTCTATATCGGGGCGGGGGAATCTAAGGAGATGGAGGAATTAAAGATGATAGGTAGAAAGGATTGTGGGTATTCTTGGGGTTCAAGGAGGCTGAAAACACATAATTAAAAAGGCTCAAGGGGATTAATTCAAGGGGTATAGGACTTTAGTGTTAAAGGACATTAGTGGGGAAAAAGCAAAGTGAGTAGAGTCAACTGCTAAGACAAGAGTGACGTAAAGGGATATTAATATGAGGTCCAAGGAGTTGCATAGTTAAAGAAAACGTGTGTGAAAAGATTAAGCTAGTATAAGTGTAGAAAGATAGGATGTGAAACAAGAGTACGAGAGGAGAGGAAATAATAGTTAGATAGGCATGAATGGCAAAATAGTTCATATGTGTTCAAGGGGTTGGGGAGTTACAAAGAAAAAATGTAGGAAAAGGCCAAGCTAGTACGAGTGTTTAGAAAGGTAGGTTTGGAAATGTAATGTCCCTTGCAATATTTGACCTTAATTTGCTGATTTGAACCTTTAAGAATTTTGTCAAACACTTGTGTTGCCAAGTTTGTACTTGCTGGTTGTTGACTCTCTTGGATATTTCTTTAATACAACAATGGATTTATGCATACAAGGGACTCAAATGATCATGTGCCAATGATTGAGATGAATTTAGGATGCAATGTGATCTATTTTTCTGATTTCTTAGTAACGATAGGTGACTGGAAATGAAAGTGCATTGAACTATTATGCTGATGCAATCTATGACATTATGTCAAACACTTAGTGTGCAATTATCAAATTCCTAATGTATTGCAAATGCTTTTAAACTGATTACAATCAACTGAGCTAGAAATGACTATAATGCTAAATGAGGGACTGAAATGCAGGGCAATGAAGATATCTGATATAAGTCTGAGTACAGTCTTATTATATTGACTTCCTCTAATCGTCCCTATACGGGAAGGACGAATTACAGTGCAAGTTATAGTGATGACTAAAAATGCAATTACAATGCAAGCAAAATGTGATGGAACCTGTCACTCGACTGTGATGGTTGATGCTGAGCAATAATAATTCGGTTCCTCTTCCTATTGACCTGTCTGAGCTTGGAAATACAGTGCCTTCTTCTCTTTTATCATTTCCTTCTGTGGTTGCAGACGTGTATCTATTTTTTGTGACTTATCTATAACTGAAATGTCCCCCGTAAGTTTCAGGAATATTCGATTCCTCTTCTATCAATATCACTTGTCTTCCCTACCTCTATTCTTCATCTCTTTGATCGCTATCCTCTCCATCCCTCTTCCCGTCCTTCTTCCCTATATGGTGAGAATCGCCTCCCTTCATATAGTACTCGTCTTCCTTGAAAGAAACGATATGTCTTCATTGAAAGAAACGATATTGCAAGCTGTGCGTTGATCTCTTCAAAAGACGCAACTCCTCCTGATGTCGACTCCAGACAGAAGCAGCTCCTTCAGAAACATATTGATTTCATATATTCAAATGCCTTAGTTAGTATTATTTGTCGGGAATAATGAGGTGAGTTGCTCGACTGGAATATTTTATATTTGATATTATGGTGTTATCACTAAAGATCTATTTTATTCATTTATCTTTATATGATTTTAGTATTTTATTATATACTTCTTATCCTAGTATTGACTATGAATTGCCTTTATTATTTTATATCAATTTCATATATTTGAATTGCTCATTTCTATTTAATATTTATATATATTTATAATTACCGTATTATTTTATGATAATGGTAATTATAAGAGTGTTAAATCGATAATATTCTCTCTTATAATAATCAATAATATTGATTGTGTAATATCATCTTATGTTGGTGTGTTATATATTAATTTTCTATATTATTAAAAAAATATATAAATATATTTAAGTGTATACTCATCTCAGATGCCCCTTTGCGATGGGGACATCACAAGTCTCCCCCACTTGACTTTGCTTGTCCTCAAGCAAACTACCTTAGTTTCTCCTGGGACTTCTTCTAATCTGTCACTCACGGCACAAAGGTTAGTTATGTTTAATTGAGAATATTCTATAATGATTACTCTATTTGAATGCGTAAAACATTTTATTGTATATCCATTAAAACATAAATATATGAAGTATATACTTATCTTTGATATTCTTGGGTGATGGGGACATCACATTAAACAAGAGAGGAATATAAAAGAAGGGCGAGAGAGACATCTATGGGAAGATTGTTAAAAAAGAACATATTGAGAGTGATAAAGAGAAGGAATTTGCATACCTCGAGATAAAGATTCTTTTGTGGCCAAGGGACATTTTCCAATTTCTAAGTTTCTCTTATTTACAGCATCTTTTGAAAAGAAAAAAGATTTTATTCATCATAATATCAGGGTTTGATAGATGGTTTCTGTAAGTTGACTGCAATTTGAATTTGTGTTGAGAGCTTTGACCTTTCCATATTTTTAGACCCATGAGAGAATGTGTATGGCTTGGTCTGCCAAAAGGTCCACCCCAGTGCTGTGATTTCTAGTAGCATGTTGTATGCAACATTTTGCATTTCTCCCAGAATTTCAACAATTTTGCAAATAATATACTTTAGCTGCCGCTATCAAGAGACTTGTATGAATTGCTGTTCTATTTCTCCTTTCTCTGTCAAGTAGTTTGATTACAACTTTAGAGTCTCCCTCGTTGGAAGGATTTAAAATTTAAATATAATTTCTGACAGCAGTTTGCATGCCCATTTATAAGGCACATACCTCTATGTAGCTGTTGGTCTTATAGCATATATTCCCTTTTTTGTTTTAAATAGTTCTTTGATGTCAGTGATACCTGGGTTGTCTTTAGTTGATACACAAAAGTTCAGTTTGAGAAAGCCTGGAGAGGTAGGGGCTCATATCTTTTTTCCTTTTACGGTTTACCATAAACAGGGAAAATTTATAGTGGACCTGATTTGGGATTTGATAATTCAACCAAGAACAGAAGCAGAAGCATCACTGATGTTATCTTCAAGTATTCTATTGTTTCTTTCCTGCCACAGATTCCACATCATAAAAGCAGGTGCCAACTGGTGTAGCTTCTTTATTATTTGTGTTTCAGTTCCTATTACTGAGCAGGAGGTAGTTGATTGCAGCAAATTCTTGAGTATTGGATCAGGTAGTTCAAAATAGTTTGCTATTTCCTTTTATGCTGCTTGATCATGAGGAATTTCTAGGGAGATAGCTGATTGGTTCACTGTATTTTTTAACAGTTAGGACATCTACTTGGGCCCACCCAACGCTTTTCTGTATATGAGCAACTGTTTGTATTTTACCATGGCAGGTCAGCCACAAAATTGCTGTGATTTTGGGCCAGCTTCGGGCTCCCCAGAGCTTGTTCTGTCTTTCATCTGTATTTCCAGTGTCTGTAATTTCCATATCCTTTGTGTGCCCAAATTCATTAGTCAGGTCTGCTGTTCAGAATGGTGGTCTATTTGTGTGTTCTTTTCAGTGTGAAGGTTCTGAAGTAACTGAGAAACCTCTTGTATAAGTTGTGTGTTTGTTGTAATTGTTTAGTACCAAGCCTCTAGATATAGGCAGCCACTGCTATATGTCCTTTTAATTGAAGGTAGTGTTTGAGCTCAATTAGAATAGGGGAGATGATGGGAGGAAAATCATTCAAATCATCCTTTCAGAACTGGATTAGTCCACGATTTACCATATGCTATTTTAGAATATGAAAGCGTTCTTTTATATATGTTTTGCACCTGTAAAAAGTTGGGGTTTCCACCTTGCATATAGCAGATCAAGAAGGATTGGTGAATTATTTATACCTGATTATGCTGCCCATGGGGGATCAGCATTGTTTTGAAGTCTCTCTGACCAGTTTTATAGCAAGGCAGAACTGAAACAGTGGATATGTCCTTGAGATTAAGAACTCTTGAGACTTTGGGTTTAACGATTTTCTTTGACACAATTAGGGGATGCTTGAATTTGTTTTCAACTCTTCTCCAGAGAAAATTTCACTGCATGCTCATTAGAGACTCGATGGTCCCGCTAGATATTTGAACAAGATTCAACTGGTAGAGCAGGACAGCTTGTAAAACCACTTAAATTAGCTGAGTTCTTTGAGCAAAAGTAAGTGATCTATTTGTCTTTATGGGCAATTTTTGTTGGGGAATAAGATGTGTCAATTGTTGCTTGTCTTCCTAGAAGTCTTAACACTTGGAGAATTAATTTTTTACTTTGTGCTGGTATATTTATATACAGGACGTTGGTCTTAGTCTTATTGATCATTATCTTGAAGCCTCCTCATATTTCCAAAGTAAAGTATTGAGGTGTTTGATTTCTTCAACAATGAGTGTAGACAGGTGAAATATCCCAGATGGAATATTTGATTTGATTTGATTTACATATAATGATCAGTACAAAATCACTAATTATACAGCTTTGTTGGGGTTGATTGCATGTCCCTTCAGTCGTTAGATTCTGAAATAAATCTGCCAGAAAGTCAATGAAAATCTCTTTGAAATATCATGAGACAATTGTTAAATCTGCCATGAAACCTTCAACTTGTTTAAACCCTTAAACATAGAATGAACTGCAGAGTTGAATTATAGCTCAGGCTCCTACAATTGGTAGTGCTTGGGAGAATATGAAACATTGCACTCGAATACAAATATCCCTTGAAACCCTTGCCCAAGTTGGAAGCATTGTGAAGAGTTTGAATCGCCGTTTTGGAATATGAAGAAGAATTTGAATTACTGATATTTAGAATTGCAGATATATAGTCATACAGTTATTGCCACACAAGAAGGAATAAGAATCACTACTCTTGATAATGAATCGCTACTAGTTTATGTTGAAGATAGATAGCTTCGGTCAGATATAAATGGTGATTGCATTTATTCATCATCATCATTTATATCAAAATCTCCAAGATCGTAAGTATATGTTTTCGATCTGCATTGAAAACTATATATAATAGATATTCAGATCGAACTATATAAATTATGTTTGATTATTAAGAGGCTAATCGTTGGCTGTTATAGGCGAAGGGACTAATGATTAAAGACACGTCCCATGAGCGGACGTGCCTCCACTCTATGGAGACACATCCACTCATGAGACATGTCGCTCATGAGACGTGTCTCTCATGAGATACGTCTCCTGAAAGTCGCGTCTCCCTATCTTCAGTCGCACCCTCCTTACCCATATTTATGGGTGATCGGATCCTCTAAGCAGATAATCAAAATCAATAAATTACTCTGCTCTTGAGGATCGAAAATACAGAACATAAATTTAGACTTAGTTTTCATATATTCATTCAGACTTAACTTGATATCAATTTCATATTTTCAGTTCATAATCTGATAGGTTTGATCAAATTTAACATGGTATCAGAGCCACGTTAGGAAGATCCGATTAAACTTAAATATCAGATTATTTAAAATCGCATTTCCTCTTGAAATCGCAAATCACATTCCATTCTTCATAATGTCAAGTGTGATCAGATTCGAGGATCGTCTTGAAGGTGCAAACAACTTTACATTATGGAAGTTCAGAATTATGATGATTCTGAAAGAAAATAAGTTAGACTCATTTGTAAAAGAAAACAAGAGAGAACCAGAGGATGATCCAGAGAAAATTCAATGGATTGAGAACAATGAGAAAGCTATGAAAATTATAGTAGATGCTGTTAGGGACCATATAGTACCTATTCTGTCCAAACATGAGACTGCATACCTAATGTTTAAACCCTTTGAGAGCACCTTTGAGATAAACAACACCAGTAGGACCCTTGCTTTAAAAAGACAACTTAACCATGTTCAAATAAACAAAGGAGAATCTATTAATGCATACTTCATGAGAATCACTGAACTAAGAGATCAACTGTCAACAATTGGATATCAAATTGATAGCAAAGAGTTAACACTAATAGCTCTAGGAGGCCTACCAAACTCACAGGAGTCATTTGTTAAAGGAATAAGTGCAAGATCTAAACTAAGAACAGATTGCTTACAAGAACAAACAAGACTCATAACAAAAGGAAACAATTAGAAACCCATAGATGAGGAAATTCATGTGCTAAACACAAATTCTCATAAGAAGGGTAAGAAGAATTCTTATGGGAAAGGATCATTCAAGAGAAAGAGAAATTCTTATGGAAAAGGATCATTCAAGAAGAGGAAAGACATCTCTCAAATACAATGTTTCAGATGTGATCAATATGTACACTATGCAATGAAGTGCCCTGACAGAACAAAACAACAAGCATCCTTTGCTAAAGTTGGAAAAACAAATATAGACTATGACTCTGAGAAATTTGTATTCTACTCAGCACTATCAAGTCAAGTATCAAACCAAGTCAACAATTGGGTAATTGATAGTGGTTCATCTAGGCACATCACAGGGTTCAGAGACCACCTAGATACTATGAAAGAAGAATCTGACGAAGAAGTGACTATTGGGGATGATTGTGCACATCCAGTAAGAGGGGTTGGAACCTGTACCATAAATTTGAAGTCTGGCCTCTCTCTACAACTCACCGGAGTATTGTTTGTACCAGAAATAAAAAGGAACCTAATATCCATTTCTGCTCTTGAAGACAATGGATATAGGGTCACCTTTATGGATGGAAAATTTCTGGCATGGCCTAAGAACTCCACTATAAAGAAAGCACAAACTATAGGTGTAAGACAAGGATATTCTACAAACTGTGCACAGACTCTAAACAAGCTCTTATTCATGAGACCCCTAATTCAAATGAAATTTGGCATCAAAGATTAGGACATCTTCATTTCCGCGCCATTCCTTCTGTAGAAAAATTAGTAACAGGATTGCCCAAACTAAATCAAATCCATGAAGGAGCATGCAGAGGGTGTGCCCTAGGAAAGAATACAAAGGGAACCTTCCAAAATAGTTTGAGGCAAACCAAAAATGTGTTAGAACTAGTACACTCTGACTTATGTGGATCCATGTTTGTACCCTCCATGGCGGGATTCTTATATTATGTAATATTTGTAGATGACTTCTCTAGGAAGACCTGGATATATTTTTTTAAGTGTAAAGAGTCAATAGAAATCCTTAAAAGGTTTAAGGAGTTCAAAGCACTTACAAAAAACTTCTTTGGGAAGAAAATCAAAATCCTAAGAAAAAATAATGGGAAGGAATACACCTTAGAAATCTCTAAGGATTTTTGTGTAAATGCTAGGATTAAGAGGGAGTTCACTGTAGCCTACAACCCTCAACAAAATGGTGTTGTTGAGAGAAAAAATAGAACTATTGTAGAAGCAGCTAGAGCAATGTTGTTTGACCAACATATTGAAACCTCATTTTGGGCAGAAGCCTCTAGGACAGCTGTCTACATCCAAAATAGATGCCCCCACTCACATCTCGATAACAAAACTCCTGAAGAAGCATTTACAGGTATAAAACCTGACATAAGTCACTTAAGGATGTTTGGTTTCACTATCCACATTCATGTACCTAAAGAAAAGAGATCCAAACTAGAACCTTCTAGAAAGAAAGGGGTATTTGTGGGATATAGTGAAACCTCAAAACCTCAAAAGCCTACAAAATATACATATCCGGGCAGAAACAAATTGAACTAAGTAGAGATGTCATATTTGAGGAAGACATTGCCTTCAAAAAGGCAAAGAGTTCAAGTGAGATAGAAATTCAAGATTCCCCTAAAGCTTAGAAGAGGAGCCTGCTCCTGAGATTCAGAGGGAGTATCTTGAAGAAATCATAAGTGAAAATCAAACTGCTCCAGAAGAGAATCCCAATGACAACAACAAGAAGATACCACTTTGGGCTAGGAAGATGATTAAAGAAGCTGAGAATCATATAGCACCCAAAGGAACTTTTAGGGAAAGTAAGAGACCCAAAAGATTCTCAAGCTATATTGCCTTAATGAATGAGATCATTAGTTCAGAACCTACTAGTGTTACTGAAGCTTTCAAACATCAAGTATGGAAGGATGCAATGACGGAAGAGTATCAGTCCATTTTGAAAAATGATGTATGGGATATAGTACCTAGACCAAAAGAGAAATTTGTTGTCTCTTCCAAATGGCTCTTCAAAATCAAACATGCTACTGATGGCAGTATAGAAAAACACAGGGCACGTTTTGTGGCCAGAGGTTTTTCACAAAAGGAAGGTATCGATTATGAAGAAACATTTGCACCTGTTGCTCGGTACACCTATGGGAGAGCAGTAATAGCTATTGCAGCAACTAAAGGCTGGAAGATCCACCAAATGGATGTGAAAACTGCCTTCCTCAATGGGACCATTGAAGAAGAAGTCTATCTAGAGCAACCTGAAGGTTTTTTGATACATAAATCTGACTCACATGTATGCAGATTGAATAAAGATTTATATGGACTTAAACAGGCTCCCAGGGTCTGGTATGAAAGAATTGACAGCTATCTCTTGGGACTAGGATTTTCCAAGAATGATGCAGATCCAAATCTCTATTTTAAGCTAATTAAAGGTGATATGCTAATAATAATTTTATATGTTGATGATCTCCTGATAACAGGAGAAGATCACCTTATTGCTCAAGGTAATAAGGACCTGACTTCATAATTCGATATGAAAGACTTGGGCATTTTACATTACTTCCTGGGGTTAGAAGTCTGGCAAAAACCAGATGGCATCATCCTAAATCAAGGAAAGTATACTATTGATATTTTGAAGAGATTTGGGATGTTGGACTGTAGACCCATGTCTACACCTATGGAAACCAACTTACACAAATTGAAAGAAGTAGCAGCAGATTCAAAATTTGCAGATCCTACTCTCTATAGACAGATAATTGGATCATTAATGTACTTGGTTAACACCAGACCTGATATTTGCTATGCAATGAATACCTTAAGCCAATTCATGTGTGAGCCAAAGGAATTCACCTTGTTGCTGTGAAACACATATTGAGATACCTTCAAGGTACTATTGGATATGGTCTTAAATACAGAAATGTCCAACTAGATTTACATGGATACTCTGATTCAGATTGGGCTGGAAGTGTAACCGATCGAAAAAACACATCAGGATGTTGCTTCAGTTTAGGATCGGCTATGATCTCTTGGATCAGCAGAAAACAGTCTTCAGTGGCACAAAGCTCGACAAAAGCTGAATATATTGCAGCCTCTATGGGGGCAAGAGAAGCAATATGGCTCCAGAAATCTCTTGTAGGATTATTTGGTGAGCCCCTGAATCCTACTATTATCCATTGTGATAATCAGAGTTGTATTAAGCTTTCAGTAAATCCAGTATTCCATGATAGATCTAAGCATATAGAGATCCCTTACCACTGTGTGAGAGACATGGTAGAAAGGAATGTGATCCGGTTGGAGTATATTAGTACAAATGATCAAACAACAAACATTCTCACCAAGCCTCTCTCCAGAGTTAAAGTTGAACACTTCAGGAAGAAACTTGGTATGGTTGAAATGTAATTTGTTATTGAGATTGAGATTCAAATTGTTTATTTTGTACTAATGTATTTAAAAGATGTTTAATGTGTAAACTCTTTTGTCATGTGTGTGACTCCATGACTTTATGGGCCCTCTCTCCCCCTGTGTACATTATTGAAAGGTGACAATCTTTCTAATAATGAACACTTGTATTTGACATTGTAAAGTGATGACTCTACAATGATTAGTTGAACTATTATGATAGATATCATGTGACTTGATATCTGTGGATATGTCATGAGAGTATCTTGTGGACATTTTGATAGATATCATGAGACTTGATATAAATTGAAGATCATTATGATCCTTACAAGATATTCATGGTAGATATGTATATATCCGTGGACATGCCATGATTTACTATGGTAGACATCATGTGACTTGATGTCAGTGCACATACCATAATGAAGATGTGTTATGAAGAATGTCATGTGACTTGACACTTTGAGAAGTATACCATATCTTCTAATATCACGAGTAAGGTGATATCACTTTATACTTGTTTTGGAGTTATCTTCCCTAGCTAAGAGGATGTGTTGAAGATAGATAGCTTCGGTCAGATATAAATGATGATTGCATTTATTCATCATCGTCATTTATATCGAAATCTCCAAAATCGTAAGTATATGTTTTCGATCTGCATTGAAAAATATATATAATAGATATTCAGATTGAACTATATCTAAATACATAAATATAAATTATGTTTGATTATTAAGAGGCTAATCGTCGGCTGTTATAGGCGAAGGGACTAATGATTAAAGACACGTCCGCTCATGAGATACGTCTCCTGAAAGTCGCGTCTCCCTATCTTCAGTCGCACCCTCATTACCCATATTTATGGGTGATCGGATCCTCTAAGCAGATAATCGAAATCAATAAATTTCTCTGCTCTTGAGGATCGAAAATACAGAACAGAAATTTAGACTTAGTTTTCATATATTCATTCAGACTTAACTTGATATCAGTTTCATATTTTCAGTTCATAATCTGATAGGTTTGATCAAATTTAAAAGTTTAGTTCCTGCAATGAATGATTTGCAGCACCATGGTTCTTTGGAATGTTATCATCTTATGCATAGTGGAAATCAATTTCAAAATACACTAATTCTGACTTGCCAATTCTGCTATCAACAAAATTTGCTGGTACAGTTATAGATAATCAGCTCTTAAAATGTATGTCTTTTGAGTCGCTAGATTTTGAAATAAATCTGCCACAAAGTCACTGAAAATCTCTTTGAAATATCATGAGACAATTGTCAAATATGCCATGAAACCTTCGACTTGTTTAAACCCTTAAACATACAATGAACTGCAGACCTGAATTATAGCTCCCACAATTGGTAGTGCTAGGGAGAATATGGAACACTGCACTTGAATACAAGTATCCCTTGAAACCCTTGCCCGAATCAGAAGTGCTGGGAGGACTTTGAATCGCTATTTTGGAATAGAAAGAAGAACTTGGATCACTGATATTTAGAATTGCAGATTTATAGTCATACAGCTATTGCCACATGTTATACCCAAAATGAAATTTTTGGCATTCTGCTTAAATTGAGCTAAACAATGTAAAAATGCCATCGAAAGTATGTTTTAGGTCAAAACAAATATGAAATCTTTGTGGGTTTCTATCAAGGAACCTATGGTTAAAATTCTGAAAAAATGAAAATTAGGGTTTTATGCCCCTATTTTTAAGGAAACCCTTAAAAATAGGACCTTCCCGGAAATGATTGAAAATAATTCTGATAGGGTTAATTGCCTTCACGATCACACTGATCAAGTCAGAATTATCAAAATACGTGTTTTACTCTAGTGGGTCTATTTCTATTTTTCAGGAACAAAGTTAGGAGCTCCGTAGCCATTAATGGCAGATTGGCCAGTACCAGGTGCTGAAAGCTAAACCTCAAAAGCTTCAACCAAGAAGATATGGCGAAAAAGGATGAAAAGATGTTGTTTCAACGAAGGAGATTCTCAAAACGGAAAAGGCCAAAATTTGGCTAAGTTTGGAAGGTGCACGTTTGTCTACCAAGGCAAAACACAGTCTACAAGGTGAAAAGGCGCCCCTCTTGAAGAAAGGCGCCCTTGGATCTCAGAGGGCAAATGAAATCATTTGGCATCTCCAACTCAGTCATCTTCTTCACTCTCATGTTGGCTTGACAACGAAACAATCAGCAAAGTCATCTGATTCAGGTATCATTGACCAACCGTCAGCAAAGTATGGAAGATCCATCGACGACACAGATGCCAAATCAGAGAGCTTCAAGGCAAAAGCGCCCCTACTTGCTAGGGGCGCCCCTCAGTTGCAGGCACCAGATGAATCCATAAGCAGCAGCTCTATACATGATATCTTTCTAGCTTCCTCCCAGCTACGTGATCAATCTAACAGCAAGTCCATGAGACACACCAAATGATCACAAGTTGAGATCAAGCAAAGAAAGCCAAAATTGAAGAACTGGAAAGATAAAGCCAAAAAATGGCTAAGGCATAGCTAAAAGTGCCCCTCTTGAAGAAAGGCGCCCTTTCTTGAAGGCGTCCAGATTCAACCAGAATCTTCACTGCCTCCCAGGATGACCTTCTCAGCTATGACCTACCTCGTCAGTGAGACTATCAACAACAACTTCTGACAAATCAATCATCTGATGGAGGAGGTCAAAGTCAGGCAGTTCACAGCATGAAGAAATTCAATCAAAAGCTAAAAGCGCCCTTGCTGGCCAAGGGCACCCTTTAGTTTGAAGGACCTAAACCTGCCAGCTTCAACTGCGAAGTCAGTCATCCTGAGAAAGACCGAGTTGGCCACCCGATGCATCGTCAAGTAGAGTCATCTGATTCATCTAACATCGGAAACGTCAGATCAAAGCAAAGAGGGTCTGAAAAGATCAAAACGAAGAACAGTCAATGAAAATTGACTAAGGCATTGTCAAAAGCGCCCCTCTTGAAGAAAGGCGCCCTTCTTTCTGAAGGCCTAAACTCAATTTTCTGAGTTAATCCCTCTCAGGCATATCTCATCGTGTTGATCCCACCTCAACAACAGAACTATCAGCCACTGCCAGAGATCAACTGAGTAACCTGAATCAAAGATCAAACGGGAGCACTTCAGCTTGCAAAATGAACAAAAAATGATCAACTTCAAGAATGGACGCTTAAAAGAAGTCAAAGCAGAAGTGTTGACTTGAGTTAGCAAATTTGGAGCCAAAAAGAGACCAAACACTCCACAATCAGTGGAAATCATCTTTTGGAACTCCAAATCAGGCCTGAATCATGAGTTATCTGCCATACTTTGTGGATCTTAACCCTAATCACCATATATTCATGCTAGGCGTCCCATTCTTCATTATTCTTTTTGCAGGTTGAAGGATAAAACATCAAATAGCTCTCAAGAACACGTTTTCAAGATCTGGCAAAAGTTTTGGACGGATCTTCAATATTTTTGAAGATCATTGGCAGTAAAAACATTCTTTCCCCAAGATTGCTTCCAGAGACAGATTATTGGAAAGTGGCAGTTTATAACTTCCAATCCATCTTCTGTCTACTTCCTCTATTTCTATCTATATTTCTTTGCATGTCACAGGAAACGACAAATAATCATAGATCTGGCCAACTGGGTATGATCAACACAACTTTTTCAACAAAACCCACATGGTAGATTTTTCCAGAAAAAGTAGCCCTGCTGCCCCTATTTTTTAGGGTTTTCGGAAAAAGTCATAATATTGAAAAACAGACAAACTGGGTTTGTTTAGCTCTGAAGCACGAACAAAACCCATGTGTTAGATTTTTCCGAGAAAAAGCACTTTCTGGTGCCCCTGCTGCCTCTAGCACCAAAGGGCTCTTGCATGTCAAAGAAAAACTCATTTTTTCGAATTTCTAACGATCTAGGTTTGTTTAGAAAATCATTCTCAACAAAACCCATGTCTCAGAATTTTTCGTAAAAACTACCCCCGACGAGGCTATTTTTAGCATTTCCAGAAAAGTGTCAGAACACGGTCAAGTGCCCAGTCAATATTCAACGTTTTTAGAATGCAATACTCTCAGGTACAATACAAGACCAAAACGGTCTTATACCATGATTACCTGAAAACGACTGCCACAGACTTATGGCAGAAAAATCCAGAGGTCAGCTCTAAAGACTTGGAGGGCATGAACCAAATCACATTGCAAAACATTGAAGAATCCGGTTTATTCCAAGCTGCATCTATTCTGATCACCTTACAGAGCATTGAGCTTGTAACTACTTGCACAAAGCATTACAACCCGACTACAAGAGAGATCCTATCAGTAGACAAGAGGGTGATTTGCAGCTTGAAGCCGGTGGACATAGAGACTTGTTTTGCAATTCCACCATGCCCTACCAAGAAGGTCATATCAGTGACAGAATGCGAAAAGGCATTCGAGGCTTCGAAGGATGAGTGTTCACTTATAATGGCTGAACATTGGCTGAAAACAAAGAGAACCAACTTGCCCAGATTGGTTGGTAGAGGAGAATTCAAAGATGAGTACGGAGTGTTAATCACCCTACTCGGCAGAGTCACTAGACAAGAGGAGGGAAAATCCTTCCAGCCGTGGATGTTCTACATTATTGGCAAAATAATCAACAGGAAAGAACGTTACGACTAGGCCTCCCTGATCAGTGACACAATCCACCAACAATTCACCGGTTTTCTAGAAGAGCACCATTTCCACATGTGTTCATACCCAGTCTACCTGATAGCCTTCCAAGGCGATTTCAAAACACTGAACACTGTGGGAACCCTGGGTGTGCAAAAGGTACAAGAATACTTTCCTCGCCTAGAGTTCACTCTAGCGGAAAGACACTTCAAAAAGATAAATGACCTTTTTACTATGCACACCGTGCACGAGCTAGACCATGAGATGCACGTGCGTATTTCACTAGCAGCTAAGGCAGCAATGGTGGACTGGGCGGATTGGTTCATCCAATTCCCCACTTTCACCTACATACGCGTGTATGGCTACAATGGCCACCTCGCCATGATGCCACGCTACCCCTCAGATAGGGTAGTGTTCATGGAATTCCTAAGGCAATTGGCGGAGGTTCACTCTTACCTTCGCATAAAGAAAAAGACCGTTGCAAACTTTCCTTTTCAGATGGGATTCTACAGATGCAGGACTGCAGCCGATGCAAGGTTGATAAGCCAAGAAATAGTGAGATTTAATCTCAAGTACCTCATCGACAGGAGGCCATCCTATGACCCTAGAGGCATCTTCGTAGCTCACCTTGAGCAAAGATCATCACATGAACCTTTCATGGAGGATTTTTGGGTCAACTGCGAGGATGAGTTTGAAGTGAGAAGAAGGAACCATAGCAGATTCCAACTCTCGCAGATTGCAGAATTCATGTCAGAGGACATCGAGGGCTTATTTGAGGACGAAGAAGAAGTCATTCTTTCTTCCTTCTTCATGGGTCTAGTGGATTCACGACCACTCGGCAAAGTAGATTGGTACGCGAAAGAGAGTACATCTATTGAGGAAAGAACAGGTAGAGTAGTTCGACACAATCAACTCTACCTGGACAATAAAAGGACAAGGAAGGTAGTACTTTCTCGATCAGAGCCGCCAGTGGTTCAGTTTACACTACCTTCTACGTCTAGGAGGAAACCCAGATAGAAGAAGATGAGCTTTCTTCCAGAAGGAATGCGGATGTCAGGGAGCACATGGGGGAGAAAAGGAATTGCCAGCACAAGCCGGCAAGAGGTACGGGTGGAGATAGCCACCAATTTACCTGAGATAGTTGAGACCGCTGCAACTACACTAGAACCAGTGATTGAAATAATCGCTGCAAAGATGGAATCCATTGAAGAAGAAGCTGCAGCAGAAGCGGTGCCAGTGATAGAAACAGAGCCACCAGCTTCACCACCATCATAGAGGTCGCAGAGTCCTATTGATTTGGACTCGCCACCACAAGGCATTACTCCGGCACAGTCTCGTTCTTCCAGCATTCAACGGGCCTATGTTCCTCCTCCCAGCGATGCTAGCCAAGATTCTATCTGGCTGGAAAGCTCGCTTGGGAGGAAGAGGGAGAGACCTTTTTATCAGCTTGACTTCTCTGAATTGTATCATGTCCCACAAGACATGCCGGCAAAGAAGTTGAAGAAGTAGAGACATGTAGAGAAGAATGCAGAGAACGAGGTTATCATAGAGACTGCTGCCCCACCTGAAGACAAAGATATGCATAATGTGAGGGTTGAGGATTTCACGCTTTCAAAGGTGAACCTTGGAAAGACCACTCAACAGGTGGAGGCAGACCTTCTTGGAATCGCCTCAGCGAGTGTCAAAAAAAGGATGACAAAGGATGGACAGGACAAAGCAGCCTTGAAGGCTGAAATCCGTCAGCTAAAGTTGTACATTTCTAGTTTGATACATGACACTCCAAACTCCTCGGCTTTGCCTCAAGGACTATTGGATCTCCCAGTTGAAAGAAACCATCATCAGTTGATTACATACGACAAACACTTGAGACGTCAAGTGGATGAGTTTGTCGTCAAAGGATGGTGTGTGTTGGCAGAAGCATATCAGCTGAGAGACAGGGCACATGGACTTAGATCAGAAATCCAGCAGTCAGATGGAAAGACAGCTCAAGAAAGGCTGAGAGAGGAGGCGACATTTGCTGATCTACAACAGGCATATGAATTAGTTACAACCACTGAGAACAAACACCATCTCTTTGAGTGGAAAGAACAGGTGGCATACAAGGTGAGAGCCTACGATGCCAATTCAGTGGAGCTGATTGATTATAGACACTTTGTCGCCAATATTATCAACTTCGCAAGAACATTGGTAATATGCTTCCCTGAGTTAGAATATCAGCGAGAAGGAAGAGAATATGTTGAGCTTGAAACGGTACAGACACGGTTCCAAGATGTCATCCGATCTTCATTCCTTGAAGATCCCAATGGTTGCAAGTTAGCCAAAATTGCAGCCATATCTATCCAGTTAGATGAAGCAGCTGCCCAATGCATAATCTATTAGCAGCAGCTTACGACGGGTGAAAAAATGCTTAGACGCCACATAGTCACTCTGAAAAGCATTAATTGCCCAGGGGCCGAAGAGGTCAATGACTGGATAGAGACTTTGTTGACCAGTGGTGAAGAGGTGTAAAGCACCAAGTAAGGACGTCCTACCCTCCAAATAGCATTAATGATATGATTGAAGTCAACTTGATGCCCCCTTTCCAAGTTGACTCCAGATCTCCACAGATCATGCATGTCAAATCCCACTAATCTAGGATGTCTATTTGACTCCCACGATTTGTGGATCTCAGATCTCCTCAAAGGTGGATGTCTATTTGGAGACACATATGTAATTGTAAGTTCACTTTTAGTTAGGTGTCAGTCAACTGAGGTAGACTTTCAGTTTAACTTTTGTTTAGTTTCAATTAACTGAAGTAGATTTCCAGTTAACTGTTTGCTCACCTACTTTTAGACATAGAAATAAATCTTGCTGATTGGCAAGAACTGTTTGATAACTCAAGGAGATTTTAGGGTTGCCTACTCCTTTGAGTTTCTATAAATAAGAGCCTTAGGTTCTTTATTTGCTTAACCTTTATTTGCTAGCAAAATCGCTGCGCCATTGTTGCCAAAGTTAGCTTGTTTATATCTGTTCATTCTTGGATGAGAGTTTCGTTGGTTGATCACAATTGTGCATGATTTCGTGCCTTTGCTGTCCCGACCTTTGTAATTCTTTGGAGAAGCTTGAAGATAAATCAGATGGCGCATGCTTGCTTGATCTAAATAATTGAGTCCATTCATAGTCTTGTTTTTAAATAGTGCATTGTTTCAATCTCCTCCTTGGACAGGTGTCGTCACCTCCTTGGATATTTTGTCATCAATCATTATCGTTTGATGTTGTTTAATGTTTTGTCTTGCAGCCTACACTTTGGACAGGTGTCATCACCTCCTCGGGAATCCTGTTAGACGGGCCATCATTCCTTGTTGTTTCCAGTAAGCTGTTTCCAAGCCTACACCTCGAATAGGGGTTCCTCCTCCTTGGCAAGTCTCAGATCCAGTTTACCGTAACGAGTGTTTACTTGTATCGAGCCCTATCTTGGTATATATCCAAAGGTTCAGAGCCTCGGCCATATTCCATTGAGACGGAGGATTCAAGTGATCCAACCATCCATTTCGCTCCTACGCCCTCATGCTCTGTTTATCTTGGGGAGGTAGGATAGTTTAGAAGTTTAGTTAGTCATAGTTCAGATCTGCGGAAACCGGAGAAAAGGCTTAGCTACGGTGCATTGGTTTATGCACCCTTGTGTCCTACCGCTGAGTAAAAAAGATAGGAATCTTAGTATACCCCTCTTTTACAGTAGAAAATCAGCAAAGAGAGATCTTCCTCTCTATAATCCGAAGAGCATGTACTAACACACTTGCAATAGCTGTCCGTTTCCAATAAGCACTCCAGAGGTGCTAATTGAAACGCCAACACCACACAAGAAGGAATAATAATCACAACTCTCAAATATGAATTGCCACCACATTAGATCCTGCAATGAACATTTTGCATCACCGTGGTTCTTTGGAATCTTATCATCTTATGTAGATTGGAAATTGTTGTCAAAATACACTAATTCTGACTTGCCAATTCCGCTATCAACAAAATATGTTGCTACAATTATAGACAATTGGCTCTTTGAGAGTAGCTACAAAATTTTTAAAAAAAATCTTATAACCTTGTATTTTTTTGGTTTTTTTGAATTTTATGCCCTTCTTTTTGGTGTATTTTTATTACGCAAATTGAAATATTTCATGGATATAGTACAGTGCAGATAAACAGCAATATGGGCCAGACTTGTAGATTAGCTAAATCTTAAAATGAAGTATATAGATGCATTAAATTGGATACTTTGATTGATAGGGAAACTGCTCTGTGGAACAGTAACACAGGGTTGTTACGAAGCATGCAATATGGACTTATGTTCATCCCAGCAGTCCTGAAACTTTAATAATATTAGATCTTACAATCCTTGATACCTGGACTATTAATGAAGTCGCCACAATGATCAATGTGTTGGCTGTGACAGTGATTTCAAAGGGTTGCAGTCCATAATCTAGACAGATTGTTGTTACAACAGCAGCATGAGAGCTACATAGACCATATGGATTCCCCATATATCTGAGTTATACCCAACTTGCAACATTACCTTGGAAGTAATGATGTAATTTATATATGTGGAATCTAGTTATTAGCTGTATAAAACCTTTTTCATCGCTGCACCAATGATGTAATGTATCAACGATTAGTGATCGTAAGGAAAGTATTAATATGCTCTAATGATGGTGATTTATGGCAGATGGTACCCAGTTGTTAATGCGCTTCTTATTTGTGCAGATTGTAGCCACAAAGTTGATATATTTCTGCCCAAAAAGAATGCAAAATTACTCTAGCAGTCACAGCACCCCTTCGGTACAAGTGTAATATTAATATCAACCTGAAATTTCAACTGTTCAGCTCAATGTTAACTCTTATATGAAATGACTCCGAGGTTAATTGAACCAAACTCCAAATCTCCAACAAGGAGTAAAATTCACAAAATAGAATGCTTGATCAATATCTCTCCTTCTACTTGCTTGGCCTCTCTTAAATAAGTTTTCCTCCAAATGACATATCTCTTCCAATTTTCTTCATGACCTTTGATTGGTATTGGAGAGGAATTATTTAAATTAACTTTAACAATAAGAGACCTTATTGTATATTTTAACCTTACTTGAGGCCCTCTTTATTATAATTTTAATCCTATATCTTTAGTGTGAAATTCCCAAAACCCTAAGTTGCCGAATTGGGTACGGGTACGAGTATGGTACGCTGGTACGGTATTTTTTTGGGGGGGGTGGGTACACCCGTACAAAAAACATATAAAAATCATAGATATATACATATTTGCATCCTAATAAAAAAAAAAAAGAATTAAATTTAGAATACCACATATCATGCATATGCTAAACAAAACTTAGAACTACCATAAATATAACAAATTTCAAATACAATTATACTAAATTAATTTGATATCAATTTTTCAAAACTTGAATGTTACAATTGGTGTATAATTATATTGGATCATTGTTCATTGGTTCAACATTTAAAACAAAATAATACAATTAATAGTAGGCATCATCTGGGTCATTAGGGAAGATTAAGATCAACATCATCATTGTCATTAGATGATGTAGGTAAATTAGTAGAACCACATGCAGCCCCACTATCACTTGCACTAGAAGCACGTTGGGTATCCGACTCCACAAATAGTAAAGATTGTGTGGCAGCTGAAAAATCCAAATCAGTTCGCTTTGGATCTACATCCCACAACTTCATGCCTCCTTCCTTATACTCATTCTTTTTATGAGTAAGAAGGCGCAAGTTGGAATGCACCTAAACAAGCTCTTCCGCCTTATTTGCTACCAATCAGTTGCATTTCACTAAGTGGATAAAGGAGTATGTACTCCAATTTTGCTCAGATGAAGAGGAACTAGCAACCTATTGAAACAAAGTGAGAGGAAATTAGAATTATAAAATTGTAAATCAAACTTTAAATTTGAGGTTAACCATTTTATTATTTTTAAAATAGTAAACAATATAAATTTAGAGAGTGCAATAAAAACTAAGTAATTTACTTGCGATAAAACTTTGATCGCAAGAGTTTGGAGATGTGGTGATGTATAGCCATTGAGATACCACCAAGAATGAGCATCCATCCTATACTTGTCACATAAAGCAGCAACACTTTGATTTTTGGAGGCTACAAAATCAGCAAACTCAGCTCTAACTAAATACTCCATTTCATGATCGGGGAAGAGTCTAGTAAGTGCGTTCCTACACCCCACACCAACTTCTACATCTGAATATGGTTGCACTCTTGATGGAAAAGCAAGAATCTCATCACTATAAAATTTGGGAGTCAATGCAAATGCAAGAAGATGTAGTGGGGTGGTCATTTTGTTCCACTGCTCAACACAAATTGTTTGCACCTCTTTGAAGAAAGTTTCTTCAAGATCTTGCTCTTTTTCATTGATGACAATTTTCATTTTCTTGATCATTGAGTCAATGCCATCATATACCTCTCTGAAACATGGCTTATCCATGCCAATAAAACAAATCATACTCGTGATGGGCTCAGTGAAACTAAGAAAACATTCCGCTTGTTCCCACCAAGTGTCATCTAGGATCATTTGGTTTATATTTGTTGCCCTTTCAGTATTGGATTGCCTCCATAAGGACCAACTTTGATTGATAACCATGCTAGAAAGTGGCTCCCGCACCTTCACAAGTCGCCTCAAGATGATTGTGTTCGATGCAAATTTGGTTTCGGCAACCTATTCAAAAATTTAAAATTAAAATTAAAATATAAAGAAGACTTCCTCGAGTTAAAAAAATAAATTACTAATTACTAAATTGAAATGTAAAATTTAAAAGTTGAAGTGTTCAATTACCTTCAACAACTCCAACTTTGAAAATGATCTAAAAATGGCCTGTGACATTTGATGGTTTGTGATGAACATTTGGATCTCTTCAGCCTCAACATACATTTGTTTGATCCAATTTATTTTTGCACCCAACTTTTGTAGCATGAGGTTGAGAGAGTGAACAACACAAGGTGTCCAAAATATGTGCTCAAACCGTGTCTCAATCAACATACCTGCAACTCTACAATTCTTTGTGTTGTCCGTTATTACTTGGACAACATTTTCAGGATCCACATCCTGAATGCACTGTATAAGGATGTTAGCAATAAATTATGCATCCTTCACTTGTTCCTCACAATCCACGGCTTTCAAAAACATTGCCCCTTTAGGGCACATTGCAATCACATTGATTAATGGCCAATTTTTGGCATCCTTCCATCCATCGGAAACAATTGACACCCCTGTTTTTTTCCATGAATTTCTAATGGGAGTCCATGCATTGTTTATGCCTTTTACCTCCTTTGCTAGTAAGGTGGTATGCACCTTCTCATAACCTGGCCCTATGTACCCTTGTGGACACTCACTTGCCTTTCTCAACATATCCTGCCAATATGGTGATCGAACAACATTAAATGCCAAACCGCTTGCATATAGACATCTTGCAACGGCTTGATCTACAACCTCTCTAGCTTCATGCTTAAATGCTCTTTCTAATGGCCCCTTGCTTCTCTTCACACAATAGGTTCTTCAATTCTAACTAAAAATGGGTGGCTCTCTACTAGAACATCAGGAAAGTCACTACGTGATGGAGGAGGCGGAGGCCTCTTTGATCCCCTTCCTCTTCCTCCCATCAAAGGATGGTTTGTGGCATGACCAAGTCTTGCATCTACTTCCTCTTGCTCTCTAATATATGCTGCTACTTTTTGAGGTGGTAACGTGTTACCATCTTCCCCTGGACAAACTTTGATTCCTTGATTGGGAATGGCACATAAATGGGCTTTCACATGACTGTATGAGCTAGTATACTGAACTTCACAATGATTGCATATCCAAACAAATGTTCCTCCCCCTTTAACTTGTCATATCATTTGTACATGTTTCCATAAAGGTGAATTTGGGTCGGTTTTAAAGGTGGGCCGAACAATAGAACTAGTATCGGTTGCCATTATGCTACTATAAGTTCAAAATTAATTACTCAATTATCAAACAATAAATGTTAATATTTAAATAAGTAAAGTTAATAAATTGATATACCATTTCAAAAAAATTAAAATTATTTAAAATTAAAATTAACATTTAATTTAATATTCATTAAATTATTAATTTATTATTTAAAAAATAAAAATAAAAATAAAAAATTGATATAATTATATTTTACAATATAATAATATATTATAGTCTATTATAATAATAAAATAAAATATATTAATAATAAATAATTTAACATTTACTAACATCTATTATTATATTATAACAAATTAATAATTAATAAATTTTAAAATTAAAGTTTAATTTAAAATACACAATATCAAAAATTTAAAACAGTAAATAATAAAATATTTTAATATTGTATATTCAAATTTTAAAATATACAATATTACAAATTTAAAACAATAAATATTAAATAATAATACATAGTATCAAGTATTATAAATTAAAATTATCATTTATAAATTATAAATTTGTAATATAATAATAAATTTATATAAAAGTTTAATTGTTTAAATCTTTTTTCTTTTCTTTTTTGTGGGTAAGATCCACCCTTGATCGAGGGGTAGGGCCCGCTGGTACTTGTCATATTCGTTTCATATCTAATGAGTTATTTGCCATGTTCACGTGGCTTCTCCATAGATTTCTATAATCTATTGTCTGCAAATATTCACGTGGTTTCTCCATTCATATTCATTTCATATCTAAAGAGTTATTTGCCATGTTCACGTGGCATCTCCATTGATTTCAATAAACTATTGTATGCAAAAATTCACGTGGTTTCTCCATTGATTTCTATAATCTGTTGTCTTTCTTGTGGGCATACAATTGTATGTTCTCTCCTTGGTTACTTCTCTTATTTCGTGATTTGCTATGTCAATTTTCATTTATTGTCTCTCGCCCTCGTCCAGGCTAAAGTGACGTTCCAACTTGTGTTTGCAAACTTCGATTTTATTTCATCATATTTTGGTATTGTTTGCTACCCGTGGCCATTCTTTTGCTTGCCTTCATTATTCATGTTTAACGATGTGATTGAATCCTTTAGTTGGGAGTCGAAGGCCAGGGGTCAGTGTTTCTCAATCATCATGGTTCCTTATGTCATCTCTTCGGCTCCTGAAACTTTTCTATCTATTTCTTCCTACTGTGTGCTCATGTTGGTTTTTATCGTGTTCATGGATACCCCTGTGCTTTGCCTTGCTCTAAGAGTCAAACTGCGTTCCTTGGCCCTGTTACAGAGCATCGCTTGAAGAATGTGCTACTTGCTATGAAGGCAGTTTCGTTGATTCCTAGGCTTAACTATGTAAATACCAGAGAACGTTATCGAGTAAATTCAGATATATCCTCCAGGTTTATTGCTTGTTTGCTTGATCTTCATGTTTTAGAGGAAATAGTGAACAGTTTAGCTAGGGATGTCTTCTGCCCTTCGCTGCATATTGGTTTAGAAGCAACATTGTTGGCTGCTTGTCTGGGAGAGGGTATTTCGATTTTATCCACTTTGAAGATCGCTGAGGAGCTTTTACGATGATGGGTTCTGGATAAGCCTTCTTATAAGCATTTTTAACTTAGGTTTAGTTTAATCTTTCCGGTTATCTTCTGTGGATATGTAGAAATTGTCACGGCTGAGGGCTTATTATGCATATTACCCCAGCCGGTTTTGGTTGGGCTTTATGTTGATAAAACGAGCATTTGCCTGAATCTTTGAAGTTAAAGTATTGCTATGGATATTTGAAAATTTACTCTTTTGAAGGGACAAGTTACCTTTGTGTGGTTGACTATTCAGACATTAATAGCATTTTTTGTGAAAAAATTATCTTAAGTTCCTTCCGTGTTGAAATGCATATTGGAATCACTCATTCATTACTATGCTTTTTGATAAGCCCGATTAGGAATATGATGCTAAAGCTTGCGTTTTTAAATCAATTTTTCCTGAAGTCGAAGAAACCTTAAAATAAGTGGTTTGTGGTTTCTAAAAGAGTACTACTTTTAAAAGCTGGAGCTTCTGTTTGAAATGGAGGTTTTTTTTAAAAGGAAATCATTTTGACAGATTTAGTGTTACTTTACTTTCGTCATTTTAAAAGAAATTTGCTTTATGTGCTATTAAGGGTTTTGTTCAGATATTGGCTGAATAAAACCGCTTACTTATGGATGCCCTTATAGTTCGGTTTTTCCAACCTTAAGTTCTGAAATTATGATGGACTGGACTTTCCTTATTAACATTATCTAAGATGGCAAGTTTTCAATGTGTTGATAGAGGAATTGGATTACTTTCCTTTAATCGAGATCTTCTCGATACAATTTCGACCCACAGAGCAGGCTATATGCTCTGCATTTTAATGGTTTTGGCGGGTTGGGTAGGGAGGCTTTTGGATTTATTCCATGCAGTCTTGCCTTTTTCCATTATGAAGTTTAAAAAGGCAGTGGGTGTTGCCTTTCGCAAGCTAGGCAACTGTTTGATCCTCACTGTCTTTTAATTAGCGCAAAGGCTCTTTGACATTAACTAGTTCCAGTTTAGGTATATTAGCGATTAAAGAGACTGTAAAGGCATCCATGCTTTCGATTTCGATGCTGAATTTTTAGCCGAAATCCGTATCACAACTTCTTGTGATATTATTCTTGGGAATATTGTGCATTCGGAAAGGGGCTTCTTTCATTTTAATGGGGTTGAATTTAATTGGATGTATCTTTTGGAGCCGAGCTGCTACATGGTATGCTCGGATTAACTTAACTAGTTTTTACTTTTTATTCGGCAGAGCAGGCTTGCTTCTTGTTTAGTTTGATTTGAGGGCATCAAGACGCTACTCCAGGCTGCCATCTTGCAATGTCTACACTATTGGTAGCCTTTGAGATGATTTTGCATTGTTGAGCCATATGTTTCCAATATTCTATTTGATGGTTGGGGTATTTGCAGTTTGCCATCTTCCACTTTCTTATGCTATCTACGACTTACTTTCCCAGAGCACCTTTTATGAGTTTAAGCTTCGATCCTACAGCCAGCCTGTGATACAGATTTCAGTATACTCGAGAGTTAGGCCAAGAGGCTTTGCTCGAAGAGTCTAGGCCTGGGGATATTGTTAGCTTCGAACGGGTGGGTTAGATTTAAGAATTCTAAAGTGATGAAATTCAGCTTGGGTTCACCTGCAAGTTCCTTTTGTCGTAATGATAGTCCAAGTGGTAGTTCAATTGCACAAACTTCTTCTCTTTGTTTGTTCGAGTTTTTGTTCCACTTTTAGGCTTCTTTCTTAGGGCCCCCTGGATCTCATTGTTCAGGTTCTTCAGGTGGGATATTTGCTTTAAATCTTGATGGGTTCAGGTTGGTCTTGATTCCCTAGTGTATCCTTTGCCTTGTTGTTCCTTATCTTATTTCGATAGTTTTAAACCTTGTAAAGGAATTATTTGGTGCAAAGAAGAAATATCATACCTTGTTGCTTGCATGCTGAGGTAGGGTACCTACCTTGACCTTGATGACACCTTACTTTCTTGTGTTTGTTGCATTTGTTTCCTCGTTGATTTCTAGACCTTTCATGTCTTCTTTAATCACTTCTTCCAATCCCGCTCATTGGTTTGCTTCGCTTCCTTTTGTGATGTTTTTTGCTTGTTCAATCCCTTTGTTAGCCAGGAGATCTGCTGCCCTGTTTGCCTCCCTATAGGTGTGTTGTATGTGATGTACCTGGACTTCCTTCATTAGCTCCTTAATTTGATTTAGTGTGGTTTGTAGCTTCCGTACTCCTATCTTGCCACTTAGAAGAGCATTTATGCATAATGCGGAATCACATTCTAAGTCTATGTTTTTAATTCCTCTTTCTTTGCATAGTTGTAACCCTTGAAGTACTCCTAGTTCTGCTGCATTGTTGGTCATTTATGATAATTTAATGGCCAGGGCAGCTACGAGTTTGCCCTCTTTATTTCTAATTATGCATCCTGCTCCTGCCAGTCCTGGATTTGCCCTGGATGCTCCGTCTATGTTTAATTTAGGTCTGCCTTCTTGAGAGGGTTTCCATTTAGTGTTTAGTCTTTTCTCCTTGGAGGATGGCCCCAGTTGGATGAATGGAGGTACTTTCAACATTTTCCATTTCTTCATTAATTCATTGTCCCATGAGGAGAACTTTGCTTTCTTTTGTGTTTTTATTCGGGCGTTTAATAATTCCACTATGTTAATTTCAGTTTTTTCCCATATTTCTTCTTCTTTCATGCACTTATTTTGAAAGATTCTTCTATTTTGTTCTTTCCAGATATTCCAAATCAGAATCGACGGAGAGGCTTGCCAGATTTGGCCCCAATAAGACTCCTTTTTGAGAGAGGGCCAGCTTGTGAAGACCTTTAATTTATTGCTTCTTGGGGTTGACCAGTCTAATTTATTTTGCAGCCATTCCCATCCTTTTGCTGTGAAGGGGTAGTTTAGGAGCAGATGATCTGCGGTTTTTGAATCATTTTTGCATAGTACACACCAGTGTGGTCCTTCTATCCCTATTGTTTTGAGTCTATCCCCTGTGAAATGTGCTAACCAATTTTTTTCCAAATTTAACACATTAATTTCACTCGTTAACGTTAGTGAAATCATAAACCAACTGAATGAAACCCTTTCTCTTTCTGATCAACCCAGATCCCAGTATGGGCAAGGTGAGAGCATACTCGAAAGGGGATCGTTAGCATAAAATCTGAACTGCTAGAAAGTATAATGGAAGGAAATAACAATCAACCCGACCACTTATTCAGCGGGAGTATGTTGACGGCTCATCCAATCAGCAATATGATGCTACAATGCATTATAGAAAGTAACTAGGTGGCTTGCCGACCTCTTCCACTTTGTAGTGGGCAGTATAGGAAAGTAAATGCAGAAATGAAAGATTGAGCAAGACCAGTCTTGTCCACAATCATGGGAATTACAAAGTGCTTAGCAAGAAAATAAGATAGCTGACAGTACTACTATTCAACTTTACAAAATGGTAGAACTCTTGCGAATATCAATGTATTTCAATGTCTCAATGCTGCAATTATAGAATATGTCTCTTCTATCATCAAATGACTCAAACCACACTAAATCCCAACCCCAAAGACAACTCCTACAATCTGATTTTTGACAGACCAGCAACTAGACAACCCACTAAAATGCATAGAACTCACTCTAAACTCACTCAAAAGACACCTAACCAAAACCATAAGCTTTCTAGAGAGTAGGCGCCCAAATCCCAAGCAACAAACTGCAACCAAAGCTCATAAATTATTTTTGCATGAACTCCAAAGCATCCCCTGAATGCTGCGGCAGTCTAGAAGGGCGATTCCTTCCTCAAAAATCACACACTTGATAATAAATTCTGAAAATCAAGCATAGGGGGGCGCCCAAGGCTACAAAACTCATTTATTAAATACCCATAACCAAATAAAAATTATTCAAAGACATATGAGCAAAAACAACAATCAGCTATACTAAACCAGCAACTCCAAAAACTGACAAAAATGCAAGAAACTCAACTACAATGTGCTCAATCTGCTCTCAAGGATTAAGAACAACAATATCTCAACTAGTTGCTATCTTTCAAGCAAGAAATCAAGCCAAAGCTAGGAGTTATGCATTCCTCGAAGCAACTCACTAACCATTTCGGTAGCATATCATTACTGTAAACATGAGATAACCAAATGAAGAGCAAAGACCTCCATTTACAAGCTCTGAAAAGCATCTCTAGAAGTCTCTAGAAGATGCGCCCAAACCAAGAAGTCAAACCAATTCAAATTTCCAAGTTGACTCACTTCCCTCTCAATGTGGTGTCCCTCTTCAAGAATAAAATAATTCTTTTAATAAAATAATGCTCCCATCAAAGTTGGCGTCCATTTCCTCAAGCCATAACTTTGGCCCTAGAAATATTTTAATTTGCCTCTTGATGAGGCGTCCACCCTCCAAAACCCCCTTTCCAGAACAACTTAAAGTTATGAAGCTAGGCCAAGGGATAAAATGAAAATATAACATTATTTTAATTAAAATAACTTATCTCTCCAAAATATGCACCAAAGAGCCAAAATCATCATTACCAACTGAACTGGCTGAAGAGGAAAAACCACTGAGCCGATGCCAACAGGACCATTGCCAGAAATAGAATTTACTAAAAATAGTAAATTCAAAAAGTTGCTCAGATCATCATGCATACTATACCGTTGCGAAGCTTTTTGAAAACTCAGAAAGAATCCGCAATCCAAACTCCAAGAGTCCAAGAGCAAGTCTCAGAAAAAGCTGAAACATCCTCCTAGAAGATAGGAAACCCTAATTTCCACTTCCGAGTAGCCTACGGGTCTCTAGGATAGGCTAACGGTCAACTACTAGATCACTATTGAGAAGGGGACATTACACCCTGTGAGGATTCTTCCGTGTAGTGCAAACCAAGTGAATGCTCCAGCCTTAGGTAGCGTCCATTTCCCCTAGCAGAGTTTGTTAGGCCAGTCCTTCTCTTTTTGTTTCATCTAAATTAGGTAACCTAGTTTTGTTGTGTATTCACCTGATTTTGCTCCACACCAAATAATTTTGTCTTCCTGGTTATTTAGGTTTACAAATTTGTCTTTCAGTATCTCCTTTAGATGATGACCGACTTTTGCATCTATTCCTCCTGCTTCAAAGTCTACCCATTGTGTGACATCATCCTTGGTCTCTTCGACATAATTCCGAACTTCCTTACCAAATTTATTGACTAATTCCATTATATGGGGGAGTAGTTTTGGATATTCAGACAATGTTTAGTCCCCCCCCCCCCCCCCGCATGAGTCCTTCCAAAAATCTGCCCTCTTCCCATTGTTAATTTGCCATGTCAAGTGATTGGTGATTAGATGTCTGCAGTTTGTTATGAAGTTCCATAAGTGAGATCTTGAAATTACATTCTTTATTGTTAAGATCCTTTCTGGAATTGAGTTATCTAGGTATTTTTTTTGCATTATTTTGCACCATAGTAGGGACGGTTTCTGATACATCTTCCAAACCAGCTTTGCTCCTAGAGCTAGATTTTGTGCCTTAATTTTCCTTATCCCAGCTCCTCCTTCTGTTTGTGCTTGGTAGACTGTGTCCCAATTTATCAAAGGATTTTTGTGGTCTTCATTAGATCCTTCCCATAGGAACCTTTTTAGGATGCTTTCTAATTTTGAGGTTGCTTTATTTGTCATCTGCATGCATGCCATTGAATACGTAGGGATGGTTGATAACATAGCTTTGATCATGGTTATCCTTCCTGCCAGTGTTAGCCAGTGTTAGCCATTTACCACGCCAGTTCCTTGCTTTATCATTACATTTTTCTATTGTTTCTTCCCACAATTTGGTCTTGATCACTCCTTTGAATAATGGTACCCCTAAATATTTGCATGGCAGTTCATCTATTGTGTATCCAAGGGTTTTGGCTATCTTTTTTTGCCATGATTTTTTTGTGGAAGAAGTAGATTTTTTGTTTTTCCTTATTTATTTGCTGCCCTAAGATGTCTATATATTTCTCAAGGCATTTCTTGATATTCTCTGTTTCTTTTTGTGAGGGTTCCCCATACAGTAAGGTATCGTCTGCAAATTTTTGGTGTGTTATCTCTTCTATCCCTTGTGCTATTTGTATACCTTTCCATTTCTTTTGGCTTTGGTAGGCAGCAATATGTCTGCTTAGCGCCTCAGCCATTATCACAAACAGGAATGGTGATTTTGGGTCGCCTTGTCTAATTCCAATTGAGCTTTCGAAGAATCCACATGGGTTTCCATTAACAAGAATGGAGTATCTTGTAGAAGAGATGCATTGGAATATCATTTGTAACCATTTTCTTCCAAACCCAAATTTCTCCATGACTCATCAAAAACCTCCATCTTACTTTATCATAAGCTTTGCTTACGTCTAATTTTATCAGCATATTGGGGATCTTGTCTTTGTTGATGGAGTGCACTGCCTCATTGGCTAAGATAATGATGTCTACTATGTCTCTTCCTAGTGTGAACCCACTCTAGTTTGGTGATATAACTTTTTCTAGTACTTGCTTCAATTTGTTTGCTAAGGCTTTAGAGATGATTTTGTAGATGGTATCACATAGGGAGATAGGCTTGTATTCTCCAAAGGTTTTGCAACATTCCTTCTTTGGTATTAGGACTATCATTGTATTATTTAAGTCCTTGACAAACCTTTTCTTCTTTCTAAAGTCTTCGCATATTCCCCACACTTCCTCTTCTAGGAAGTGCCAACATTTATGGTAAAAGAATGTTGGGAACCCGTCTGGACCCGGAGGCTTATCAGGGTGTAATTGATTTATTGCATTTCTAATTTCTTCTTTTTAAAAGGAGCCTTCAGCACTGCATTTTCATTGCCTGATATTATTCTAGGTATGCTGGCCAATATCTTGTTATCGTTTATAGCATCCTTGCCCCCATAAGGGCTTAGCAGTTGTTTGAAGAAACACACAACTTCCTTGTTTATTTCTGTTGGGTTCTTTGTTGTGCTGCCATCTGGTAGTGTTATTTCCATGATTCTTTTATTGGCTCTTTTTATTCTAGATGTGTTGTGGAAAAAACATGTGTTTGCATCACCTTCGTTCAACCACACTTCTCTAGATTTAGAGTGCCAGTATTCTTCTTCCCTTGCTAGTATTTCATTGTAGTCCGCTAATATCTCTTTTTCTTTCTAATATTCCTCCTGGTACATCCCTTCCTCCATTACTTTATTGTTTATTTCATCCAGTTCTTTCTCCAGTCTCTCTTTTTCTGCAAAAATATTTTTGAAGACTTCCTTGTTCCATGTTTGCAACTTTCCTTTGATATGCTTGAGTTTGTTCATAAAGATAAAGCTTCTTGTACCATTATTTTTCGAAGTTGTTTTCCACCATTGCTCAATTTTCTCTACTAACCCTTCTTTCCTAAACCACATCTTTTCTACCTTAAAGTAAGATTTTGTGTTGTTTGCAATTTCAGCTATTGATAGTTTCACAGGGAGGTGGTCTGATCCTACTAGGGGGAGGATTATGGCTTCCAAATTTTCCTTCTTTTCTAGCCAGTCCTGAGTGAAGATAAATCTATCTAACTTTTCTTTGATGCATCCTTCTTCCGTGCATTTGTTAGACCATGCATATGTTCCATTATTTACATGGGCCTCTATTAGATTGTTTTGTAGCAAGAATTGTTCAAATGCCTCCATGGATGGTGTTTTATTCCTGCTTCCTCCTAGTTTTTTTGTTATTCTTAGGACTGCGTTGAAGTCCTCTCCCATAACTATCCTTTCTCCTCCCAGGTCTGTGATTTTCTGCCCCAATATCCTCCACATATTGGCTTTGTACTGATTCCTTGTTGGTCTGTATATGTTGAAGAGAAAGAATTTCAGATTTGTTTTTTAAGTATTTAACTTCACACAACATCCAATTACTTTCTTTGTCTAGCATTACTATTGAAACTGAGTTTGGTTTCCATAATATCCCCAAGCCACTTGCTGTGCTGTATGCTTTAGAGAAGTCTCCATTCCACCCTTTCAGGTTAAAGCCCTTTTTTATTGTGTCTTCTATTTTGGTTTCTTGTAGCAGGATAATGTCTGAGTCTGCTCTGGCTATTTGACACTTTATTAAGCGTCTTTTATTGGGGGCATTCAGCCCCCTGATGTTCCAGGTTAGTACTTTCATTGTTCATCCTTTTGGGAGTGCTCCTCTCCCTTTTTGTCATTCAGATAGTTTATGATACTTTTCAGTCCCCTTTCTTGAGCCAATTCTTCTCTTTTTCGCTTATGTGTTTTCCTTCCTCGATTCTTCTTCTTTTCTAGGACTATTGGGGCAAGTAATTCTGTTGCGGTTTGAGATATGTTCCTGTTTTCAATGATATCCAGATCCTCCACTTCTTCATGTTTGCTTTCTGACAAGCCTTCATCTTCCTCTTCTCTGACTTGAGTGATCTTTATATACTTGATATTCGATGTGGGATCCGCTGGTTGGGCTTTTGTTTCTTCATTAAGTTTCTCCATCTAATTATTGTCTGGTTCATTTTCAGGCTTTGTTGTGTCATTTTCTGGTTTTTGGGATTTCCTTCTTCTTGCCTTTTTTCTTGCTCCTTTTCCCTCCATACTTTGACTGTTTTTTCTTGCTTCTTTTGAGTAGGAGGCTTTTGTTTCTAATTCTCTGATTTTTCCACTTTTGGGTCTTGTTCTTCGATTGCTTTTGGGTTCTTCCCTTTGCTGGACCTTCCTCCTTGGATGTTATAGCTTTCTATATTGTGGTTTCTGCCTTTGCACTGTCTGCAACACAGATTTTGGTTTTCCACTTCTACTTCCTGTAACCAGTTACCTTCACTTATTTTCAGCTTAATTTTTTGGGGTATTTGGTCAATCACTACTAATTTAATTCTTGCATAGAGATATGAATTTTCTTTTAGGATTTCATGGTCTATCTCAATTAGGGTTTTGCCTTTTTTCTCTAGGCATTCTTCTGACCAATATTCAATTGGGAGGTTGTATAACCTTACCCATTTTGGTTTGCTATATTGAGCAAGAGTTTTGCATTGAAGTTTGGTTCCCATCTTTGCATATATACAGAGCTATTTCCATATTTTATTGGGCTTTTTTGCAATATGTATTCCATGTCTTCTTCCTTGAGAAACACTATCACAAAGAATCTTTTGTGTAAGAATTTCAAACACTATCTATGATTTCTCTTGCCCATTTTTCGATTGCTTCTCTTTTCTGCCTTGGGCCTATTATTCTGCTTATTATTGCTAACGTCTTCAATATTTCACAGTCTTCTTCAACTTCATTCCCTACTTCAATCTCTACTGGTTCCTGGTCAGGTTTAGCTTTATACATCAATTTGTGGTTTGTATCTTTTTTCCAGGTCTTTTCCCAGCTTTCTTCCAGGGGCGCTCTATTCTTTGCATATGATTGCTTGCGCATTTTTTCCTTGTCTATATGTTGTTTCTTTGTTTCCTGTCGCTACTCTCTCTTTGCTTTGGGGTCTCTTCTTCTGTCTGGATTGATCGCTAGGTTATTAGGCCATGTTATGTAGTGTGGGGCCCTAAAATCTATCCTTCGTTTTTCTTTTTCAATTCGGCGTCTTCTTCTTTGTGCATCAACTTGCCCTTGCCTTTCGATTCTATTCTTGGTTGGTCTTCTCTTTTTTTGATTTTCTCTTCTTTTGTCCATCTCTATTTGCGCACTTCCTTTATGCACCTTCTATGTTTTGTTCTCGGTTTTTTCCTCTTGGTTTTGCGATGTTTCTCAGTGCTTGGTTTTGTTATGGTTTCGTTTTCCTCTATTGCTCAAAAGGATATTCAATGATTTCCCAGTCTTGTATTTGATGCTTTCAATTTGGTTTGTGCCAGGAATTTATAGTATATTGCTTCTTTCAGTAGTTTTGTTTTTGCTTCACAGCAGATTCGCTTAATATCAATTGTAATTCGTGTATTCAAATTTGCATTTTGTAAGGTTCGCACTTTTCCAGATTCACACATCAATTTCACGAGCAGATAGATAGAAATGATTTAATTTAATTTATGTTAATTTTGAATTGTTTAAACTTTAACCTTTAAACATTTGACATTTTAATTTAACAAAGAAAGGAAAAAAAAAAGGAGTTGAACGAACCCTACTTGGAAATTTTGCAGCTGCTCTCAGTCACGACTCCTTGCCTGCAACGCCTCAGATGTCACACGATTCACACCTGCAACTGTCGGAGATATCACATGACTCACACCTGCAAACGAAGTGGTCGCCCAACAAACTCGTTTGAATTGGTCGCGCAAACAACTCGTGTTTTTTTGTAGAGAAAAACGAAGGCAAAATGATGAACGAAAATAAGACGCTTTAGGGTTTCAGTGTTTGTTTTTCATACGAAAAAGCAAAAAAAGGTTTCAATCCTTGCGCCAAATGCCCCAAACACATAAAAATGCCACATCACTTGGCAAACGTTCGGATTCGTGGAGCAAAACGCAGATACATTTTAGGATGGAAAATATCGAACCTTGGCCAATTCCACAGGGATTCCAGCACGTACCAGGATCGAAAATGCCCCGTACCCGAAATCGGCAAGGTAAATGGCCAATTCTGGTAACTTAGCCAAAACCCATAGAAAATGTATGATGGGTGTTTTGGGGTTTAACTTGGCTCAATTGTTTTAAAATGGGACATTACCTGTGAAAGTTATAATTCCATCAGCCTGTTCAAAGTTTCTTCCATAGTTATGAACAAGTAGTGGCTGCTAGTATCCCTTTGACTTAGGATTTGTGATGATTTAAAGGACATCCCAACTTCTCCATTTAGAATAATGCTGTAAAAGAGGGGGTTGTGATGCAGTTGTTGACCATTGCGTGACTTCCTTATTGAAACCAAAGGTATGAAGTGTTTGAGAGGTTAGGTTATGAATTCATCTGTCAAAAGGCTTAGACATACCCAATTTTAAGAGGATTGCAGACCTCTTTTAATTAAGTTTTCAATGAATAGTTTCTTGGGAATGTAGGATATTGTTTGTGATTTTTCTATTTGGGTACAAGGCTGGTCACATATTTGATATTATTGCAAGAAGGGAGAGGTCTCATTGTGATGGTTATAATCTTTGCAATTTTTTTGTAAATCATATTACATAAAGATACAAGGGGTGTATTGCTCCATAACCTACGCTTGGGCTATTTTAAAGAGTAGTAACCATTTATTGGTAATTTGTAAGCTCGTTTTCCGAATCTATAGAATCAAGAATTAATATTCTTATAAAGTTAAATGGTAGTTGTAATAATTTACCTCGGAAACCTTCCAAAGAGAGGAAACACCAAATTGTGGTACTGGCAATTGCCTACCACCTATATTATGTAGTAAATGGCATATACAATGAGCTATGCAATAATAATATGGACACAATCTACCCTTTGTTTCATTTAGTAAACCTAACTATGGATGCAATTTGGCCCTTGCTCCATTAGTTGCATATCTCACTTGTTCGACTTATGCTTCAATGCTCCTTTCCTTTTACCTTTCAATGTGGGTAGGTATAACATATAATTGTCCTCTTGATTGCTTTTTTTTTAAAACCAATGCAAGCACATATTTATAGATACTTAGGCACAATAGAGTTATCTTAGGCCCGAGAAGAAGTTTTGTGGTCACAAGAAGCTTAAACAATGCTTGCTCAGTTTGGATCTAGAGTTTTGACATTTGTATTGTTGTCCTAGACGATAGTGCAATTGTAATTTTGTCTAGACAATGGTGAACACACAATCTTGTTTGTGTTTGGTACAGTCTTTGTGTAGTGCAATTTTGTAGGATTATCAAACACATGTACAAAAATTCATATATTTTACAATACATTTTTGAGGATTCATTCAGATCACACGTCCCTTATTAAAGGAGTTTGTGGTCCCACAAAATCTTATATTCAGGACACCTATAGCCCTTATTTTCTGTGAGGATCCACATAATGGGGCCCCTATAGTGTTTGATGTGCCTATGGGGTTGGTCTAGCTTATTGTCTCCATGATTTGGCTCCCATTTCAAGATATGCTTTGAAGTGTGGGAGAGTTATAGTGGTCTATAGGTGGCTTTACTCAATTCCATTGTTGGTTTCATTTTTTAAGGACATTCTTTAGCTGATTTGGAGTTGTACGTTATCGAGGAAAAGTGGGTTAGATTTTTGGGTTGATCCTTTTGAAATTTTCGACTTGTGGCCTGAGTTTGACTTTTAATTAGTGCGCTACACAAAAAAGGTTGTGAAATCCCAACTCCCTTGAATGTTTTCAATTTCTTCAATTACCTATATTAGCTATAGCTTTGAATGGGTTGGACACTTTCAGTTGATTGGTGGTGACAATTTTTTTTGGTTTCCATGTATGTACTTGCTGACATTTCTCTTCTTCCTTTTTCCTTCATCATTTATGGGAGTAGGTGGGTTGGGGTATTATTGTTTATTGATCGAAAAATTGGGTCACTCAAGTTGGGCTAGTGGAGTCATATGGTGATTTCACTTCAGGACTTATAACTAGGAGACTCTTTTTGATGTAGAATTGATGATTTCTTATGCATGGCAGTTCATGAGATGGATTGGAGGGTAGTAGAGATGCTTCGGAAAGTCTTGATGACCTTTTGTTTAGGTTGTAGATGTTAGCATGAGGTAGAATGGTGAAATTGTTGCTTCCAACAACAGGCAAAAGTATTTTCACTGCTGTGAACTCTTGAAATGCTATGGTTACTATAGGTTTACATAGGCAATGCATTGTTGCCATGACAAATGCACAAACCCTAACAATGAACGTCAAATTTCCTTGACGAACTTTGAATCACTGCGCTGACTTCTTACTAGTAGAACCAACGATTTTGTAATGAAATAGACAAAGAGTGTAATTCTAAGCGTGTTCTGGTATTGAATCAATTCATGTCTTGAACTTTTTTAATTCTTGGTGCAATGCGGGAGTGTGAGAACTCTAAAGCTTTTGTAGAGACGAATTTCCAAGGGTTGGCGTAGTTGGAAAACCTTTGTTTGATGCTCAATTTACATGTTTAAGTGGAAAGAGTTAGGGTTTCATAGTTGTAGGGTTGAAGAGTAGGTAAAGAAATTGGAAGAAGTTGTTAAAGCTTCAACTAGCCTGAATGGGGATGAAACACTTGTAATTGATGGCTAAGATAGTGAGGCTTTGGCATACTCTTCTTGGGGGTTTTCACCCTATTAGGGTTTTCTCTAGAGGAAATGAGGTTTCTTTGTGTTCGATCTTGTGTGTGATTTGTTTTGCATATCTACTTGTTGCAAGATTTTAAACATATTTTTCATTCTATTTTAAATGTTAGACAATAGTTATTGAAGGTCGAATGGGAAGTTGACATAATAATTGGTGATCACTAGAGGCATTGCTTCAGTGTTTTACAAATCATTTATTTTTGGTTTAATTGTTAGGATCCTTTTCTATTGTTGTTGTAGGTTACTTAGATCATGTTGTTGTGCAAGTTATTCCATTGGTGGTTGAGTGGGCCATTACTCTTGCCAATTGCCAATGTTCATGACAGTCCTTACAATTGAATGGGATATTCTCATAATCAATGAATTGCTCTCATTCTCTTTCCCTCATTTCTAAAAGTGTTTGATCGGGAAAAGACTTTTCTAGGCCTATGTTGACAAATATCTGGGCGTGGTTGGGTAACCTTGCATATTTGTTTAACTTGGATCCTAAATATATTCTTCTACAACATTACCAATTATGCTTATGGAAGACCCTTGGCAATATTTAGTTTGGAGAGTAGAAGACAAACACATTGTGGGACCTTTGCTAGATCCTTTGTGGAATTGAAGGTTAGAGACCATGGCTTTATGAATTATTTTGATTCTTCACGAACTAGTGACTATCTTGAAAAGCTTACATGAAGTGCCTTTTGGGTATTATTAAGATGTCCACTGAACCAAAGAGTTGATAATTCTTTTACACCCAAGTCTTCAAAGTTTTGGGTTTTGGGGAAAATCCCATAAACTTTTTTTCTTTTGCTTGATGAAAAGTGTCGTAGTCACTATGTATATTGATAAACGACTAAGTTACCGGGTTCGCACCCACAGGTCTCGAACCCGGTCCGAGTACGAATCTGGTATGGGTTCGCCTGTGGGTATGCCCTAGGTACGCACAGGGTTGGGCGCACCCTGTGCGTATCCAAGGCGAACCCAGCCATATGGTTCGTGGACCTAGGAGTATCAGCCACGTACCCGAGTGTACCTGGAAGAACCCATGGCCCCCAGACCCCGCGAGGGGCGCTGCCCCTCAACCCCGTTGGGGGCGCTGCCCCCAGACCCCCACGAGGGGCACTGCCCCTCGACCCCGCTAGGGGCGATGCCCCCAGACCCCCACGAGGGGCACTGCCCCTCGACCCCGTTGGGGGCGTTGCCCCCAAACCCCCACGAGGGGCGCTACCCCTCAACCCCGCTTGGGGCATTGCCCCTAGACCCCCACAAGGGGCACTGCCCCTCGACCCCATTGGAGACATTGCCCTCAAACTCCCATTGAATTTAATTGATTTTCTAGGTACTCTCCAAGTCCAAGTTTCCATAGTTTGCCTACAAGTCTTCATCTATAATATCATATTTAAGGCTTCTAAAACCATACAAAACTCCATAACGCACCTCATTTTCATGGGAAAGAGGAAGATGTAAATTTGTAAAATATATTAATGTAGTATTTACTTTCATTTTTACAAAAACAATTTTCTATTTCCATTTTGTTTAAGAATATCATTATCAACGCATTCCACATGAGGATGCCATTTTGTACCCAATTTGCTTTCAAATCAATCAAATACAACTATCAATTGGCATTTAATATTTATCTTTGGCATTTGGCATTGATCATTGATTAAGTATCATACTATGAAATGATTTAGTTTTACAATTCTATATGTTTCTCTTATTTTTTTGTATATATAATACATATATATAATATATATATATATACACACGTACCCATACGTACCCAAATCCCTAAAAAAAAAATTCATGTACCCACGTACCGAGTTCTCGTACTCAAACCCGTCCCCAAACCCGAACCGGTAACTTAGATAAACGATAATTACATCAGATCCAAGGTCAAAAATCAACCACAGTATAGAGCAAGAGATTACGAAAGAGTCAAAAGACCATAACACTATACAATTCATCCTAAATAGGTATTGCTAGAACCAACAGCCTCAAGGGGAGGCAAGGTGGTCAATGGAGCATGAGGGACCTCTAGCAAATGCTTGAAAAGAAAATGTAGCGAGCTAAAAAAGTTAACAACACTAACAATGATGGTGTCATTCAGTCTTTGTTGAAGACTATCAATACACAAGGTCTCATTAGGAGTCATAGATAATCCCAACCCACAACAAGAACAAAAGTGAGGCATAGGCAAAATCAGTCAAAAGGTCACTCTTATTCATGAAGCCACCAATTGGAGATGAACCACAGTCAAGGAAAAAGCTTGTCCAAAGCACACTCTAGCATTGTTAAAGAAAATATGAAAGGTTGAATATAAATATTGGCCAGCAGAATTACCATTTTTTTGTCCTCTGGAATGTCCATACCATAGTTGGCTCACTCGCCAAAAAATTGCGAGTTTTTTTCAAAAACGAGTTTTTACGAGTTTTACTCGCAAAAGGTACAGTCCGTACTTTTTGGAAAAACTCAACGAGTTTTTAAAAAAAACCCACGCAGCCTGTGTCTTATGTCCGCAGCCGGCCAAAAAGTCATTGTCATTTCATTTTGTCACTTGTTTTCACTCTTAGCAGAGAAAAAACCTTGCCCAAAGCATTTTGCACTATTTATCTGTGATTTTGCATCGAGGAGACGAGATTTGAAGGGGATTTTCATTAGATTTCGAAGGCAAATTGGATTTCCAGGTAGGTTTTCTAATTTTTCTTGTTCTTTCTTTTTTTTTCATTTTTTTTTCTTTTTTGTTGATTGTATGTTTAAAAAACATCATGAATGAACTATAAAACAAATTCAAATACATTTATATGTTTAAAAGAAGATTTAGATTCAACAAAACAAGAATTTGTGACACTTTTTTAGGATTTTTTTACATATTTTGCTGATTTTTTCATTTTTTTCAAATTTTCTTCAAACTCTAGTTATTTTTTGTAATTTTGATTCTTCTTGTTTGTTGAAAACATGTTTAAATTTATATATTAGCTTAATTTGTTACTAATTTAAAGTAGTTTTCTGATTTTTACATTTTTTTCACATTTTTTTGTAACCCTAGTTATTATTTTCTTTTTTTAATACATTTTTTTTGATGAAAAATTGAAAATGTTTAGAGTTTAGACTTTAGAATCTTAAATTAGTTTACTATTTAGAATCTTAGATTAGTTTAGAATCTATTTTGAAATTTTCAATTTTGATTTAATCTAATTTAGCTTGTTTTAAAAATTTCTATCAAAAAACTAACAAGTTGTGATTTCATTTTGTGTGTGTACTGTGTAGGTAACAGGTTAATTGATCATGGCTTCTGAATCCGCTTCTACCCCTACCTCAGCCCCATCCGTGCCTGGGAGTGGGGAATATGTAGGCACTCGTCCAAAAGGAGCTAGAGATCCCGCTTGGAGATATGCATATGAAGGACTAGAACCTGGATCAGTGTATTGCATTAGATGTAAAGAAATTTACCATGGAGGCATCAATCGCCTCAAATACCACCTTGCAGGCATCCCTAGACGTGATGCTAAGGCTTGCATAAACACCAATGAGGAAATCAAAAGACAAATGAATGCAATACTTTCCGCTGCAGAAGAAAAAAAGATGCAAAAAGCGAAGGCAAAAGCAGCAATGCAAGCTGCCATAGCTTCTTCTCAAGGTGTTGCAAGTGCAGACAACCTTCACTCACTGTCAGATGATGATGATGTAGTAGCCGACATAGTGGGCTCTCTTCGTGGTCCACGTGTGCGAAGGCAACCCACCACCACCACCATGCCTTCATCTTCCTCTACTAGAGTACTAGTGGCAGGATCAACACAGACACCTAGAGCCACAGGTTCACACATTGGTGATTTTTTTGTGCCTAGAAACACACCTGGTGCACAACCTTCTTTAGAGGCAACTGGGTGGAATAAGGAGGTGCGTGAGCATGCAGATGTTGCTTGTGCCGATTTTTGGTTCTTCAACAACATCCCTTTCAATGTGGCAAGCTCACCTTATTGGACAATTTGGTGACCGCATTGACAGTTGTAGGGAAAGGCTACAAGGCGCCTTCGCGCAAAGAATTGAGTGGAAGGTTAGAAATTAGTTTATGTTCTTTAATTTAATTTTATGTTTCTTAAGTTTAATTTATGATTAATTTAAGTTATTTTTTTGTTTACAAATTAAAATTGTGTACTTAATTTCACTTTGTACTTGTAGGTTGCTTTCTAATGCTACTGAAAGAGCAAAGGCAGTGATACAAGAACAAAAAGAAGAATGGCAACAATATGGCTGCACTATTCTTTCTGATGGGTGGACGGATGGAAAAAACCGTACCATCATAAACTTTTTGGTTTCTTGCAAAAATGAGGTGGTGTTCTTGAAATCCGTAGATGCCTCCAACATAGTAAAAAATGCAGAAAATTTGGCTAGAATGTTGGAGCAAGTGTGCATGGAGGTTGGGCTTAAAAATGTCGTGCAAATCATAACTGACAATGCAGCGGCATATGTGGCAGCAAGAAGAATCCTCCAAGATAGACACCAGACAATTTTTTGGACACCATGTGCTGCCCATGTCCTTGACCTTCTTTTGGAGGACATAGGAAAATTACATTGGGTCACACCGATTGTAGAAGATGGAAGAAGGATCACTAAATACATCTACAATCACCCTTGGGTTCTTAGCTTGATGAGGGAGCACACCAACGGGAGAGACTTGGTGAGACCTAGTGTGACAAGGTTTGCAACGGTTTTCTTAACGTTGCAAAGCATTCTTGGCGCATTGACGGCTTTGAAACAAATGTTTGTGAGTCAAGCATGGATAGACTCAGAGTTGGCGGACTCGCCGCGGACTCGGCGGACTCGCGAGTCCGTGGCTGAGCCGAGTCGACTCGCCACGGACTCGGGAGTCGAGTCCAGACGAGTCCTGGGTCGGGACTCGAGTCCGACCTCTGGACTCGGCCGAGTCCAGAGACTCGGGAGTCCCGACCCAGGACTCTCGTCCGCGGCTGGGGCGTCAAACTGGGTTAAAACCCATACATTTTTTTAATTTTTTGTTATTTCTAACTTGAAGATTGGTGTTTTCAAGGTCTGCAAATTGGTTTTAGCTTGAAAGAAGGCAGGAGGAGGAGCTAAAAAGATCAAAATAGAGCCAGGTAAGTGATGTAACATTTCTTTTTTTTTGTTTTTTGCTTTCAAAATTTAAAAAAATCAAGAAAAATAAGGGGATATGCTGCCAAAATTTTTTTCTATTTTCCTTAATAGCCATTATAGCCTAATTCCTATTATTTCTAGCTTGGTTTTGCATTCTTTTTTTTTGCAAATAAATGAAACTTTGAATCACATTTTTTTGCTGATTTTTTTGCAAACCCTTGCTGATTTTTTTTTTTCCACGTTGAACTTGAAACAGCAATGTCGTCTTCAAATCCAAAGGGAATGAGAAAAGACCCTGCATGGAAGTATGGAATACCAGGAATCAAAAAAGGTGAAGTGACATGTACTGAATGTCAAAATGGATGACAGGAGGAATAAACAGGTTAAAATACCACCTTGCAAGGATACCTGGGCAAAATGTGGAGGGATGCCCTAAAACTACTCCTGAGATTATTAGAGAGATAAAGGCCCTTCTTGCTGACTATGAGCTAAAAAAAGATGAAAGACAAAAAACAAAGAATGCCCTAGCATCAATGATGAGTGGATCCCCTTCTACACCAACTATGCCTCATGGTGCTACTGCTGCAAGTCCAAGTGTTCGTGCTCCACATTCATCTTTTGGTGAGAGTCCTGAGGGTTCCTATTCTACTGCTAGTGCTGGCCACGGTCCTTCATCAGGACCAAATTATTTTATTCCACGTAATGTTCCAGGAGCACAACCTTCACTTGAAGGTACCGGTTGGAATAAGGAAAAGCATCATGAAGCTAGGATGGCTGCTGCAAACTTTTGGTACTACAATAATCTACCTTTCAATGTTGCAAGCAGCCCATATTGGGAAGGTCTAGTGAACGCCCTTACAGTTGCAGGAAAGGGGTTTAAGACCCCATCAGCTAAAGATTTGAGTGGGCCATTGCTAGAGGAATCCGTAAAGAATACACGGCTTGTAGTTGATGAGCAAAAGAAATTTTGGCGAAGAAAAGGTTGCAGCATTTTATCTGATGGGTGGACAGATGGACGGAATAGAACTCTCCTGAACTTTTTAGTGGCCTCAAATGGTGGATTGGTGTTCCTAAAATCAATAGATGCCTCCCATGAAGTTAAAAATGCTGAGACTTTATGCAGTCTATTGGATGGGGTGGTCCAGGAGGTTGGAGTTGATAATGTTGTCCAAATTATCACGGACAACGCAGCTGCATATGTAGCTGCAGGTAGGCTACTTATGGAGAGGTATCCCACAATTGCATGGTCTCCATGTGCTGCACATTGCTTGGACCTATTGTTAGAGGATATTGGGAAGATTTCATGGGTCAAAAGAGTGGTTGAAGATGCAAAAAGTGTTACAAAATTTATCTACAACCATACTTGGGTGCTTTCTTTGATGAGGAAATTCACAAATGGCAAGGACCTTGTGCGACCTGGAGTGACACGATTTGCTAGCCACTTCCTCACATTGCAAAGCATTCTTGGTGCCATTGGTCATCTCAAGCAAATGTTTGTGTCCGATGCTTGGAAGGAGTCCTCATTTTCCAGTAGAGCTGAAGGGGAGAGGATTGTTACCATAGTTTTTGATGAGACATTCATCAAAAATGGAGAGGAGCTGATGGGGGTAAGTAGCAATCACACAAAAAAAATTATACATGATAATCTATTTGCTGTTTTTTATTTTTTGAGGGGTTAATTTTGTTATAATTTAACATTTGTTTTCATTTTTTTAGGTGACAGAGCCTTTGGTGAGGGTTCTTCGTATGGTGGATGGAGATGGCATGCCAATGGGTTTCATCTATGAGGCCATGGATAGGGCCAAAGAGGCCATATCACATTACTATGGCGGCAACAAAAAAAAATATGAAATCATATGGCGCATCATTGATCGGAGATGGACAAACCAACTCCACCAGCCGATTCATGCCTTTGCCTACTTCTTGAATCCGAAGTTCTACTTCTCGGACTCATTTAAGGCGGATGAGGAGGTCATGGACGGTGTTGTCACTTGCATTGATAGGATGGTGCCTGATAGTGAGCTGAGAAATAAGGTGCTTGATGAGTTGGAGGTGAGATTTGTTACATCTTATTTATGAATTTGCAATGTTGAGCCTTGACTATCTATGAATTTTCTATATTTGATTTACTTTTTCTTTTATCTATTCAAGGTCTACAAGGGTGCAGAGGGGAGACTCTTTTCCTCCCAACAAGCAATTGAAAGGAGAGGAAAACAACAACCAGGTAAAAATTGAAATTAGAAACTTGATTCTTACATATAGATTTTTACTTTATTCTTATTTCTTAATACTTATATTTTTTAAACATGTTTTTGTAGATCTATGGTGGGAGAACTATGGTGCTAGCACACCAAATCTTCAAAAGCTAGCCATACGTGTCTTGTCGCAGCCATGCAGTGCTTCTGGGTGTGAACGCAATTGGAGTTTATTTGAAAACATTCACACAAAGAAAAGAAACAGGTTGACTCAGCAGCGCCTAAATGATTTAGTTTTTGTTCGGTACAACCTTCGCCTTCGAACTAGGAAGGTGGAGGGTGTTTCACACGAGTCCATCGACTTGGATGACATTGATCCATATGGTGAATGGACTATTAATGAACAAAATGATGAGGCTGATGTCTTACTTACTGATGAGGATATTGCTGAATTAGAGAGAGCAGCAGCAGAAGAAGAAGAAGCAGCAAGATTGGATGCCATGGAGGACAACGAAGACACATTTGAATATCATTTTTCCCCTGCTCGATCTCCTAGTCCTCGTTTGCATACTACAACACGGGCACCTTCTAGTTCTAGGCCTCCAAAATTGAGTACCATTGGGAGGGGAAAGAGGAAGATGTAGATTATATGTGGTTGTTAATGTTTTCCTCTTTTTGACATGATTATATGTAAACATTTATAAACTTATGATGTTATACATTGAAAGTGAAACTATGAGTATTTGATGACTATGAATGATTAAATTTCAATTATTGAGTGTTTGATGATCATATGACATGTGTAATCTTTGAATTATGAGTGTTTGATAATCAAATTAAGCTCTTATATTCTCTAAATGCATTAATTTGTTCTTGTTTTTTTTGTAAAACTACGGTTTTTTTTTTTGCCGAGTCCTTGCCGAGTCTTTTCCCGAGTCCGTCCCGAGTCCCGAGTCCGAGTCATATTTTTGGGCTGCCGAGTCCGCGGCGAGTCCGAGTTTTCCAACTATGGATAGACTCACCTTATTCAAAGAAGCCGGAAGGAGAAAGAGTTGCAAGCATTGTCTTCGAGCCCCTCTTTGCACAAAGAGCAACAGAGATTGTGAAGGTAACTTCAAAACTTTGAGTTTGAATCTAAATTCAAATTGAACATTTTCTTAAAGTTAATGTCTTTCATTGTAAATTTGTAAATTACTAAATTGTAACTCTAATAGTTTTTTGCATTTTTAAATTTATATTGTAGGTGTCAAAGCCCTTGGTTAGAGTGCTCCGTTTGGTGGATGGGGATCAAACCCCAATGGGTTATCTTTATGAGGCCATGGATAGGGCCAAGGAGGCTATTAGAAATTATTATAAGGGGGACAGCCTCAAGTTTGATCCCATTTGGGAGATTATTGACAAGAGGTGGATCAATCAACTCCACCAACCTATCCATGCAATAGGGTACTTCTTGAACCCTCGTTTCATCCATTCAGGCACCTATACAGATCCTACTGGAGAGGTTATGGAGGGCCTCACTACTTGCATTCAGCGGATGACATCCACGCCTGATGAGGCAGACTGCATTGTTAATGAATTGCAAAGTTACAGGGAAAAAAGGGGTGTACTCTTCTCTTCAGACTTGGCAAAGAGAGCAGTATCTAGGCTGCCACCAGGTATAAAATTTGAAATTTACAAGTTACAAAAATGAAAATTTGATAGTTACAAGTTACAAGTTACAATTTTCTAACTCTTTCTTCTTTTTTTTGTAGATGTTTGGTGGACACATTGGGGTGGAAAAACCCCACATCTTCAAAACTTTGCCCTCCGTGTTTTGAGCCAGCCTTGTAGTTCATCCAATTGTGAGCGCAATTGGAGTTTGTTTGAGGCCATCCACACAAAGAAGAGGAACAAACTCGCTCAAAAACGCCTCAATGACCTTGTCTATGTGCAATATAATCTTCGATTGCGCATAAAAAAGGTAGAGGAGATATCATATGATGATCCAATTGATTTGGAGGAGATAGATCCATACAGTGATTGGACAGGGCGAGGGGAGCAACCTCCATTGTTTACCGAGGATGAGATTTATGATTTAGAGCGACAGGCAATGGAGGAGGGTGGATTTACATTCTCATTGGATGACCTTGAGGATGATCCTGAGGAGGAGTCATTGCCAGTGCCACCACCAGCAGCTGCAGGAGGATCTACATCTAGGATGGAGGTTGAGGAGCCACAGGCACAGCAGGAGCGGAGTCCTATGATTACACGGACACCCTCTTCCGGTCCCATACTGAGATCTAGACATGGGAAGAGGAAGATGTGATTCATGTGAATTTGTAAAAACTGAAATATATTAATGTTTATGACATATGTAGTATTTACTTTCAGTTTTACAAAAACAATTTGCTATTTCATTTTGTTTCAGACTATTATCATATCAGCACATTGAGCATTCCACATGAGGATGCCATTTTGTATCCAATTTCTTTCAAATCAATCAAATATAGCTTGTTTTTTATATGTACTCATTTATTGACTCATTGGATGCATCTTATCTTTGAATTTTGCAAAAAAAATGCATTTTTAGTGAAGTTTAAGCAATTTTTTAAGCTCCCGAGTTTTTTCCGAGTTTTTGCCGAGTCGAGTTTTTCGGGCTTGCCGAGTACTTGAAAATGCCGAGTTTTCCAACTATGGTCCATACGATTAGACATAAACATGGAAGCAACCTCAGAGAAAGAAGCATCAAAATTCAGTGTCAGCTAGTTGTGACCAATAATGGTTCTTACGTAGTGAAAAATAACCTTGCTCAACTTCTTTGTGTCAAATTTGAAGGGGTCGCTCCTTTCCCAAAAATATTTTGGAAGATTAATACATCAACAACGAGCCATTATAAACACCTAGTAGAGTGGCGAAGCTCACAAATATGACAATTAAAAGGAACACCATTGAGCCATAAATAGCCATTGAAGGGAATCAAATGAGTTGGCTTGACACTAGCCCAAATAAAAGGAAAGTAGTACAAAGGCTTTCAATTCAAAAAAATGTGCCAAAAATGTGTAATCCAATTATACATAAATTTATTGTAGGAGATGACCAAGTGTAAGACAATGTACAAACCTGCACTGAAAACAAAGCAAACAATGTTAGAGGAAAAAGAATCGGGATCAAAAGAACTTGCAAAACAAATCATTTTATTTTAGCAGCCATAGTCTGTTTTCCATTTCTTACACAGCAAAACTGAATCTTGGTGGATATTCCATCTAGAGAGAAATCCATTTTCCTTTTTGGCTAGACAAGATGACATGGCAATGGTGTCTTTGGCAGGAGTCTGGATAAAATAAAGTCTCTTTTTCGTTTTTGCTTATATGATTTGATTTATTTAAGACTATATTTTTGAAACTCGAACTAGATTTTGATTGAGGAGGAAGGTGTAAGAAACCTGGTGTTTCTCAACCCGGTCACTGACTAAAAATACTGTGTTTTTGTTTTGTTTTCTGAATTTTTGATGTTTTTTGTGGTTTTTGCAGCAAATAAGGATTTGCGATTGTGAGAAATAAATAGCAATAAATTCATAAATAAATGGTAAAGCATGCAATGACTTCTAGAGCAACGACAAATGATTTTATTATCGTTATTGAACAACTACAATATTATTCCGGAGACAGAAGAAGCAAACATATGATATTATTTAAAGAACCTGATTTTGACTTGCAGCCGCCTGGGAGAATAAGTGTGCAAAAGCTTCCAAACCCCTAGGTGTCCAATATGGAGGAACCAGCATGCAAGAAAGATGGGCATTTTCCACTGGAGAAGAAAATGCGTCCTTGCTGCAGCAAATACGGCCTGTCAGCAGCATTAAATGCAGCCGTACATCTCTTGGGAAGTGCGCCAGATGCTAATCATTGATAACCTCTGAAAATCGATTCTTCCTAGTGAATGATAGAAACCAAAATATGCTGAAATAAATCCACTGTAAGCTCTGTATGACTTCTGGATAAAGCCACGCTGATGGACAAGCTTCAACTGGTATTTCACAGCATCAGTATGCCAGATTCTAAAGAGGGAACGTTCTCCAAAATCAATGTCTGCAAAAACCCTTGTTTCTCAAACCCCAATGTTCTCAAAGAGAAAATAAGATAAATAATAATAGTCATGAATGATTTCGATTTCTCCTTGAGGAAATAAATACCTCTTCTCAAAAGTTCAACCTTTTTCATAAATCATTTAAATTTATTTAAATGATATAAATTCGCCTCTTTTAGACTTAGGCTTTTAATTTAATAAAAGGCGTCCCACCTAAATAAGTAATGAATACTTATTTAATTATAACATTTCACCTTTATTATAAAGTATTAAATACTTTATAATTCGCCCTTTAATAAACATTTTAATATTTCATTAAAGTAACTTTATAATATAAAGTTAATTTAATAATCTTTTAAATAATTATCAAATCCTCCGATAATCACTGTACGCTCATCAAATCATCCAACTGGGTCGAAACTGAGAAGACCAACTAAAAAAGGTGCCCTGCCAGAAATAGTAACCCCTATCTGCCTGACTTACTAAAAATAGTAAGTGTCTGAAAAACACTCTGTGAGCGTCTGCAAAGGCCCAAACCTAAATCAATTGATGGAGTAAGGTTCTCGAACGTAGGAGACTGCCTCAAGTGATCCTCTATACATGTTTGTCAGCCTACGAAGATCAGAATGATAGGCTAACCTCTGAACCAGCTGCACTGTCTAGGAAGGGGACATTACAGAAGGACTACAAAGTAGGTGTAATGTTCTTGGCAACATGGCTGGCTCGAATCCACCAAAATTTTACAATTAACTCAAATCATAGATTTTTTCGTTTTTGCATATATGATTTAATTTATTTAAGAGTATATTTTTGAAACTTGAACTAGATTTTGATTGAGGAGGAAGGACTACAAAGTAGGTGTAATGTTCTTGGCAACATGGCTAGCTCGAATCCACCAAAATTTTACAATCAACTCAAATCGTAGATTTTTTCGATCACCAAAATTTGGATGTGTGCAAGGTGAGTGTAGGATTCCTTGCCAAAAAGTTAACCAAACTTGTGTACTTTTATCAAAGAGCATTTTGTCAAACAGTTTGTATGAAAGGAATTATGGAAGGATTCAACTTGCAATTGGTTTGGTTGCAAACTTTGCATAGTATTAAATTAAAGATTTTCAATGTTTGATATTCATACATAAAATAACATGGCACAATACAATCAGAGAACATTCCAGACATTGATATTTAAATGGAACATTAACTATTTGTTGTAACCAGCAATTGAGTGCAAGGAATACATATATATTTCCCTAACCTGATCAACTGCAGATCAATGAATTGGAATATGCCTCACGCCCAGCCAGTAGTCAACTCTGTAGAAACTCATGCCAACCTTGGATTGAAGCGCTCAACTCCTCAAAGATCGTATGGTCAACATGCCTGTCTCAAGGAATCTTCAAGTTTAACTCATATCGGGTATGCTTCTGGTTAATGGAATTGTCAAGGTATTGATAATGTATAGACCTTACTCCTTTTATCCCTTCACACAAATTTAATTATCAATAATGCAATCTTCTTGAAGGTTTCTTATGATCATTAGTCCATCCTTGGCGGCCAGCTTATGCATCACAACCTTTAAATAATGAAATTTCCAACATATTGAGAAGTAAACGGATTGACATCTACAACTCACACTTAGTCGTTGATACACAAATTAAGAGGGATAGCAATATTCATAATCCCAAATGCCTCATTAATTCCTTAGAGACCTGTGTTGATGAATGGTAGCTTCGGTCAATTAAGATCTAGGCTATTCTTCAGAATAATCAAATTAGGAAAATAAGTGAAATCGAATTTATAAGCATTGATAAAATTCGATATATTAAATGATGTCGAAATTCTGTATTTGAATAAAATCGGAATTCTATACATATCCGCCACCTTGGTTTGTGTGTGTTAAGACACTAACTATTTGTCATTGAGAGTGAAGAGACCCACGTGCTGAAAGAGACACGTCCTCTCTTGAGACGTGCCTCTTAGAGGCGGGTCTCCATCATACTTATGGTGGCTCCCCATTGATATGCAAACATCGAAATCAATTAATGTTCTGCAATCAGTACATTCGCATTTAGAAAAGAAATTTGGAAATCACATTTAGAGAAGAAATCTGGAAATCGCATTTTGACTTAGAATTTTCTTACATAGAATTTCAGACCTTAGTTTATTCTTAGGTTTTAGGATCCTATTTGTGAAAGATTTGATTACATTTACATGGTATCAGAGCCAGGTTGTGTGAATCCAAATCAAATCTAAAATCAGATTGCTCAGAAATTCTTATTTTCTAAAAATCGAACTCACATCACATTCTTCATAATGTCAACTGTGATCAGATTTGAAGATCGTCTTGCAGGAGCAGATAACTTTACATCATGGAAATTTAGAATCATGATGATCCTAAAAGAGAATAAACTAGACTCACTTGTGAGAGAAAATAAAAAGGAACCTGAGGCTGAACCTGAGAAAAATCAATGGATTGAAAACAATGAAAGAGCCATGAAAATCCTAGTAGATGCAGTTAGGGATCATATACATACCTCTGCAATTTTTTAATAAATTCCTCAAACCTTGAATATCTTGAAATTTGTATTCATAGAAGACTTTACAAGTTTCAAACAATTTGTCGAACTACTTTGAAACTCTATGCGAATCCCAAGATGAATCCACTTGTAGAAGGATTTGGGTTTTCGTCCAATCCTCCGAACTCAAGGGTTTTCACCCTCAAGCTCTTGAAAGCCAAACTCTCCAAATTCCCGATAATAATTTTTCCAAAAAATCCCAATGAATTCCTTTTTACCACCTTTTATAGTCCACCACCTTTTTAATATTTTATTATTAAATATTTAGCTCCATTAAAGTAACTTTATTTAATATTTCCTCCATCCACTTAATAAAGTTACTTTAATAAATAATTAATTAATTAAATATAAATGTCCAAAATATTATTTTGGGACAAATTAATATTTAATTAATTAAATTAAGCTCCACAGTGGCTACTCGAGAATCGAGGACATTACAGTGAGAGCATATAAAGACTAGAATAAGGACAACTAACACAATAAGCAACTTGTTGGTGGCTAGATGACCAAATTACAAACAACATCAAATTGATAGAATTGATCAATGCCAAACTGATAGATAATGATTTGCAAATTTCAAGCATGCCAAATTGGTAGATAACAAGTGGAAACGCATTAATGGAAAAATGACAGATTATATCATTCGATTTTGGATCGATGCCAAAATGTTGGAGAATGGCATGCAAATTAATGGGATCCGGCAATGAACCATCTAGGATCTTCATACAATAATATCAAACTACTGGTGGTAAACCATCTAGTTTATTACAATATAAAATTTATGGTATATCCTTGTCATATTCCACTCCTCTCTTAACCACTTATCATTCGATGTGAACAAACTCTAAATATAGATTAATTAAATTAAATATATGTACCAAACTAACTATGTGTTTTAATTCCTAACCCCTAATTGTTTTTAGCATATGCAGAAACAATTTCTGCTCAAAATATAGTGAGAGGAAAGAAGAACAAAACCACAGTTTGTGGGAAAATGAAAAAGAGGGGAAAATAAATAAGATGTCTCATGCATTGTCTTCCTCACTCTATAAGATTTGAATTTTGTCAAGAAAATTAATTTTGTAAAGAACTTACTATAATACAATGTTATAAGAAGTATGGACTTTCATGCTTTGTTTGAAGGTAGAGGGACTAAACCTGCTTAGAAAAGGCCCAGGATTCTATCTATACAAGAAATCACTATAAACAGAAATCAAATGCTATAAATCTGTATTCAAAATTAGGAAAAACAACACAATAGCAATACATTAATAAGATCCTCTCATGGAGATTATCACACAAATTGGCCAGATAAAAGTTAAACTCTGATTGGCTGGCTTGCAAATCAGCTTCCTTTTTCTAATTTCCTAATAATTCAAATTTGGAAAATAACTAGTAATACTTAGGATAACTAACATAAGTGAGTTTAAATAACATTATGACTATGTGACCACATCAACAAACATCATTAGTAAATATTTTTTTCATACAGTGGCTCAAATGATATGTAAATATTTTTTACCCCAATCAGTCCATTACCTGATACAAAACGTACCATATTTGAGAAATTTTTACGTTGAATCTATAGAGGATCAGTTTTTTTGATGTTAGACTTGCACAAAAAACTTTATTCAATTTTTTTTATCAGATGTATTAAAAAAGAAAGATATGTTTATCACTTTGAAAATATTTGGTGTGCAGGTTGATTGCCATTTAAAGTCTCCGGCTTAGCAGTTTTTAAGCATAGTATTCTTGCCTTCAGTATTGTTTACAAACAAATTTCTAACAAGTTGTTACTGCAGGTATATAGAGATTACTTTCCACCAAACAAACAATTAGTTACGTTGGAATGTCAATGGGATGGATTAAAGTTTTGTCTAATTGAGAAGCTCGTGAAAAGTGAGAGAAAGGTTGCAGATATGCAGAGAATGCCATTGCTTGAGCATGGTCAAGGAAGTAATGTGCAAGGTCTTCCTAGAGTTGAAGCTGTAAAGTACAACAGCACTGAAGGATTAGACGAAGGTGAACAAGTGCAATCTTTGAAGATAAAATCTTATGTTTTGTTTCATTTTCAACTAACTTTTTATTCTTTAGTATTAGCAGAACATGCATTAAAACCCATTTTGTTTTGGAGAGAGAGAGAGAGAGAGAGAGGGAGAGGGATTATGTTTTGTTTCATTTTTAACTAAACTTGGTATTCTTTAATATTTGCAGAACATGCATTAAGACCCATGCTGTGTTGTTGAGAGAGAGAGAGAGAGAGTAGTTGATTGGGTCTGCTATAATTATAAACCAAAACCATGCTTTTATCAAGAACCATCCACAACCAGTAATAAGATTACAAAATGTGCAAATATACACTAATGTTCCCCATCGTATTAATCCATATTTATAATGTTCCCCATGATTAGGTCTGCCCTCATCTTCTCCAATTTTTGTTGCATTGTCAAGTTGTGGGCAATATCCATCATCCATACAACCTTTGGCTTAATGTTTGGACACAATTTGATGTCATAACCAACAATTCGTGCAATGGTATTTGAGGCAACTGATGCCCCCACCCATTTTCCATCCACAAGAGTTGCAAATGACTGATTCCATGGTTGGTTATGGTAAGCCATGCTTCCAAGCGACATCCTTGTTTCAAAGGATTTGATTTCCACTTCTACATCTTGATGCCATTGGATTCTAAGTGTGAAGTCAAGCATTGAAAAAATTAATAGTTGTAAATCCTAGCATTGGGAAAAAATGAACTTGGATTTGATTTTTCTTTTTCCAGAAATGTAGAACTTGTCCTAGTTTAAATTGGTTTGAGTGCATGTAAAACATGATCATACATTTAAAGACAATGTTTCTAAATGCTTGAAAAAATTTAGAAATATAAAACAAGTTTGAAAAACCTTGGAAAGAAAAACATACTTGAAAGATCTTCAAAAAGCCATGAAATCTCATTTTCACAATTGCTGAAAATTACCTCAAAAGTGCAAATGAAAATGGTTTTTGTGTGAGCAGAAGTGAGCGTGTGGAGGGCCTAGAAAGGGAAAAAAACTGTATATTTAGCGTGTGGTTGGTCCAAGTTTTCGACTTGAACTTGGTGAATACTCACTTCGAGATTTGACCTGTGTTGATGGGTGTTTTGCCACATGTCTCAACGTAGGTGAAAATTCAAGATGAATTCACCTCTCTCTTGAAAGGAATCAAATCCCACAATGATAAATGATTACCCCAAGCTGTTTTATAGCCAGGTCTTGGCCTATTGGATATCTCAGCTGATTTGTTGTATTCTGCTATTTTCACAGAGACATACACAATTCTTCACAGGAATCTGCAAATGAGTTTAGATCTGAAAGATGGGAAATATTTCACTCTTAAGTCTTAACCCAGAACTTTGTTTCCTGATCCAAGATTTGAAAATTCTTTCTTATTGGAAACAACACTTGATCATCTGATTTTCAATGTTTTGATACTATGTTCCTAATTATAATCGTTATATATATAAAATCTCAAAAGGTTGGGTAGGAAGGGATAAGGTTTCAGAAAATCCTAATCTTGAATTTCTATTGGAATGCTAGAATGCCGGAATGAATAAGTAGACAGGTCTCAATTAAACTGATCTTTGCATAACCAGATAGAATCACAATGCTACAAAGATGGTGCAATCTTCAAAGAGATTCAAATCATAAAAGGCTCATTAAACACTCAATTCTAGCGCAGCTTAATAAGTTACTTCACAATAAGAAATAAAAATGTTCTTAGACTAACCAAACAAGGCAAACTTATAGTCAGCAAATTGCTAGTGGTACAAACACTAGATTGATCAAATACTTCATTACATTCATGTATTCACAATAAGAAATTCAACTAAATGAGGAGAAACCATGAAGTAAGCTTTGAATCTTGTATTGTAGAAGGTTCATCGGTATCAACAATTTCTCTATTACTTCTCAAAGAATAGTACGCTGCCATTTATAGGAGAAGGCACAAAACTTACTACACAATTCAATGGTTAGGTTTCATCCATCACCAATGATCAAGATTTACAAGCATTAAATTTTTGGGCCCAGCATTATCTCAAGTGTCTATCATTAACAAACTTAAAATCCTACGCTTGGAAAATGTTACAACTTCCAAGACTTACTCAGCCTTAAGCAATATCTTATAAAAATTACATTTAATAGAGACACAAGTTCCAATATCCAAATGTTCAATTTTGAAAAGTCAAAGTGTTTGAAATCTGATGTTTTCAAAAAGCAAAGGAAACAAGTTGCATGGTCGAGCTTTAGCATCAGGATCACATAGCTCCATCTTCATTATAAAAAATGTCCTCAATAAATTAGTTGATCCTTTTGAGCTTTCCTTCACCTATAGTCCATGTAAGCAGTCAATATTTTATTCATCATGTCCATGTTTGGCTCTTTGAAAAACTTGTACCTAAAGTTTTACATTTCAAAGGAAGCAAGGAAAAATTCAAACTGCAAATAATTGTAATTACAATGAATAAAATTGTGACCTCCATGAGTAAAAGGACTGATTAAAGGAGGAAACATGAATTTATTGTTAAGACCTGAGTATATAATACAAGAAAAGGTTGTGAAAAGAATGGGACTTGCACAACCAGAAAAATGTTCAATGAAAGCTTCTTCTATTCATCGCATATACAAAATGAGATACAATGTACATATTTAATAGTATGAAAATGACTATTTAGTTCATCTTCTAGATGAGTGTTTAACTTCTAGTGTAGCTGGGAAATATAAAATATCATCCTACTACTCCTAGAGGATTATGCACATTATTGTTACATCGCCCCCTTAATTTGTAGGGGTAGTGGTAACACCATTGTATGTGTTGTGTATTGGGCAACTTGTTTATAGCACCTCTTTTTCTTGATACGAAGCTCCAATGTTCTACAAAAGGTTTTGCTTGAATGATATCTTGTTCCCTCATGTAGCTTTTCAAGAACTAAGATATGGACAAGGGATTTAGATTTGAATTTGTTTTCTCATGTTGAGTCAAATTTCTATGATGCTATATCCCATTTTGAGAGAATGCCACACTTATTCGCTATGATATTTTTCACCACCATTTTCTTTTGTGTGATGAAATTTGTAGAAGAAGGCTATTTAACTTCTATCTTTGTCTTTTCTTTGAGTGAAAACAGGAAAACCTAGGCTAATGGTGCCCATGAGTAGTCCAAAAGTGTGCCAATTTCACCATGTGACCTGAAGATTAGATAACTTAGGCTGATTTCACCCATGAGTAACTCAGAGGTGTGTTGAGGCATGCACTGAATGAAGATATATGTCGACACATACAAAATTGCTCCTCCAGCAGGAAAAACTGTGTTGAAAATGAAGGTATACGATGATCTCTCTCCATGCATAGTCATCAAAAACCAAAATGAACTATGCAATCTCACGTGTTCAGGTGTTGAGTTGAACATTACTTGTTGAGATGTTGTGGCAATATGTTGTAATTTGCAATATGTTGCAATAACAAATCCTCAATGGATAATTTGAGAAGTCTCCAAGTACCATGCTCGAAGAACTTAAAATCTTGATATTTCTCCAAGTACCATGGTTGAAGAACTCAATCTAAATTTTGATATTCCCCCATGTAAGATGAGAGTGGAGAGCTAATACAAAGGCCCCCTTGGAAAGAGAACATGAACCTATATAGAGATGCACAACTCAATGTTGACCTCTCGGGTTTTCATCACGAGTCTCCATTAAGCTACCCTTTTATGTTTTCAACTTAATGTAAGCTGTCTTTCAGGTTTTCAACTTATAACTCAAGTGCAAAAGTATAATCAATATGAGGCAATTGATTACACGTACCAATTTTCTTGTTTTTAGATAATTAATTTAAAATTTTCAAATCTGGATAGAATGAAAGGGAGCAAAATCTGAACTTTAGATCTCTTGGAAATGAAAAGGCTTACAAAACAACACTATCTAATTGCCTTATAACTCTAATAGAGATATATTTTCTCAGAACTTAGTTAAACTAAACAAAAAATGACAATTTAAACAAAGTATTGACCAAAAACCTGAATGTGATAGATTTATCTTGCTTCCAATAGGCCTTAATAACAATAAAAACAGCATATATTAGCCCAAAATGCCTTATCTCAGCAAAAGATGTCTTGTAATAGCAAAAATGCCTTCAATAGTGCCTTGTAACAACAAAAATCCTTCAATGGTACCTTCGAATAGCAAAAAGGCCTTTAATAGTTTCTTCGATCAACAAACAATGCCTCCTAAAATGCCTTAGGGATGTGATTTTTGGGGAAATGGACATAGATTTTATACATTGGCATGATTAACTAACTGTATTGTAAGCAATGGAAGTGTATCTAAACTCTTAACTTTGCCTTTGATTCAAATCCTTAATCTTGTTTATGCTTGAATTCAAACAAGCATGTAGGAAAGTACATGATATTTATTAGAAATCCTACACGAATGGAGTAGTATTTTATTGCAAAAATGGAGGAAGAATAACATGCTTTGATAAATAAATAGGGATGGCGAATAATAGGTAATAATTTAGAGGGTGATGGAGGAATAATGAAAATGAAAAAAATAACCTACACTTCTTCATTCTTCTCCTTTAGCCAAAGTTCTTCATCCTTCTCTAATACCAATGTTAAATTTTCATGGACCAGCTAGGAGTCAAACCTAGGACCTCCCATTTGTTGTTGGGGTGGTCCACCATTGAGCTTGCAACCCTCTTGGTGACTAGTCTATCTTTGGTTCAGGTATGGCCCATTTTTAGGATCTGGACTTTGAAGTCTTTGAACATGGTATCATTGCCTAAGTAAGCAAAGCCAGGCCAAGCTAGGAGCCCCAAGCACTTGTAGTATGACTCAAATGGGGGTGTTGGAAAATGAGCCACTCGAACCAAAGGTGGACCCTTTGCTGCAGGTTATAATTCTTTGAAATTACTAGAAACAAATTCTTTTGCCTCATCCCATAAAATGAAACATAATGTAATACCTTCTTTGTTCATGACTTCCGAATAAGCTAGTATCTAGGCAAGAATTTTAGAGACCTTGTAACTAAGTATCATGTATGTTGATTAAAAATAATCTAGAGAACTAACAAATGAGCTTACAATGTTTTGTGGGAAATTAAGTTATGGTTTCAGTTTAAATTTGGATTGGTGACTTGATTGTATATTGTAGAATGTTGAAATTGAATGACATGCCTTTCATTGGCTATGGCTTTACTTTGAATTCATGATTTCTTCTATTAAGGACTAACCTTATAAATTGATTTTGAATTATTGATCTATTTAAAAAACACAAGGTTGAGGAAGTTTGTTTGAATATATTGGTGATCACCGTAAAGGGGGGTTCAATCAAGTTGAAGGAGAGTAGGGGGGGAGTGGGGTTGAATGACTTTGCTGGGAAATTTGCCAAATGTTTCAATGATGACACATGAACAAGACAGCTAGACAAAAATAGTGTAGATAGGTGTCAAGAATCATGGAATGCATAAGCTGGCTGATTGTAGAAAACAATGATTAAATTAATCCCAAGGAAGATGCAAGAGAGTAAATGAGCTTGAAGGAGTGTGTGTGCATAGGTAGAAGTAACATTTCCAACCAAATCACACTCTTGAGCGAATAACCAATTAGATAAAGCTAAAGATTTTCTTGGCACAAGCAGTCTAAAATATTCTCTCTCAAATTTTTCTTGTTTTTTATTGAACATTTACAATAGAATCAATCACCCGTTAAGGTTAGCATAACCCAAAACGTACATGAAAGAACTCTAACCAAGAATGCGTCCTAAAACCACTTAAGGAGGAGGGGCGGGCATATGGTCAGAGGATCCCTAGGATCTACTGAATCAAAGAGTACGAGATTACACTGAAAGAGAGATATTAAACTCGACACCAAGAATGTGCACTCAAGATCCTTTGACAGGCGAGGTGCTAACATATGGTGGAGTACTACTGCTGAATTGAAATGAAACAAGGCAGATAACCAGCCAAAGAACTTTCCACACTACCACCAAACAGTGGGGGGAAAAGATTACAAAATTAATACTTCTTCTACTGTGGCAGGCATCCACTGAAGAGTGGGGATTCACCACTTGAAAGTGGGCATGAAAGAGATTACAAATCAGATTATCCACACTAGCGGTATACCATCCAGGGGTGCTTAATGTGAAGTTAATTAAATAATGCAGCAAAAGCTAAAACTGAAACAGTACTACTGTTGACAGTTTGTACAAAGAAGAGAGCTGCAAATTACATTGTTTTTCACCATTTTTCAAAGCACCACGTTATACATTGTTTCCATGTCAGAACATAATGAGAAAAGAAGAAGAGATATGGAAACAGTAAATGATTTAATTCTGTTTCAGCAAATTGTAATTCTGGAAATGTCAAATCAGCAACTACAGAAAATGATCAAATGCTCATAACTCAACCGAATTACCTCCGAATTGCATGATTCCAAGTGCATTGGTCAAATAGAAGATAGGCGCCCCTGCTGAGATGAAGAAACAGCCTCAAAACACCAACTATTATTTATGGCACAATTCCCAATGCAAGCTGAAATGTACGGCCCTCCTTGAGGGGCGATTTTGACATATAAAATCAAAGGCTCCAAACTAAAATCTGCAAACTGGTAGGAAGGGTCGCCCCAAGCATAGAATTCCTTTGGTCAAATACCCAGAACAAGATAATAATCACTCTCAAAGCTGTAAATAGAAACGTCCTTCAGCCATGAAAGTACCAGCAACACAAATTTTGGAAATAACATCAATTTCTCCAACATTGAAGTTCAATATGTACTTCTGAATGAAGCACACTCTCAATCCATCATCTAGGGAACCATAGTTGCAAGCCCGAAGAGTGGAATAGAATTGCTAAGCTTTCCCTTAGCCGGATTCTGGATTTCAAACCAGCAGCATAACTTTGCTTTCCAAAACATAACATGATCAGCTCTCCACAATGCAGCAATATATAAGTTTCAATGGGCAAATGAAACACTTTGAATTCCAAGAAGTTGAATCACTTCAACTTCCCAAGGGACGCACCTTCAACCATTCACTTTATTGTGAAATAATAAAACATTATTTCCCTTCCCTTTAGGCATCCATTTCTATTTGCAACAATAAAGCATTTAATAAATTATTAAATGCTCAACATGACCCCTTAATGTCCCCTCTTTAAAACAACATGAAGTTATCTCTCCTAGGCGTGGGGGTACAACTTAAAAACATGAAATTCACTAAGTATAAAACTTAGTCCAAGGAGATAACCAAAACCAATGCCAATACTGAAACTGAAGGATTACCACAAATAGCATGATGACTTGAGCTGAACTGCAGATGATGATATTGCCAAGATTAGACTTACTAAAAATAGCCACTGCCAAAAATGGTAAGTTCACTTCAACTCAATAGAAAGCCAAACTGAACTGCAAAAGAATGAGTTGCTGCTAGAGTGATACTGCTATAAATATACTTACCAAAAATAGCATATTGCTATAAATAGTAAGTTTGCCAAAATCACGTATGTATGCCAACTGAGCAGTATCATGACTTACTATAAATAGTAAGTGTTTCCAAATATCTTTTAAGCACAAACCGGGCAACCAGCATGACTTATTATAAATAGTAAGTGCCCGGAAAGGATGTCAGATTCAGATGCAAGTTCCTCATCCTGAAGCTCTTCAAAAACCCGGAAAGCTCCACTAGACATGCGTCAGGAAAACACACATGCAAGCCTTCAAAACTGCATCTGAAACCTCCTATAAAATAGGAAACCCTAATTTCCATTCTGTTTAGCCTACGAGTTTCTGGAAATAGGCTAAATCCAATTGTAGAGCGTAGGGCTAAATCGGGGACATTACACAGTCTTAAATTTGAGACAACTCCCTAACATCAAAAATATTTTGAGTGTTTTCTCTGAGAAATCGATAAACCATTTCATTGACCAATAAGGTTGAATAAGTTGGAGCTCAATGGTGGATAAATTAATGGGAAAAGCCTTTGTTAAGGCTATTGAAATTGGAATCACTTGTATGAACAAAGATGAAAAAGAGCATTTGAGAATAAAAAAGCCAAGGAAGGCCCTAATAAGGTATAAATGTTTTGGTATGTATTGAGCAGTGCGGTGTTGTTAATTAGTGAATTAAATTCTTGTTGATATATAATATATGCATTGTGTGTGTTTAGGGTTAATTTTGTTAGTATGGTTTGTGTGTGAGAATGATTTAGTATTGCTCTATATGTTTGTGAGTCGTTAATAAGAATGACTTCATGTATTTGAGGCCTTGGTGGAGTTGCATAGCCACCAATTGCGAAGAGCGGAGCTTCATGGTCATCTATGGATTAAGCTAGATGATAGTCATCTTGGTTGAGATGGAATGTTGGTTGTCACGATGAAAATTGGACAATGTTGCCTTGCCTTAGTGAGGTATTGGTTGTCATAGTGAACAACTAAACAATATTGCCTTGGCAACAAGGTGGTTCTTGTTCACAAGGCTTGGGCCCATTAGTGTGACAATTGCCCTCCTAGATTATGTTTTGAGTGTGTTGTGACTTGAATTTTGAGAATCATGTGTGTGCTTGTATATATGCATGTGGGTTGGCTAAGCTAGTAAATTTTGAGGCTTTGATTGGCAGGGTGGTGGAATGTCATGTTGCTTGGATTTATTGGATAGTAAAGATCAATGTCAACAATTGGGTTGGTTCTTGGGGAACCCTATTGTTTCTTACTTTTTGGTTGTTGTGCTTTGTAGCTTGGCTACAATTATGTCGCACTTTGATTTGATTTGGTGGGTTGTTTGGCTTGTCCCATAACTTATGGTACTTGTCCCATTTGGTTGTTGGTTGCTTCATTGTACAAGGGTTTGGGCCCTTTACAAACCCTTTTTTATCAATATAAAAAACAATTGGGTTGATTGGAAATTTTGTACTATCAAGCTAGTTGCAAAGTTGGATACTAATCACACACCTTTTTGGTACCCCTAGGAAGTTGCTTGCCCCATTGGGAGGGTGGTTAGGTGGAAACATATGCCAGATACTTGGTTGGTCATGAAGCAAAGAAACCAACATTCTGAGACAATATTGGTGAATTCTAACTCCTTTTTATAATTTACATTGTCTACGGTTGGTCATGTTTTTATTCTACTTGCATTATATGTGTTGCATGAGAGTGAATAATTCTAAATCTGTTCTAGCTGTTGTAGGCATGGAAGAAATTTAAGTGACAAGGTTGATACGAAAGGTTAGGAAGTTTGACATAGAGTCTTCTAGCTAGGAATTGAAGATGGACAATCTTTAAATTCTTGCCAAAAGTTAGAATGAGTCCCTTGAGGGATGGGAATATTAAGTTTATCATTTATGTATTGTAGAATGTGAATTTATGGCTACAACCTAGAAATGCTTGTGTGATTATGTAAATGTTGAATTCGTGAAGAAAATGTGAGAGAATGTTGTAATGGTTAATTTCACAACGAATTGGGTGTATTATATTGGGTCAAAGCTATGAATTAATTAGTAATTATGATAATGTTCTAGCAAATGAAGCTTTTGAAAATTAATCTTTGTATTAATAATTGAAAATTGTGCGTAACAGTGGGAAAAATCCTATTCATCAAATTATTTGGCATAATTTGAACCATTGATCATTCAAATTAATCCCCTAGCGACATGTCCCCTTTAGTAAATGAGCTAGATGTTAGCCCCTTGACAATTAATAACCAAGTTGGAATTAAATTAAAAACTATAAGGGAACTTACGTCTGTTGGGCTCTCAGTAAAACTTACCTTTGAGTTTTGGACTCGAGATCCTAGGTTAATTCAAATTCATGAAAGTGTTCATGTTCATAGTTAAGTCTAGAAGCAAATAAGTTAGTCTCAGAGGTCAGGGTGACTATTGCTTCCTAGGAGGAATTTGTGGCCATTGATCCCTCAGAGCTAATTGTAAGATATGTGTTCCCTAGCAAGAGGTTTAGACTATAGTTTGTCACAATGCACTCTCAATGATTAAACTATGGATTTTACCCCATTGGTCAAACAAATTTTATAAAATGCTTAGGTCTTGAAATGTACAAATGTATCGCCTTGGGATAAAGTGGACTTGAGGAGGCAAGTTAAATTTGATTGATTGATAGCTTTGACTCTAAGAATGGCATGCATATTCAAGTATGGCCGTTTTTTGAAACAAACTTGTGTCTTCCACAAATCTTGGTTATATGAGTAATTAAATTTGGATGATGCTAGTTGAAGTTTTCATTTTATTGGCGAAGTTGTGGAATATTGAGGTCCCTTGCAGGAAGCCATGTCATTGGTTGGGTGTCATACTTGTCTAAGTGATCTTGAGGTTAGGTCCCACCTATCATGTCCATGTGTTGAACGTGGAAGGCCTCACATCTTGGTTGCAAACTTCTTTTTGTTGGGAAGCTAAACTAGGCTTGCACCCTCATGTCTTTAGTTAGCTAATCTTGATTTTTAGTTGATTGGTGGACTTGAGTTAGTTGGAAAATTCTAAATAATTCCATGATTGACATCCATTCGTCGTTAACCTAAGGCCCAAATAATCCTGCATCCATGTGTCCTAACTAGAGGAGCTCGCACCTAGTTGCAGACTTGAGGCCACTGCTAGATTGTTTTCTAGTCATGCTCTTACATTTGGAATACATAGGATCTTATGTTCAAGATCCCTTAGGACTTGAGAAAGTGAGTGAACTCTAAAGTAATAAAATCTCACATTTGAAGGATTATTCCAATAGTTCCCAAGTAAAATTTGAGCTTGTGAATGAGCCAATTGAAGTTGGCCACGGTCGCCCTGAAAGGAAGGTAAATTTTGATTAGTTGCCTTAGAGTAAACTTAGAGTTGGCATCTTGCGATTGTCTCCTTGTGCTTAAGTAATGAGTTTTCTTCTACGTATGATCCTAAACTAGGATTAGTGTCAAGAGGCATAGTCCCTGGGGAAGCTCAAAATGACTTACCAAAGGAAGTTATTGACGTTGTAAAACCACATTCTTTTTCTACAGATACTGTACTTGAAAGGTAACTTGATGGAAAAATTATTTTCATAAATGTTGTCTAATTTTTGTTAACTCCTAAAGGATTTTACAAATAAACAGGGAAACCCGAGGACGCGTCCCCCCCCCCCTAAAATGCCCCGTCCCGGTCCTCGGGACATCCCAGGTACAGGGGAACGGCAGGGGACCGTCCCTCTTTTTTCAAAAAACACAGGAAACGTCCCCGGGACGGGGGGACGCCGTTGACCAAATAGGGACGGCTGACTGGTCCCGAGGATGGCCAGGGGACGCCTGAGCCGTCCCCCAGGAGTCCCCCACGTCAAAGCATGTTTTAAAAATTAATATATATATATATATATAAATAATAGTTTTCAATTTTTTGGTTTATGAGTTGTTCGTTTAAATTATTTTCATATATCTTTCACAATATTTGGAACACTCACAAGATAAATATTTGATGCTCTATTAGAGATATATAAAAAAAATAAAAAATTATTCCGAAAGTGTGTAAACTTGAATTTATTTGCTTGCTGTTCACTAACAGGTTTTAGAGACAAAGACTTAGGATTTTGACATTTTTAAACAGTTCGTACTTCTTCACAATTGGAAATAGGCTGAATATTAAGGCAATTTGATGCCCAAAACTCCTTGAGTGCAGCAATTGTCCCCACATTTAACTGCTCAAATCCATATCAGACAATACACCAGCATTGAATTTACTTCCAGTAGTCCACACTCCCAGCAAACTACAATAATTCTGCCTTCAGATGCCTCAGCTATTCATTATTGTTATGTGCCAAGTAATCAATAAGCTAGGTGAAACAATCTTCATTGTAATCACAAATGTTCTCTCAATTTGTGAGCTGAAAATAACCTTATGTAATTTGATATAAGTTTATAAATTTTAACTTGGAGGTTGTATTATGATTCATGTATGTTAATTCTGAATTTTCAATGTGTATTGAGTGTTGACAAAGAATGTTGAACACAAATGTTATATGTTAAGGTTCTATAATGTATATTATGTATGCTTTATCCATTTTTTCATATGAATATTTAAAATTTCCCTATATATTTTAAATTTTCCCTATATTTTATATAGCCGTCCCCCGCCGTCCCTAAATTTGGCCTCAAAAATCGGAAACTTGGGGACTCGTCCCGCCGTCTCCTGCCGTCCCCGTCCCGGAAACTTGGGGTAACCTTGCAAATAAATAATCAATTTCTTTCCCCAAACAAAAGCAATCCAATCATCAAAGGATTTTCTAGAAGGAAGATCATTTTTATTCAAGTAGACAAAAAAGATAGTAACATTTCATAATCTCTCTTCTTCCTTCTTAATAGTCTCAACCGTCTTAGAATTGGGGCAAACAACCATCTTTTTCCTGGCTAAATGAGGGCACTTACCATTTCTATCTTCTCCCCCACTTGCTTGCCTTCCTTCGAAGGTGTTGTTGAGCTTGCTTCTGTAGCCATCAATTGCAGAAAAACAGTGTGTTAGGAACCACTATGGCATCTTTGGTGCAAAGGGCTTGTTTGAAGGATTTCTTGACTCATTCAACCTTTCCAGTTTTGTTTTGGCATTTCCATTTTCACCTTCACCATTTCCTTCCCTCATGAGGTCCATGAAATTGTCAGTCTCACAAACCTTCCAAGCAATCTCTCTAAGAGTTATTAATTGCCAAGAATAGAAGCAAAACATGTAGCCTGAGACCCACACAAGGAAAAGTGATTCAGAGACAAAGAAGCACTAGGAAAATGAAAAACAACAAAACCCAAAATCACCAATCAACTTTGTAAATAAGGAACCAAGGAAACAATGATCACCAAGGGCAGTAGATCACACAACAAAGGAGACTCTAAGAGAGCCATGGAGGATGAATTTTCATCTTCCTCATTCAGCTCTAAGTTCCCCTTATTTTTCATAAAATGTTTTTTTCAAAGGGACCTCATACTTTACACGCCTACCATTGCATTTGTAAATCTGACAATTCTTTTGAAAGACTCAGTTTACAAAATTATGTACATGTTTTTGAGCATAGGGACTAGCTATAACTGAATGACATCATAGTCATATGCTATAGATAATTTTCTAGCTCGCTTTGGATCAAGGGAGGGTTTGTTTGGTCTTATGATCCAAACTGGTTTGTTTCTTAATATAGTTTTTTGTATGGGGGCACATGCATCTCACTTAAGAGAAACCCCCCTAGGTTTAATATTGTTACTTTAATCTTTATGCTGTAGTTTGGGATTTATCGAGAGCTATTTTCTCATATGGTAGTTTAAAATTTTAAATAGATACACAAAAACAGAACGAATGCAAATCTTTTCAAAAAATGACAACTGAATCAGGATGGGCTTGTGCAATAATTCTATGCATCTGAAGAGTTTGAAATATTTGTTTTCAGACAATTTATATAGTCGACTTAATATGAATCATTTTTTTCTTTCTTTCTATGGTTGTTTGAAATGAGCAAGACTACTGCAGCTAAGGATTGTGTTTATCGTATCCCATTCTTAAGCTTGTGTGTTATAAATAGTCAAATTTTGTAAATTCCTTGTATTTATTTATTTATTTATTGTATAACTTAATATGCTGCTAAATGCAAATGGAGATTGATAGCCAAGGATTTTAAAGGAGAAAAAAAGCATTTGGAAATCTGAGAAACTAGTTGATGTTATCAGCTGTTAGCATTTATAAAATTTAGGGATAGCATAAAATTGATGTCGCTTATGTGTTCTGAAACAGCATCAGGTGCCGATGAACTGAATCAGGAAGGCTCTTTACTTGAGAAGCAAAGAGGGGATCAGTCAATCAATGAAGCAACCGATAATAACAGGAATGCAAATGAGAAATCAGCTATTAAATTTAGAAAAGAAGAAATCAATTTTAATAATAGTCGTGACCATAATCAAGAACGTTCACAGGTTGGATTAGATGGAAATGATATTTCCTTGGGAAGTGGAATGCCCAAGTCTTTCCTCTTGAAGGGTTGTGAGCCCACAGATGTAAGTTCCAGAACAAAGAGGAAAGTGGCTTTCATCTCAGTGAACCCAGCTTGTATTACAGCACCAGATTCAGAAAGGTCTGACAAGAAGTTAAAAGCTGTATCAAATGTCAGTCCTTCAGAAAAATCTCCAACTAGTGCAAAAGAGTCCTTAGATACATTTTTCAATCTTCTTTTTGATGGAAACAAAAATGATACTCTTTTCTGAGGAGATTTGTTGAAGTTTTCTGTAAAGCATAGATTGTTTGAGCTTGTTACCTGTTTGGAAATGCTCAGTGACTTGACTATCATAGTCCTATGGATCTCCATTGTTAGCTCCCATTTTAATTATCAAATGCCATCTTTTGCAATTTATCTGTTGCATTGCTTTGACAAATTTGGATACATCTGTTTTCATTCCAAGCCATTCAAGCCTTTCAGTTGGTGGATTTAAAAATACTTGATTGTGTTTCAACTTTTTTCTGTTAACCCTGGGTTATAAGTCACTGTGGGTGAACATTTCTGAAAGATTCACGAAATTGTAATGGGTTTGTAAAGATGCCAATTCTTGCTTGAGTGTTATAATTTGCATAATATTTTTACCTCACACTTGTATCTCTTAATGATGCTCCATTTTCAACTTTTGAAATACCTTAGGGAGAAGACCACACTCTAGGGTTTATTTGTGGAAGCAGTTTAGTTGACTGGTGTGAGTGCATGCCAAATGCCAACTTTGGTGCAAGCATACATCCACATCCTTGATGCACACTTGTCCAAAGCTGTGCTGAGGTTTGGTTTGTGAACCAAGGATACTTCAGTTTGCCACCTTGAATTGCTTGTAGTCAGCACTTATAGGTGTAACTATTTCTTGCCCTTATCCTCATTCTCTGGTATTATATGGATGCTCTGTGGTTTGTTTCTTGTCCGTCTTCTCATTTGTGCTATTTTTGGTTGCTTTCTAGTTGTTTGAAACTTTGAACATTACTTTCATTTTTCTTCATAAGGGCACAATTACTTCTCTTCGCAGGAGGGTAGACTCTCTTCATGAGAAGGTTTGGCAATCCGAATTGAAACTCCTCAAGGAGCTTGGCAAATTTGAGGAAAGAATTGAAATCTTTCAGATCAAGGCTGAAACTACAAGAGGCAAAAAACTCCTGAATGACACATTTGGAGAAGGATGAATATTGAAAACCAACTATGATCCTCTCAGCATTGAGCAACCCTTATTAATTTTGTAATGAAGTGTTTAACTGCCTGCATCTGTCATTTTATTATTGCCTGCCATAATACCCATACCACTTTTTCCCTTCACCCCCTAATCTACTTAACATTTCCCCGTAACATCCTCTCTCCTTGCCTACCAAACCCTTAATCATTTCCTTCCCATTCCATCCTTACTTTTCATCCATATTTCTACTCCCACTAGACACCTCCATGTAGTTGATACACTCCTCATCCATTGATTGTTGCCTCCTGTGCTGACTCTTGATCCTTGTTCCATCGCCCTTCTTTCCCTCTCCGTGTTTTTTCTTTCTTTTCGGAAAACATTAATAACACCATTGACACATTAGGTAAGGGGAAGAACCTTGATGCCTAAAACAATTGCAACCGATTCTTATTGTCTTTGACCTCATTGGGAAGAATTGTAGGAAAAAGCTATCGACTATTGGATCATAGGAAAGAAGCTAGAGATGTATCACAAAATCAAGATACAATCCTTAATACATAAAATTCTAGAATTCAGTATGCTATGGCAAGCAACACAAGCACATTATTTTGTTAGAAATTTGAAATCAAAAGATGACCTCAGTGGATTTCATGCCACAAGAAATCTGATACGGGTATTACTTTCTTAATCCACTGATCTTTACTCAGCAAGAAATAAATCCTTTAGTTCTACTAGTGTTCAACACTTTATTAGAGAATATTCATGTTGGTTTTTGGCTACCTCAACATGGATGTAGAACTTACAGGGTTCACCATTCATGTTTCTGTTCTTTCTTTGGCTGCACGACACCTCATCAAAACTAATGCAAGCAAGGAGTAGAACTTACATGGTTCACCATTCATGTTTCTGTTCTTTGGCTGCACTACACCTCATAAAAACTAATTCAAGCAAGGAGTAAACCCTTATTTTGCCCAAACCCTCAACATCCCATCTCCAATCTCATTACACCAAACAATTGATTAGACTAGATATGGAGAATATTAAGCATATAAATTATTATAGTGAGCAACAATTAGTGGCATGTTTATGAAATCTGACATTTAGGTAATTTGCATAATAAGTTTTACATGCCTTTGGATGCATCCCCTATCAGCAACATCATTCACCTACCTACCATCCCTAATCACACAACCATTGATGCAAACTTCAATAACCTAGTTTTTTAGTATTATTATTTGTAGAAAATCTTAAAATTTATAATCGATAGGGTTACCTTATTGATGTTCCACCTCATTAGAAGCCTCTTTAATGACAACATGAGCCTTAAAGAATCCCTAGCTTTAAAAGCAACATAATAGATGCATACCAACACCATCCTTGAAATGAAGCATCTATATAGGTTTTGCCACAAAAATTCTAAAGATTGCTGAGTCGAAGTCAAAACTATTAAGATTGATAATGGCAACATTGCCAAAAAGCATATTTGGAATTTGTTAAGTGCTTAAATTGAGGCAAAATAAGCAAAAACAAATTCTCATTTTTGATGTAATCGCATCTATTGTTTGATGCAATTAGACTTTGTTTTTAGCTTTAGACAGTTGGGGAGGTGTAGACCTCTTTGTAATCCTAAAAAGTTTGGAAGTGAAAAGTCTTCATTAGTACAAGGTTTCCAAAAATTAATCACAATAGAAACACCCAATGTTTTTAGTAGAGTGAAACTATTAGTCCTTGTAGGGGCAAATTTGAAATTGTTGTTTCCCTTGAAGGGTCGGTTTTGTAATTAATGCAACAAATAAGAAAGCACAATGATGATTTCATAGCGTGTGGTGAATGCAAAGGGGTGGTTTCATCTCAATACATGAAATATGAGGTTTGAAATGAAGAATTTGACTTTCCTCACTTCAATTTTGCTTTTAGCTCCTAATGTGCAAGGGGGACATTCTAGCATCCATATAAAGGCATGAGGATGTTGGGGTGCATCATTAAAGGTTTGCATGTGTGTTGTGATCAAATTGAGGACTCAATTATAGAAGACATTAGGGACTTGATAGTCAAAATTTGGAACAACTACCAGTTGTCTATGATCCTTGCATTTCTTTTGCTTTTAGAGAATATTTTGATAAATACTATCAATTGTTGTTATTGATGTTATTTTCCTCCTTGAGATTTACCAAGGTAACTTTAAATTGTGTAGTTGAAAAGTGCATAATTACATTTTTCCCTCTATCTTACACTCATTTTGGTGTTTATCATCCATAGATATGATTAGGACTCTTTTTGCCTATTTTAAAGTGTAAAACCCCTCATAGATGTGGCACGTTATTTAGCCTAGCCCTTCTAGTTGCCAAAACCCTATTCCCTTGTATTTCTAATGTTCTCTTGGACACTAGTAGGGTGCACTAGTTTTTGCCATTGAATTTGAATCCTTGCACCTACCAAAACCCTAACCATTTGTCTTAGTATGTTTACTTAATGACTAGCTCAACAAGAACACTTTATGAAAGTCCCCTTTTATCCTCATTTGAAGATCTTGCTTCCTTGCACTTTTTTGTACTCTCTCTCTCTCTCTCTCTCTCTCTCTCTCTCTTTAGACTAAGCTTTCTTCCTACTTGCACTAAGTTTTTGAGTCCTCTATTGTAGACTAATAAAGTTATAGGGACTCTATTGAAGATGAGATTTGGATATCTATCGTTGTCCTCCTTGGCACATCCTTGAGCTCTATTCTATCACCCTATCTCCTCCATGCTCAAGCCCTACACACATTTCCAGATTTGGCAAGCCTTGGTGATCATCATCACTCTAGTACACATTACCATTTTCCTCTTGTACCCTAGGATTCACACCCTTGCAAATTTTACCATTTACATATGGTGAAGCATGTAAAATAATGACCTGACTAAGTCAAGCTCCTTAACCTAATCACCCAAATTTTTTCCCTCCCATAGACTTTGACAAATTATTTTCCATGATAGGTGACAAATTCCCAAATTTTGCAAGCACCACAAGTAAGCTATATTTTTGGTAACTCCAAAAAGTGTTAGAGCTACACAATTTAGGTACACTAGTGCTCCTTTCAAACACTAGCGCCTAGAGAGGGTCACTAGTGTCCCTATTATACACAAGCACACTTAGGCTATCTTTGATTAATACAATTTCCAAAATCTTTGCACAATTTATTGTTGCTCCTCCAACCTTCTTCATCCTTCTACTATTACAAGATCATTGTCAAATGCCAAAAACAAAGACATAATCTCTATCCATACTACATTTCCTTTCTAGTTCCATTTCAATTCCCAACTCTTGTGTTTTATTGTACTTAATGTAGACCTGAAATTTATCACTTTATTATTACATTGAAAATAAATAATTTTAGTAAAGTAGAATAACACATTTATAGACAAAATAAACTTTTCTTTACAAAAGAGTGCAATTTATTTTTATTTGAATATCTCTTTGTTCTAATTTGTTCCTTTAAATATTACCATACACTATCTAAAATGGTTTTCTTCATGTTCTATTATCCATTAATTATCGTATGTAAACTTTGCTTATGATAATGTCATATCCCAATTACTCATCTTTTATTTGGTTAAACACCTCAACAAGTTCCCTAAATTTTGCTTACCACTTTTTCCTATCCATTATTCTATAGGTAATACGTTGACATGAATTTCAATTATCTTTATTTTCTTTTGCAATATCTTCTGGAAATAACCAATAGAGTTTGTATCCCCACCAAAAACTATACTTCTTGGAAATTCATGTAATCTAATAATCTCCTTGAAGAATAAATCAAGTGCACATACCAATCATCTTACAAGATTATCCAATAAACAAGTACTAAATCATTCCCTCTCCATGTTCTTAGCAAACCTAATACAAATCCTTGATTATATCATCCCAAGGCTTTTATAAAATTAGCAATGACATACAATCTAATATTTTGACTTCTACCTTTTGCAATTTGAGAAATTCTACAATTTTGAATATACCATTTTAGATCCTTATATATTTGTGGCCAATAGTAATTATCATTCACCAATGTTAATATCTTGTAAACACCAAAATGTCTAGCTAGTCCATTACTATGGATCTCTTTTACCAAATTCTCCCTCATTGAGCCTCGAGGATTACACAATTGACTTCCTTTGAACAAAATATCATTATAAATCAATAGTCTTGTCACTTAATTATATCCATACTATTCCCTAATATGCCCTCAATGCCTTAGAAAAATCATCATTCTCATGTAAATGCTTCCTTTCCTCAAATCTAAAGTACTTGAACTTTTGTTTTAATCAACAAATTTCATTTCCCACTCAATGCATCAACCACCCCATTTGACCTCACTCTTATGCTTCAAATAATAACTTTGCATACACTCACGTATCTTTCATTCCTATAATTCAACTTACATTTAGTGTTTAAATACTAGAATGCTTGACGATCTGTATACAAAACAAACTCCTTAGGCAAGTAATGTGTTCACTTCTTTAATGCCTCAATTATGTAGTAAAATTCTTAATAATACACCATATATATTTTCTTTGTACCAATCAAATTTTCATTGAAAATTTGTTACAAATTAGGATCTTAGGATACTAATCATTATAAACAAAATATTTATTTATTATAAACCAAGTATAAAATAAATAGAATGAGAATAATAAAAGCATAGATTTTACACATTATACAAGATATAAATGAAGACAACCCTTTGTATAAAAGAATCCCATAAAATATCATTTTATTAAAACACTTAAAATATATATTCTATTAAAAAATAGATTGAACTTGAGGACACTCCTCTATATACTTCTGCATGAGTCAATAATACCTTAAGTGCACGGTGATATAATTCACTATAAATCTCCAAATTCACATATTCACAAATGAGAGAGGGCCTCCTTAAATATAGGACAAAGGGTGGAAAATTCCTTAAAGAGATATTAGTCACACCAATTCAAATAAACCATTTATAAATAATTTGTAATCTAATCATTTTTAGACTACAATTATTTTAAATGGAATATGCTTAATAAATCAAATAATATATTAGATTTTATAACCTTATATCAGAACAATATATAAATGTTATAAAGGTATGGCCCCTAATAACATTATGTTCTAACACTCTCCCTTAATGTTAATAGGGGGGATCATATGCCAATTTCCATAAAAGAAAAAATGAAGTACCCCAGTAACGTAGATATTCTTTGATATTAATAAATAGGGGCACATATATATATGGCAAAATGAAGCATGCATTCTAGACTAGATGAAACTAATCTTGTAACAATTTATAACCTTAGTGTTTAAAAAATGATGTTTTATATGAGGTCTTATAAAGTTTTTATTGGAGTCCAAGACTCCTCAAACTAGCCTCCCCCAAGTTCATTACATAGTGTCCATAGGACAATATAATTCTTTTATAAGTGAAATATTTCGAGAGAGAACTTTACTAAATGCGTGTAGGACTTATTCATATAATGCACAAAGGTCTTATATTATGCTTGTTAGGTCTTACATCTGGGATTTAACCACTAGGTTGTGTCATTGATATGCACACTCCCTCTCAATGACATCACCTAAGGCCAATCATTGATGAATTTGGAGCATACAATGCCTAAAGGTCTTATATTATGCATGCTAGTCTTACATCTAGGGTTTATCCACTAGGTGGTGTCATTGACATACACACTCCCCCTAAATGGCATCACCTTAAGGCCAATGATTGCATAGAGGTTTGTTATGTGATGGTTGAGATTCCAATTATATTTCTTTTTTTATCATAATATGCCTCTTGATAACTAGATGAATAGAACTAGAGAGAAAAATTATGATGGAATACTTTCCCTTGAATGAAGTGCCCATGATCTTCAACATTCTTTCTTTTTTTGGAAATGAGAGTTTCTCGGTAAGATTAAAATAACTCTAGTTATCATAGAGTAAAATGATACTTTGACTAGTATCTAGTTGAAACTCTTCCATAAATCTTTAAAGATTGATTATTTTGGAGCTACTTTTGTATTTTATCCTTTTTATTAATAAACCATAGAAGATAGTATTACTCCGTTCATGGATTAACACTTGCACCATTTATTTTGAAAACATAGTCCATGGTAGTTTCCCTATAAATAAAATCATCAGAATAGTTAATAACACAATAATCAAGTAAATTTGATTTTTGGTGTGCTATGATAAATTATATGTATTTGTCATTTGCAATTATTCCACATAATTCTAGAATATAGTCATTTTGATTGTAGATAATCTGATGATTACTAACAAGGAGATCATATGAGTTTTTCATGAACACAAGTAAGTGTTGGAAACATTGTCATTAATGTCAAAGGGAAAAGAATAGTTTTATCATTGATGTCGAAAAATGCAAGGATAAAGAATTGGAAATTGTCGTCATTGATGTCAAAGGCACTCGAAGGCCAAGATAGATTGTTGAGGAAGGAAGCGAATCACCATATCAAAATCAAGATCATTTGAATGTGTTTATGAGCAACCCTCTATGAAGTCGCCGCCCTCACAAATTAAAAAATAATTGTATCTATTTCTAAAGGTTGACCTTTAGATTCCCAGTGCCCCCATGTGGTGACTAAAAATTAAATTAAATTTGTTTTTATGAAGGGGTCGACCCCCTTATTCGAGTGCCCCATTTTGAGGATTTAAATTTGAAAATGAAAATAATAAAATGTATTTCTATGAAAGGTTGACCCCTCTAGGAAGGATCGCCCCTCTTATGAGAGTCACCTCCTTTGGGCGAAGGGGCATGTTTGACAAGGTATAAAACAAGTCAAAGTAGAGGTGTGAGAAGCAAGTAAGCATTGAATATTATTTGAACATTGAGTAGATTTAAAGCAGACCAAAAGGGCATAAAATATGAAGAATATTTATGATTAATATTGAAGAACATATGCAAATCTATATGAGAAATGTGTGCAAGTTTATTTGAAGAAAATGAGTAGATTTTATGAAGAGTTTATGATCATATTTATGGAGGATTTTTTTTATCATATTTATAAAGTTTTTATGAGCATATTTGAGTTTACTACAATAGACATTAAGGCAAAAATATATATGAATAAGTTGTGATCAGATTTGTAAGTAAAATTAGAGCAAGCCTTAAGGTAAAAATACAAAGGAAAGCATTGCATTATTTGAGATTAAATTTTTAAAGGAAGAACATCGCATTATAGTGGTCAGATTTGTGAAGAACTCAAATTTGTGAAGGAAGGACATTGCATCAAATTTCTAATCAGGCTTGTGAAGGAAAAAGTTAAATCATTTAAAGCCAAATTTGTGAAGCAAAGTGTATCTACATTTAAATCTTGTGAAGACAAATCATCCATTGAAAGATTTGTAGGTTGGTGCCTGTCAAAATAAGAGATTGATGTCTCTTGCACTGTGGGGACTGGTGTCTCTAGTGGGTTGGTGCCTACAACAGAAGATATGTAAGAGAAGTAGGTTGGTGTCTATGAAGAAGATCAATATATAATCACTATTTTTCCATGGTTTTTTTTGTAGGGTTTCCACATAAATCATGTGTTCATCCTGTGTTCTTAATTGCTAGATAGTGCATGTGTGTTATTGCTATGATTGATTAAGTTTTGAAGTATTATTGTTGTGGTTGATTAAGCTGTGAAAAGTAAAAGATTTTTGTTATACTGATTCACCCCCCTCTTACTATAACTGAGTGCTCATCAATATGAATAATTTGTCATCTCTTCTAAGAAAAAAATAGTCACATTACAAAACATATATTAATGATCATAAAAGTTTTCTTTCTAGGCTTGCTCCTCGAATAATTTATTAGGGCAATAGCCACCCAATATAAAAAATTGATTTATATCTAATAAATTAGAGGATACATGGAGCTCATAAAAAAATGTTGGCTAAACTAAAATTCAAGAGAGAAGAAAATATAGTAGCCAAAAGATGCTTTAAAAGTTTATGCAATCCCACTTTCTTTATGGATGTGTAAGCATTTAAAACTTTTTTCCCTTAGTTTTGATTCACCTTGTCATCCTTGTGTTTTAGTAGAAGGGACTGATTTTTTCCATTTCAATATAACAAAAATGTAATTGAAATCAAATCTTATCAAATTATATCCTAAAGTGACCTATGGAGATTCTAAGTCTGAAAATTTTGTGTATGAATTCTAAGTCAGATTTTATTCTTGTATTTTATATCTTCTAATTGCAGAACATTTATCAATTTCGATGATGCAAGATAGAAGATTGGTTTCCCATTTATATCATGGGAGAAGACACGCCCTAAGGAGAAGCATCTCATGAGAGGACGTGTTCCTTGAGTGCGCGGGCTCCCCTTGGCAAATTCGGTGGTTGTTAATTAACCAATAATCATGCTTTAACAAGCAGCAATCAAATGATATAAGGTTCGATTTATTTATTCATGAATTTCTATCATCATCTAAAATTCGAATAACTTATTTGTAGACATTATATTTTAAGAGCAGTTCGATTAAATATAAATGATGATGATGCATAAATGTAATCATCATTTATATCTGATCGATGCTATCTTAAATCAGCACTCCCTCTTAGCTAGGGAAGATATTTCAAAAACAAATAAGTGTCGATATCACCTTCACACGTGATATCGAAGATATGATATGTTTTCTCAATATTGTCAAGTCACATGACATTCTTCATAACACATCTTCATTGTGGTATGTGCACTAACATCAAGTAACATGATGTCTACCATAATAATTCATGGCATATCCACAGATATATAATTATCCACCATGATTATCTCTTAAGGATCACAATGATCTTCAAATAACATCAAGTCCCATGATATCCATCAAAGTGTCCAAGAGATACTATCATGACATGTCCACAGATATCAAGTCCCATGATATATATCATGATAGTTCAACTCATCATTGTAGAGTCGTCACTTTATAATGTCACATACAAGTGTTCATTATTAGAAAGATTGTCACCTTTCAATAATGTACACAAGGGGAGAGGGCCCATAAAAGTCATGGAGTCACACACATGACAAAAGAGTTTACACATTAAACATCTTTAAATATATTAGTACAACTTTTAAGCAATTTGAATTTCAATCATAATATCAAATTACATTTCAACCATACCAAGCTTCTTCCTCAAGTGTTCAACCTTGATTCTGGGGAGAGGTTTGGTGAGAATGTTTGTTGTTTGATCATTTGTACTAATATACTCCAACTGGATCACATTCCTTTCTACCATGTCTCTTACATAATGGTAGGGGATCTCAATATGCTTAGATCTATCATGGAATACTAGATTCACAGAGAGTTTAATGCAACTCTGATTATCACAATGAATGATAGTAGGATTCAAGGGTTCACCAAAGAGTCCCACAAGCAATTTCTGGAGCCATACTGCTTCTCTTGCCCCCATAGAGGCTGCAATGTATTCAGCTTCTGCCGAGCTTTGAGCTACTGAAGACTGTTTTTTGTTGATCCAAGAGATCATAGCCGATCCTAAACTGAAGCAACATCCTAATGTGCTTTTCCAATCGGTTACACTTCCGACCCAATCTAAATCAGAGTATCCATGTAGATCTAGTTGGTCATTCTTGTAAAGAAGACCATATCCAATAGTGCCTTGAAGATATCTCAATATATGTTTCACAGCCATAAGGTGAATTTCCTTTGGCTCACACATGAACTGGCTTAGAGCATTCACTGCATAGCAGATATCAAGTCTGGTGTTAACCAGGTACATCAATGATCCAATCATTTGTCTATATAGAGTGGAATCTGCACACTTAGATTCTTTTACTGCTTCTTTTAGTTTGTGAAGGTTGGTTTCCATAGGTGTAGACATGGGTCTACAATCCAACATTCCAAATCTCTTCATAATATCAATAGTTTACTTTCCTTGATTTAGTATGATGTCATCTGATTTCTGCCAGACTTCTAAACCCAAGAAGTAATGTAAAATGCCCAAGTATTTCATGTCAAATTTTGAAGTCATATCCTTCTTTCCTTGAGCAATGAGGTGATCCTCTCCTGTTATTAGCAGGTCATCAACATATAAAATAATTATTAGCATATCACCCTTAATTACCTTAAAGTAAAGATTTGGGTCTGCATCATTCTTGGAAAATCCTAGTCCCAAGAGATAGCTGTCAATTCTTTCATACCAGGCCCTGGGAGCCTGTTTAAGTCCATACAGTGCTTTCTTTAGTCTGCATACATGTGAGTCAAGTTTATGTATCACAAAACCTTCAGGTTGTTCTAGATAGACTTCCTCTTCAATGGTCCCATTTAGGAAGGCAGTTTTCACATCCATTTGATGGATCTTCCAGCCTTTAGTTGTTGCAATGGCTATCACTGCTCTCACAGATGTGTAACGGGCAACAGGTGCAAATATTTCTTCATAATCAATGCCTTCCTTTTGTGAAAAACCTCTAGCCACAAAACGTGCCTTATGTTTTTCTATACTACCATTAGCAGCATGTTAGATTTTGAAGAGCCATTTAGAAGAGACAACAAATTTCTCTTTTGGTTTAGGCACTATATCCCATACATCATTTTTTAGAATGGACTGATACTCTTCTGAAATAGCGTCCTTCCATACTTGATGTCTGAAGGCTTTTGTAACACTAGGGGGTTCTGAATTAATGATGTCATTCATTAGAGCAACATAGCTTGAGAACCGTTTGGGTCTTTTACTTTCCCTAAAGGTTCCTTTGGGTGTTGCATGATTCTCAGCTTCTTTGATCATCTTTCTAGCCCAAAGTGGCCTCTTCTTGCCATTGTCATTTGTATTCCCATCTAAAGTAGATAGAAGTTCATTTGGTATTTCCTCAAGATACTCCCTCTGAATCTCAAGAGTAGGTTCCACTTCTAAGACTCTAGGGGAATAAGTTTCTATTTCACTTGAACTTCTTGCCCTTTTGAATGCAATGTCTTCTTCAAAGATGACATCTCTACTCAATTCAATTTGTTTCTGCCCGGGTATGAATATCTTGTAGGCTTTGGAGGTTTCACTATATCCCACAAATACCCCTTTCTTTCTAGAAGGTTCTAGTTTGAATCTCTTCTCTTTGGGCACATGAATATAGACTGGGCAACCAAAAATCCTAAAGTGACTAATATCAGGTTTTATGCCAGTAAATGCTTCTTCAGGAGTTTTGTTATCTAGATGTAGACAGCAGTTCTAGAGGCTTCTTCCCAGAAGGAGGTTTCTATGTTCTAGTCAAGTAACATTGCTTTTGCAGCTTCTACAATGGTTTTATTTTTCCTTTCAGCAACCCCATTTTGTTGAGGGTTGTAGGCTACTGTAAACTCCCTCTTAATCTCGGCATTCATGCAGAATTCCTTAAAGATCTCAGAGGTGTATTCTTTCCCATTGTCTGTCCTTAGAATTTTGATTTTCTTCCCAGATAAGTTTTCAGTAAGAGCTTTGAACTCCTTGAACCTTTTAAGGATTTCTATTGACTCTTTACACTTAAGAAAATAAATCCAGGTCTTACCAGAGAAGTCATCTATAAATATAACATAGTATAGGAAGCCTGCCATGGAGGGTATAGACATGGGTCCACATAAATCAGACTGAACCAGTTCTAACACATTTTTGGTTTTACTCAAGCTATTGTGAAAGGATCCCTTTGTATTCTTTCCTAGGGCACACCCTTTACAAGCTCCTTCATGAGTTGGTTTTAACTTAGGTGATCATGTTACTAGTTTTTCCACATAGGGTAGGTTACGGAAATGAAGGTGTCCTAATCTTCTATGCCAAATTTCATTTGAGTCAGAAGTATCAAGGGTAAGGGCTTGCTTGACTTCAATGCATAGTTTATAAAGATAACCTTGTCTTATACCTATGGTTTGAGCTTTCTTTATAGTTGAGTTCTTAGGCCATGCCAGAACTTTCCCATCCATAAAGGCAACCCTATATCCATTATCTTCAAGAGTAGAGATGGATATTAGATTCCTCTTTATTCCAGGTACGAATAAAACTCCAGTGAGTTGAAGAGAGAAACTAGATTTCAATTTGATGGAGCAAGTTCCAACCCCTTTTACAGGGTGTGCAGAATCATCCCCAATAGTTACTTCTTCATCAATCTCTTCAGTCATAGTGTCTAAGTGTTTTCTGAACCCTGTGATGTGCCTTGAAGAACCACTATCAATTACCCAATTGTTGATATTGTTAGATACTTGACTTGATAAGGCTGAATAGAATACAAATTTCTTAGATTCATGGTCTGAATTTGACTTTCCTACTTTAGCAAAGGATGCTTGTTGTTTTGATCTGTCAAGGCACTTCATTACATAGTGCCCATATTGATCACATCTAAAACATTGTACTTGAGAGATGTCTTTCCTTTTCTTGGATGATCCTTTTCCATAGGAATTTCTCTTTCTCTTAAATGATCCTTTCCTGTAAGAGTTTTTCTTACCCCTTTTATTAGATGTTGTGTTGAGCACATGAATGTCTTCATCTATGGATTTTTGTTTGTTTTCTTTTGTTGAGAGTCTTGTTTCCTCTTGTAAGCAGTATGTTCTTAGCCTATCAAACTTGGGGAGTTGAGATCTCGCACTTATTCCTTGAACAAATGACTCCCATGAGTTTGGTAGGCCTCCTAGTGCAATTAGTGTTAACTCTTTACTATCAATTTGATATCCAATTGTAGATAATTGATCTCTTAGTTCAATGATCCTCATGAAGTATCCATTAATAGTTTCTCCTTTGTTTATTTGGACACTGTTGATTTTCCTCTTTAATGCAAGAGTCCTACTGGTGTTGTTTATTTCAAAGGTGATCTCAAGGGATTTGAACATTAGATATGCAGTTTCATGTTTTGCTAGAATGGGTACTATATGGTCCCTAACTACATCTACTAATATTTTCATGGCCTTTTCATTGTTCTCAATCCATTGAGTTTTCTCTGGATCATCCTTTGGTTCCCTCTTGTTTTCTCTCACAAATGAGTCTAACTTATTTTCTTTAAGAATCATCATGATTCTGAATTTCCATGATGTGAAGTTGTTTGCTCCTTCAAGACGATCTTCAAATCTGATCACACTTGACATTATGAAGAATGTGATGTGAATTCGATTTCTTAAAAAATACAATTTTTTTCTAAGTAATCTGATATCTAGATTTGATTTTGATTGCATCCTAAAGTGACCTATGGAGATTCTAAGTCTGAAAATTATGTGTATGAATTCTAAGTCAGATTTTATTCTTGTATTTTATATCTTCTGATTGTAGAACATTTATCAATTTTGATGATGCAAGATAGAAGATTGATTTCCCATTTATATCATGGGAGAAGACACGCCCTAAGGAGACACGCCCGCTCATGGGACGTGTCCCTTGAGCGCGCGGGCTCCCCTTGGAAAATTTGGTGGTTATTAATTAACCAATAATCATGCTTTAACAAGCAGCAATCAGATGATATAAGGTTCGATTTATTTATTCATGAATTTCTATCATCATCTGAAATTCGAATAACTTATTTGTAGACATTATATTTTAAGAGCGGTTCGATTAAATATAAATGATGATGATGCATAAATGCAATCATCATTTATATTTGACCAATGCTATCTTAAATCAACAAAAAAAGATAATTCTTTGAGAGAGAAATAATGATCTCCTTAGAAGTTGTAAAAACCACCTATGTATTTTATCACATGTCATTTACTTTGATTTATTTATCTATTTGGATACAACCTTTTCATTAGAATATCTTGTGCTTCTAGATTATGTTAGTTGTAAAATAACAATCTTTAAATAATTAATATCAAATGTTATCAATACTCTAGCCATTCAAATTCATCTAAGACTCCTATTAAATTAGTCACATACAAGGTAATTATTTAAACTTAGGAACCTTTTCATGAATCGAGTATGATACAACAATAGAAATAAAGTTTTAATTTTAGGATCCAAGTTGTTCCACAATAACATACAAAAGGAAACTTCATATGTATGGTATATGGGAAATAAATGTAGGAGAAAAATAAACTATGAAGATGTTCTAAAGTGGTTAAATAACTTGCTAGAATTAGACTCAAAGATTTTGGGGAAAAATAACCATTTGACTAGAAATATAAATATCAACTTCAAACTTATTGACCTCTTTCTCAATGATATTAATATTATAAATTATTTGGGAATAATAACTTAGAGTTATGACATCAATCTTTAATCAAGGAAATACAAATTAGTAGACATAGTTGGCCCAAAAATACCTACCCAAATTTTATACAATAAGTTTAATTGGAGACTTAGATCCTTATAAACTTTCTTGGTCTAGAAAAGTGTTATAAGTCTGATGGCACAATGTTTGTATCATCTATAGTGGTGAAAGAGGGTACAGAAGGACCAGTGTCTACCATGTGCACCGACACTCCCGGTATTGGGAGATACAACTATGTACCAGTGATCTCCGATTGGACATCCTAAGGATTGCCCAAGACTGAAGTGTACAAGGGGACATTGGTTTCTACTATGTTAGTTATGTGAGAGGAGCAACTTGAGTGTATGTATTTTCTTTGTTCAAAAAGTTCAAAATCTTTAAGCTTCTCTTCCAAAGACTGAACTTGCTCAAAGGGAACCCCAAGAGCAGACTCGTGATCTATGAGAGGAGAAGACCTAGAAGGGGTATTTGGTTGAGATTTTGCTTGAACTTCTATTGATGGATGAATGAAATCAAGAGGAGGATCATAACCAGGTGATATTCCTATAGTGAACTACTCAAAATCAGGACCTTGGTGGGGAGGACTCAACTCCCTTCTTGAACCCATATCTAGATGTTGAATACTTCTTCTAACTACGTGCTCAAAAGTTGTAGACTGGGTTGTGAAACTTGTAAAAGTGTCACAACACTCGATCCAGTAGACATCCAAACAAGAGAGAATAAATTTTCAACAAAATATTAAGGTAAGGACAGTTTCATGTCGGGTTCACCAAAATGTAGAGGAGGAAATTTGACACCCCAAAATGACATGAACTCAAAGGGCGAAAGTTACTCGACTACCTTAGGGATCAATGCTTAGGTGAATGAGATGAAAAGAAAAGGGTGATTGTTTTATATTTAATTTTTTATGTGGAATAAAAGTAAAATAGTTTCAGAAACGAAAAGAGCAAGTTGCAGAGGTTCTCTGAACAAACTAGCAAGCTCTTGGCGAAGGATGACAATGTGACACACATATGTCCCTATGCCACACTGTAGTCTCGTACATATTGAAAATTGAGTTTATCACAGAGTCAATGAAGAACCAACTAGCTATTCAACAACTAATATTTTGAGAATGTGTTTAAATAATAGTATAACAGAAATAATAGAAATGGAAATAACAAGCATAGACTAAATGGGATGAAATGGAAATAACGGAAATGAAGAGGAAGAAAGGAATCTTGCAAGAGGTCCATGAATGAAGCCTCTTGCAATGTCACAACTTAAAAACCTGGGCACATGGAAATGAGAAAATGGTTAGGGCTATCTTAGGGGCTTGCCTTAGTCAAACCCCCATGTAGGTGTCCCCACATCCACGAATAGCCCGATAGATAGACAAATGAAATAAAATAGGCAAGCTAAGGAAATAGATAGACAAATTAGAACAACAATATGTAGCTACTCAAAGTAAATATGATAATGCAATAAGAAAGCTACTATTACCCTCCTTTAGCAAAGAAGAATGTTGAAAGGAAGAGAAAAGCAACCTCCAAGACAAGCCAAGAATGCCAAGACGTTCATGTAGAGAGCTAGAGAGCTTGATAGAAAATAGTGTTGAATGCTTGAGATGAAGAAGAATGAAACCTAAAGAGTGAGATAGATTGAATGGAATGAATGAGAGAATAATAGGTTTGAAAAGAGAAAAGGCATACACAAGGATATTTTCAGTGCACCTACAAGTTGTAGAGGTGTTAAACTTCGTGGGCAAGCGGGAAGTGTAATGTCCAAACAACTATGTAGTCAAGAATATTTTCGAGACGTTAACATGATGTGCAGACGTATGCACATCACATTGTTGTCCACAACAAAAGTTCTCTTTAACAATAAAAAATAAAGGGATTAAGGACAAAATCAGTGTTAGGTGAAGGGGACATTACATTATCAAATTTAATTAATCTAAAGGGAAGGTTGTGGAATGTGAAATTGCATAGGATGAAATTTTTGGCATTACAAGTTCCTCTTGTGCTATGGGTTGTTCCTTTGAAGCTACAAGTTGTGTTTCCTGCACTTTTGGCTAGATGTATGCTCACCAATTTTATGGGTAGGTGAAGAGATGGGTGAAGCAGAGCGTATAAATTCTTCTTCTACAACTATAGAAGGCTCATCCATTTCTTGTTCCTTGTTTATTTTCTCTATCTCTGGCCTCATGAGAATATCATTATATAATGGAAGGCTAAAAATTCTTCCCAATATACATTGATAAATTGAGTTTTGAGTCTCCTCTTAATCAATAGGGTGACTAAACAAAAATGTGACAATGTAGACTAATTCCTTTTTCTTGTGTACTTACCAGACATTTTTTTCAACGTATTATATAGAAAGTGAGGAGCATTCACCAACCTTTGGTGGTGTATGTGACTAAGAAGTTTGAAATGCACATTATACAAGAGGGACTAATTGTCATCATAGGTTAAATACTTGACTATGTAAGAAGCAAAAGAAGCCCACAACCAAGGCAAGGAACGTCTTTTTGTACCTTGTGTTGAAGAGTCTAAATTCTTTCTTGACAATGTGAAATCATTCCTTGCTACAATTGCATCAGCTTTGGATGGGTATTCTTGTCCTATTCTCGGCAACCGTGAAACCTTTGCTACTGCTACTTTTGAGGCATCTATTCTTAGCCCTCTGATTGTAGCCTCATTATTCTACAATGTGCTAGCAAATTGTTGTCATAACTTCATCGTATTTGTTTAAACAAATAAAATATTCCGGCCACCCAACTTATTGAAAAATTGGAAGACACGATTGATCTTCCAATATAAAATTGTGTGCCACTAGTTCTCTCCTAATAATGTCACCTCCCATTTCTATAATTTTATAACCTTTGTTAAGTGAATACTTGCAGCTTGTTGTCTTTCAAATGCTAGACTTTTTGAGTGTCACCTCATCTGTGGTCCTCTACATTCTACAACTTCTAATAGCAAGTTCTTATGGATTATGAAGGAAATTGATACTATGCAATTCTCTTAGCTCTCAACAAATGAAAATTGGAGATGAAAAATTGAACCTTTTTGTCCCCCCAACTTAGTTTTGTTATTTGTCCTCAAATAGCAATTATGGAAAGGATAGAGAAGACAAATTTCAAAGCATTGGAGATAATTAATGTAATGTGTAAATGTGCGCATGATCTTTGAAGTATAAACAAATTCAATAGGATTTTAATGTTAATTATAATTTATAACAAGAAAAGTACTTGTTATGGTGTAATGATTGAAAGTTGGTGTGTGAGTTGAATGAGCATCATCATGTAACTATAGGGAAAGGAATTTGAAATAGGAATTTAATTTGAGGTACTACAAACAAATGTGCAGAAAAAGAGCTTGGTAAGAAAATGGAATGTGTCTGAGAAGTTTGAATGCTAGAAATGAAGTTTTGGTTAAAACGTGATTAATAATGATGGGACATTATGTTGCATGAAACATTTTGTGGAGTGGAGTTGTTGTATGTCGAGATGACAGAGGTGATATGTAACGACAAATGATAGTAGTTACAAGTGTAGTGGTAGTGAACTAGAGGTAGGTGCTACAAGTAGCAAAAGAATAGGTCCCTTTTATTGATGTGCCTTGGGGCTATTGATACTATGCAATTCTCTTAGCTCTCAACAAATGAAAATTGGAGATGACAAATTGAACCTTTTTGTCCCCCAACTTAGTTTTGCAATTTTTCCTCAAATAGCAATTATGGAAAGGATAGAGAAGATAAATTTCAAAGCATTGGAGATAATTAATGTAATGCATAAATGTGTGCATGATCTTTGAAGTATAAATAAAATCAATGGGATTTTAATGTTAATTATAGTTTATAACAAGAAAAGTACTTGTTAGGGTGTAATGATTGAAATTTGGTGTGTGAGTTGAATGAGCATCATCATGTAACTATAGGGAAAGGAAATTAAAAAAAGAAATTTAATTTGAGGTACTGCAAACAAATGTGCAGAAAAAGAGCTTGGTAAGAAAATGGCACGTGTCTGAGAAGTTTGAATGCTAGAAATGAAGTTTTGGTAAGTACGTGATTAATAATGATGGGACATTATGTTGCATGAAACATTTTGTAGACTGGATTTGTTGTATGTCGAGATGACAGAGGTGATATCTAATGACAAATGATAGTAGTTACAAGTGTAGTGGTAGTGAACTAGAGGTAGGTGCTACAAGTAGAAAAAGAATAGGTCCCTTTTTATTGATGTGCCTTAGGGCTATTGCTACAAGTCCCATGAAATTTGTTGTTCATCCAAAAATAATTATTGGTTGGTAATGGTATCGAGTGCATGTGTGTGCATGTGAGATGTTACTGCTAGAATTTATACTTGGTACACATTAGAAGGTGAGCTAGTTAACTCATCTATAGATGTATCACTTGATGTTTCCATCGTGTTTGCTTGTTTTGCATGCAATTTTGAATTGAATTGTTGTTGCGGATTATGTAAAAACTCTTCCTTTTGCATTATTTTTTTCTAAAGCTTGAATCTATGTCCATAGACTAATAATGAGAATCTAACTAAATTTATGGTAGTTAATTGGATCGCTTCATTCTAAAAAACATGTTTGATTTCATATAGTCCAAGCTACCTTGTCTACATTTTCCCTTTATGATATTTATACCAGGCATCATAAAGCAAGGCCCAGTCACCATTGAATTCCTTAGTTTTAATGAACTGGTCATGCCATTTGATTTGTTGCTTTTGCACAATTTTTGTATGGTGAATGACTTCCATCCTTATTTCATCCAAAGCATTGAGACTGTATAGTATTTCCAAGTATGTACTTCAGATAAGTCCATTCCAAGCTCTATTGTTGTGCAACGTGTTCTATTCTCAAACTCAATTGGAAGGACAACCTTTTTTCCATACACCAATTCATATGGTGTGAACCTTGTTGTGGTCTTCTAGGTTGTCTTATACACCCAAATTGCTTCAGGTAGTCTTGTTGCCTAGTCCTTTCGATGTAGTTAAATTATCTTTGTTAGAATACCTTCTATCTCTTTATTTGTGGCATCTACTTGCCCATTAGCCTATGGATGGTAGGGGGTTGACTTTTGATGCCTGATTTCATACTCCTAAACTAAATTGTCAATCAAATCAGAAGTAAACTAAGGTCCCTAGTCTATGACTATCTCTCTAACCTGGTGAATATTTCTTCATAAAGGAATTTCGAAACATTGTCATCTCTTGCAAACTGTAGTGCTTTCACCTCCACCCATTTTTTGAGATAGTCTATGTAGACTAAAATGTATTCCTTGTCATTAGATGTTGGAGCTATTGGACCAACTAAATCCAATCCCCACTTGTCAAATGGTTCAATGACCAATTGTGGCCGGAGAGGCATTTCATCACTCCTAGTAGGTCTTCCCATCCTCTAACATCTGTCACATCTCCTAGTATATTTGACCATGTATTTGTGAAGTGTAGGTTAATAGTAACCAATAGTAATATTTTCAAAGCTATCATCTTGGCTGCAAAGTGACCTCCACAAGGCTCATTATGACAAGCCTTAAGGATGTCATATACTTCATGTAGACCAAAATGTATTCCTTCTTGTTAGATGTTGGAGCTATTGGACCAAAAAAATCCAATCCCCACTTGTCAAATGGTGCAATGACCAATTGTGGTTGGAAAGGCATTTCATCACTCCTAGTAGGTCTTCCCATCCTCTATCATTTGCCACATCTCCTAGTATATTTGACTATGTCTTTGTGAAGTGTAGGTTAATAGTAACCAATGGTTAGTATTTTCAAAGCTATCCTCTTGGCTACAAAGTGACCTCCACAAGGCTCATCATGACAAGCCTTAAGGATTTTATATACTTCATCCTCCCTTATGTATATTTGCATTATGTTATCTGGCCATGTGTAAAAGATATAAATAGCAACCCAAGAATAAGGGATGTTGTGTTCTACCAAATGACGCCTTTCTCTAGGTGAGATATGTGGGGGTGTTCTTGAAACCAAGTAATTAGCAATGTCTGCATACCATGGTGTTTTTATAGAGAGGGAAAAAAAATTTCATCTTGAAAGGAAGTTGTTGATTTGATTTGCAAACTTGAAAGGAAATCAACTACGACATTTTCTTTTCCTAGTTTATCCATGATGGTTATATCAAATTCTTGTATTAGCAATAACCATGTAACAATCCTTCCACCTATATAGGAGTGAATTTGCACCCCTTGGTAAAATTCCCCTTTTACCCTTCTCAACTTTAGAAAACCAAACTCGAAGGCTTAAATCCACATAAGCCCACTGCCTTCATTCCACTTGGCACCTATTTTGAGGGTCGATAGAGGCGTTACTTTTGAGCACACCCACGCAGCATGTAGACATCCGCACAACACGCAGACGTTCGTACGACACACTTACGTCCCTAATAGATTCTCATGTCTGGAGCCTACAAAGGCGTTACAATTCCCATTGGGAGTCAAGTTGTAATGCCCTATTTAGCCGACCAACCTGAATATGGAAGTTTACTTCATCTCCTTCTTCATATTCACTCACCTTCATTCATTGGATGGTTGGTTGATCTCTTCACATCCTTTCTACATTCTCTCCACAATTTCTTCACAAGCTCCAAGCAGCTTCTTCACCATCTCTTCAATCTCAAGCAACACTTTACACTTCATAGCAGCAACATCAACAGTCCATCACTTCAGTAGAGCAAGTGTGGAACAAAACACCACGACAACAGAGGCTTGAGTTCCTCTCATTTTCTCCCCCACTAGCCTTGAGCGCTTTAGGCAGAGGTGCTAAGCTTTCACTACTCTCCTCTATTATTTGGTTGAGTAGCATAACACTGTTTTGTAGTGCTTTTTTGTTTACTTCATTTCCTACATTTCTCTCTATCTATCTGGTTGTCTGTGTGGAGGTGGGAACACCAAAACAGGGGTTTGATTGAGGCAAACCCCTATACAGCCCCAACACTTTCTCTCTCTCTCTTGTGTGTAGGTATTGAAGACGTTCACAAGCTGGAGGCTTCATCACTCTCACGATTGTAAGTGTTTCCTTTCCCTTCTTTCCCTTATCTTTATCACATTTTATTACTTTATCGCATTCTAGAAGTTCTCAACAATCAGATTACCAGTAGTCACTTAGCCATTTTCTGTGATAAACCTGCTTTCTGGTCCGTACGAGAAGCCAACACGCCTTGGGGACGCTAGCGCGTTGCGCTATCATCCGGGTTCCATGCTATCATCCTTTGGTTGAGAGCTTCTCGATTTGTCCAGAGAATCTTTGTGACCTTCTCTTTCTGGTTCTAGAACTCTCATCGTTTTCCTTTGAGGTAGTTTAGGGCAGTTCACCCCGTGAGGCTCTCTGAGTGAAGAGAACTCGTGAGTAGCAAATCCCCCTTCTCTACATTTTGGTGAACCTGACGTGAAGAACGTCTTCTTCAAAAACTAGTAATTTATTTAGCCCTACTTGGTGGGGTCATAAATTTTGACTCGGTGCTCGAATTTCAGAACCATTTGCACCGACGCAAGTTCTGAACACTAATTCCACTCCGAAAATGCAAAATAATAAAACATAGAAAATACCAAAAAAATCATAATGAATTCAATATCTTCTTTTATTAGTTCAATGTCTAATTTTGTTCAAAATGTTAATGATATTCCATTTCATGCATGTGATGGTGACTTGGCTTTACCCATGTCACTCGGTGCCTTTGATCCTTCTCATGAGAGTCCTCTTGCTTCGGAGGATATCTTGTTGCAAGAAGATGAAATCATTGATACCTTTCTAAATGTTAGTGTACCTTCTATTCATTCCAATGTACTCTCTTCTAGAGAAGTTACATTTGTGAATGATGAATTTCTTATCTATTCCAATGCACTCTCCTCTAGAGATGATGCATTGGCGCATGATGAATATCTTTCCACATTTCATCCCGTTTCGATCGATGTCAAGAATATGTCTTCAAATAATTGTTCTACTAGTTGTGATGATTTTGTAAATGTAATCTGTCTCTGTTGCCCCTCAAAGGCCTAAGAGACTGGTCATTTACGTGACTCCATCTAGTCCTTCTCCTAAAAAGGTTTGTTCTATTAATGGTCTTCCATTTGTCAGTGATACCCTTGATCTTTCTAAGGCTCCCTTGTATAGAGCGGTAGCTCGTACCTATGATACTAGAATGAATAAACAACTAAGAATTCCTCAAGTACCTAAACCTACTGCTAAAGCACCTAGTGATTACGATCTTGTTGAGAAACCTCAGGTTACTTCGACTAAGATATCACTGTGGGACTTTCTTTAGTCTACTTTGGTTTATCAAGGTATGCTTTAGGAAGCCTTGCAAAAGATCCTCTTGCCTCCTTCTACTAGGCTGGTAGATGTTGATGCATTGATAGCTCATATTCGCGCAGATTCGCCGAATATTACGTTCTATCCTCATGAACTCCCACCTTCAGAAGTATAGAAGCAAGCCGACCCTTTGATGATTATAGTTAATATTAATAAGATTGGTATTAGATGTACTCTTGTTGATGTCGGTTCGACACTCAATGTATGTAGCATTGATCTATTGCCTAGGATCAATATTGATCCATCTTCTATTAATGCTTCTTTTGTTGACATTCGTGGGTTTGATAATGTTGTGCATAAATCTCTAGGTATGATAGTATTACCTTTGCAGCTTGGACCCATTACTGTACCTACCCTTGTATACGTTATGTCAAAAAAGTTACCTTATAACCTTCTTCTTAGTAGACCATGGATTCATGCTATGGGTGCAATCTCGTCTACCTTGCATAAGTCTATTAAGTTCATTTGAAATAATCGAGCAGTCATAGTTAAGGCTAACCCTGAGGCTATGCACTTATGTGAGATGGCAACTGTCGGTCGAGCTTTGATTGTTCCTACCCTTATTCTTTCAGTGTCTTCCAATGTGTCGATGTTTACTCCAGTAGTACCTACTACAAAGGATACTCTCGAGATAGATGTCCCTAAAGAAGATCCTTCTAAAGCAAAAAATGTTGGGTTTGTTCCTTCTACCTCTTCTCAAAGGAATGCATGTCTTGGTGATGATTGGGGTCCTTCAGACTTTACAGATTCCTTCGTTTAGGAATATAAAGTCGACCCGATCCGCTTAGACCTTTCGACAACATCATTCACACCCGTTATAGAAGATGGTTACTCCTTTGTATTGCAGCATAATGTGTGCAAATTGTAATGTCCTTAGCATTGATCCTTCCTTTGAGGAAGATGATTACACTTCTGCTAAGGAGGAAAGTGTTGACAGTCCTATCAAGATGGATGATGACGATCCCGTAGAAGAGTATGTTCCCCCTTGCTGGAATAATGCTCTTTATGAGGATCCTCCTTCTTCTTGTGATTTGCAAACATGTTATGGCCCCGACTTTAACCTTGTCTCTAAATATGGTTATGAGCATAAAGGTTGTGAGTGTAACAAACAAGTCATTCAGGTCCTTGTAGAATTTGCACCTCGCAAGCGTAATCTAGGGCTTGGTTGCTCGAATGAAAAATATAAGCAGAAACCACGGTTGAACATTGACGTGATGTCCGCTCAACCTCGTTCCCATGGATTGGTCTATCCTCCTCTATCTTTTGTCTTCATATCTGCTTCTGGTGAGCATTCAAACTTTTCTTCGCAAGAGAAAGGGTTACTTCCTGCTCCTCATCCTTTGTTTGAACAAGAGTGTATTTTGTTGCGGCTTCTTAAACCCCGCTTAATTACTCTTCCTCCTCCTACACGCAAGAAATCTCATAAGAATGATAACGAAGAACATTCTTTATGTGCATACCATTGAGTGTATGGCCATTCCACTAGCAAATGTAAGGCCTTGAAGGAAAAAATACAACTTCGTGATTCAGGTGCAATCACTCATTTGTTTGTTGATGCACCTATCTCTTCTTTGAACGACAAGTGATATCGAGATTTACCTCTATCCTATTCTAAATATCTTGCATGGTTCTCCTCCCCTCTATGTTGGGGGCAATGTTAACTTGTTCTGGAGATGTGTTTCCTTCTTAAGGACCCCCTCTCTTATCTATATCTTTTAATTGAAGCGTCCCTTGAGTGGACCCTCTTCCTTTTGAAGGGTTCCCGAGGGACCTCTTTGAAATATTTTTCTTTTGAATGAATTCATCGGCATCTAGCTTGGGGAAAGCCTGACTAGACCGATTTCACATCTTCACATCTAGCCCGGGGCAGCCCAACTAGACCTACTTTACATCCTTGCATCTAGCTTGGGGGCAGCCCGACTAGACTTTACTTTTCAAATAATGTGTCCCTTGAGTGGACCCCTCTTCCTTTTGAAGGGTTCCTGAGGGACTCCTTTGAAAGTCTTCCAACTTGATGACAGTTTGCGTGACTATCTGCTTACTTGCTCTATGGGACCGAGAACCTATAGAGCTCTTTTACTTGGTGATACAGGCCTTCCTCCTCGAGCGGGGATTGCTTTTATCACTTTTACTCGATGATACGGGCCTTCCTCCTTGAGCAGGGATTGCTTTTATCACTTTTACTTGGTGATACGAGCCTTCCTCCTCGAGCGCGATTCCTTTTATCACTTTTACTCGGTGATACGGGTCTTGCTCCTCGAGCAAAGATTGATTTTATCACTTTTACTTGGTGATACAGGTTTTCCTCCTTGAGCACAGACTGCTTTTATCACTTTTACTCTGTGATACGGGTTTTCCTCCTTGAGTGGGGATTTATTTTATCACTCTTGCATTCATTTCTATCTTTCTCCTCTTAATTATATATACCAAATCGAAGATTAGCATCTTCTTCATCCTAAGTATATGCTCCTTCTTTAGCTTCATAATTCTGTAGAACTATGAAGTCCTCTTTTGACCCTGTACTCTTGGGCTCTCCAGACTGTGCTCTACTTCCTCATCGATACAAGTATACGTCTCTAACCTTACTACTCTACTTTACCGAAGCACTCATCAATACTTGTCCTCGCTAAAGTGGGGGAAAAATGTATAGGAGTGAATTTGCACCCCTTGGGAAAATTCCCCTTTTACCCTTCTCCACTTTAGAAAACCAAACTTGGAGGCTTAAATCCACATAAGCCTACTGCCTTCACTCCACTTGGCACCCATTTTGAGCGTCAATAGAGGCGTTACTTTCGGAGATGCTCGTGCGGCACGCAGACTTCCGCGTGGCACGCTTACGTCCCTGACAGATTCCCACATCTAGAGCCTACAAAGGCGTTACAATTCCCATTGGGAATTGACTTGTAATGCCCTATTCGATCGACCAACCCAAATATGGTCATTTACTTCATCTCCTTCTTCATATTCACTCACCTTCATTCATTGGATGGTTGGTTGATCTCTTCACATCCTTTCTACATTCTCTCCATAATTTCTTCACAAGCTCCAAGCAACTTCTTCACCATCTCTTCAATCTCAAGCAACACTTTACACTTCACAGCAGCAACATCAACACTCCATCACTTTAGTAGAGCAAGTGTGGAACGAAACACCACGACAGCAAAGGCTTGAGTTCCTCTCATTTTCTCCCCCACTATCCTTGAGCGCTTTGGGCAGAGGTGGTAAGATTTCACTCCTCTCCTCTATTATTTGGTTGAATAGCATAACACTGTTTTGTAGTGCTTTTGTGTTTACTTCATTTCCTACATTTCTCTCTATCTATTTGGTTGTCTGTGGAGGTGGGAACACCAAAACAAGGGTTTGACTCAGGAAAACCCCTATACAACCCCAACACTTTCTCTCTCTCTTGTGTGCAAGTATTGAAGACGTTCACGAGCTGGAGGCTTCATCACTCGCATGATTGTAAGTGTTTCCTTTCCCTTCTTCCCCTTATCTTTATCACATTTTATTACTTTATCGCATTCTAGAAGTTCTCAGCAATCATATTTCCAATAGTCACTTAGCCATTTTTTGTGATAAACCTAATTTTTGGTCCATACGAGACGCCAGCACGCCTCAAGGATGCCAGCATGTCGTGTTGTCGTTCGAGTTCCACGCTGTCGTCCTTTGGTTGAGAGCTTGTCAGTTTGTCCAGAGAATCTTTGTGACCTTCTCTTTCTAGTTCTAGAACTCTTGTCGCTATCCTTTGAGGTAGTTTAGGGCAATTCACCCCGTGAGGCTCTCTGAGTGAAGAGAACTTGTGAGTAGCGAATCCCCCTTCTCTACACCACCAACCACTAGTTTGTTCATCAAGTATCTTATTGTTGTATGGTATATATGAACAAAAACATAATACCCAATGATATAATGTCTAAACTTGTTGATGACATATACAACTACCAACATTTCCTTTTTAATAATGGTGTAGTTGAGCTCAATTGCATAAAGATTTTTATTGATATTGTAAATTACATACTCCAAATTTCATTCTTTCTATCCTAGAACAACACCTATGGAAAAATCAAAAGCATTTGTATGTATATGGAAAGGGATTTTCCAGTTAGGCCTTATCAAAATAGGTTTCCTCGTGAGAGCTACTTTAAGGACTTCAAAAGCTTCTTGGTAGGTAATGTTCTAGTTGAATTTAATATCTTTAGATGAAAAAACAAACAAGGGACTGCTATTTTATTGAAATCTTCTATAAACCTCTCGTAATATCTAGCATGACCAAGGAAAATCAAGACATCTTTTTTCTTATGGGAGAAATTACCTCAATTTTGTTTGGATCTACCTAAATTCCCCTACTAGACACAAAGTGCCCCAAGACCACCCATTTAGTCATCATCATGAAGCATTTTTCATAACTTAAGGAGAGGTTGTTATCCTAACACCTTTGAAGGAGTTTTTACAAATTATTCAATGCTTTGTCATAAGAGTTCCCATAAGTGGTAAAATTATCCCTATAAATTTTCATGGAACCATGTGCAAAATCTGAGAATATGTTTAAGACTACTCTTTGAAATGTTGTAGGTGCATTACACAATCCAAATGGTAAAACTGAATAAGCATAGCTACCCCATTGGTAGGTAAAAGTGGTCTTGTCTTGGTCTTTTGGAGCTATCTTTATCTAGTTTTACCCATTCAACCCATCTAGGAAGGAGAAGTATTTCTTACCTGCTAGTGAATCTAGCACTTGATCAATAAAAGGAAGAGAAAAGTGATTCTTCCTTTTTGTATTTAGCTCTCTATAATCTATACATGCCCTTCATTTACCTCCTTTCTTTGGCACAATCACCAATGGGGAAACCCATTGATTGTCTGATATGGGATAAATGAACCTTGCATCCAAAAATTTATGCAACGTTGTCTTTACTATGTCCCATATAGCTAGGTTTATTCTCCTTTGTGGTTTCTTAACTAGCTTGTAGCCTTCATTAATTTAAATTTTGTGCATCATAGGCTAGGATCATGATAGTCCCATGCAAATTTTGTTGTGTGTGCTTGCAATATTGTGAGCAGTATAGGTTGTTGGGAGAATAGTTCAATTGATTATTGGGATTTGGTGTTCTGCCCTGTGTGATTTCCATGGTTATGGCAGAAGTCATGATGAAAGAAACATCTAATCCTAACAGATTAAGGTTGCAACTATGTGGAAGTAGTGTATGAAATATTGAGAAGTGGACTTAGAGGCGTTTGTAGGTATGGTATTGTGTAAGGGGGAGTGTACACATGCCAAATAGTAGTGTTGTGGGTCCTTACCATAAGAGTTTTGTATAATTTGAGCAAGGACTTCATCTTCATCTTGAATTTCAATAATTGGGCTACACTCTATGGTCATGATTGTTTGTAAAGAGTATTGGTCATCTTCTTATAGAGTAGGCCATACAATTTGTTCCAAGTTTATATGTGGTTGTGCAAGTGGGTAAAGGACCAATTTTTTGGTCACATTACCATTGGAAATTATCATGTTCCAAACCTACATCCTATGAATGCATCTGTAGTGGCTAGCCATGGTCTTCTTAAGATTAAGGGGTATCTTGCAAGGTTTACTTTGGGTTGTAAAACCATAAAGTCTATTGGATAGTCTCATGAATCCAGTGTGATAACCAAATCCTCAATAATACTCTTTATCTTAAAAAATGATCTATCTACTAATTACAGAATAGTAGGTGTGGGTCAGAGATCCATCAATTGAAGTTGTTGCATGGTTTCTTTGATCATTACATTGATGGTTACTCTTAGGTTAATTAGAGTATTTTTATAAGAGTGACATTCATTTTCACATCTACAACAAGGCTCCTAGGGTCTATATATTTTGGGAAAAATATTGCCTAACATAATGTCAGTTGGTTGTCTTAAGACATGAATAGTCTAGGGGTCTTTCTTTTTTTCCTAGCTTTTTAAGGCATAATTCTCTCATAGTTTTGTATATATAGGCACTTATTTAATGGCTTGAATTAGGGGTATCTTCGTAGAAACATTCTTAAGTTGGCCCAATAGATCAAATTCAAGTTCAAAATATAATTTTTGTGTTGTGAGTCTCTCCAAAAATGGTGATTCTAGACTTGTGATGCCTAGATGGGTCTTACCTTGTTCAGGTGGCTTTATTGTATTATCAATGGTCTCCATTGTTGGCTCCTCATTTGTAAGCTCTATGATGCGAGGATATGATGGCCCGACAAGCATCCTTCCTGAACGAAGGTGGACATTACTTACCTCAACCCCATAGTTTGGGTATTAGATTGTCTCATTAGTATAAGCCCACTAAATAGGCATGTTGTTAGGGTTTGGTGTAGGTTGAACCAACAACCGAGGTTCTCTAGGTTGTGTTAGGGCTGCAATGGTTGGGTTTGGCATTATAGCAGGTTGTGGCTACAAATTTTTTTGTGGTTGAGTAATTAACAATTTGGTTTTACCATTTTTGATTCCCACACCACTATGGTGGCCATTGGTTTTGTGGGGGTTGCCACTAAGAATTGTAGTTTGAGGCTTGAAATGGTTGCGGTGGCCATATCCCTCATTATGGAGCCTAATTAGGTGATTGGGTCATTGGCCATGATTGATTTTGTATGTTATTCCAAGGTTGATTATTCCAATTAGAGAAGATTGTATTACCCCAAGAAAGGACATATTATAAGACATGATATCTTAAGGCATACATTGTCTTTGTGTCCATGGCTTTCATTGGATAATGTAGAATACACAGCCTTTCTCGTCCTCAAGGGTTCAAATTTTGGGACTCCCTTGTTTCTCCTCAAAAATGTTGGCAATCATTTTGCATTTACAATTTACCCTCTTCTGATGGCAATGTGTACAATATTCAATAAGGGGATCCTTTGCTTCCTCTTGTTTCTTTTTGATGTACAATGTGTCCAATTGGGTATCTAGGTAGTTGATTATGTCCTCCTTCATGTTTGAAAAAATATTGTTTTCCACTCAAGAGACACCATTGGATGTTTTTATGGAAGATAATGTTCTATCAACCTTGGTCTTCTTCATAGATGATCTTGAATAATTGATACATGGTATATTTCCTTAAAAGGTGATTGAGAAATATCCCCTAATCCTATGAGGTTTAAAGCATCCATGTAGTCTTCACACTGGAGAGAGCCTATTTTGGTTTGATTTATTCAAACGAAATTGAAACCTTTCCACATAATCCTTAGATGGTTCATCTTCCCTTTGTGATATCCTAAATATGTCATCTCTCTTTTTGTCTATTCCTCTACAATACTATTAATATTTCTGTAAGAATATTGCTTTCATTTTCTCTCAATTGAGTATTGCATTTCTTCTTAACCCCATAAACCGTCACAAAGCATCATCTTTCAATGTGGCTCGAAAGAGTTTTAATATGCAAGCATCTATGGTATAATCATAGCTTTTGCATAGAACATCAAATTTGAATAAAAATGTGTCTAGGTCTTCGAGAACCATTCCATAAAAAATTGGCAAGGTCGAGGGGGGTATATTCTTGAGAGCATCAGACCATTCTTGGTTTGTGATTGGAAACTCGAATGTAGCATGTTATGCTGGATTCTCCAATGCTTCCTCTGCCATAGTGTGAAGATGCCTTATGGGAGTCCCCCTAAGTTTGGAGTAGGTACTGGAGTGAGGTTTGATTCTATATCATTGATTCCCTCAATTGGTTCTTCGCTTGCACCAATATTTTTAAATCTTTGTAGGTTGAGGGGAGAAATCTTCCTAAAGCATCTCTTTGTCTCCACATACAATAGTATCATGAGCTTTAAATGGCTTCTCCTACACACTATTAGTGAATAGTTATTGGTTGATTTGTAATTTTTTATTGGTCCTAATGCTTGTAAATGAAAACTTCCTAATTTATGAAAGAAATGAACACAAAATATTAACATAATTAGGAATTACAAACTTAACGCCATCCCCGACAAAAAATGCCAAAAATGTAGAGCTTCCCCTAATGTCTAATTAACCGATGTAGATAATCATACATACAACTTAATGGACCTAAGGATCCCCAAATTAAGTAGTTCATTGTTTAACAGGGGGCTTCATTAAATTTTCAAGTAGGGAATTGTGAACTTGTGATGATGCATGAACTATATATGTAGATAAGAATCCTTGGCTTCCTAAATCAATTGAGTGTAGAGATTGAACAAAGGTGAACTCATTTAAAATCTCCTTAACTGAAATTAAATCTTAATTAAAGTACATGGTAAGCAAATGCTAATTACTGTAATTACTATGAGTACTTATCATTCATGCACTGTAACTAGTGACTCTCTATGTTGCAACGCAACCTAACTTACTAATTACTTTAATAGCATTGAACAAAATTGTAAATGAGAGGCTTAAATTTATAAATGACAACATAAAAATTAATGTAATGTAAACTATAAACTATACTTTAGAGAATACAATTCATAATTAACTAACCATCTAAGCTAATGTGGGTGATGTAGTACCTCAAGTGGCCCTTTCTTGAGTTATTGTATACCATAACATCTCCTTTCGATGAGTAACTCAGATAATCATGCAACAAAAATATTATTCTTTATTGTAATCCAACATATGCATAACTCATAACATAAGATAATCAAATATTCAATATAGTTTCATGCAAAAATCAAGCTAAGGTCTCTCACAATAGTATCCCCATGTATAGGGTTTGTGAGAGTCTTGTTATTCAAAAACTATAAACAAGCTATGAGTAGTTTTCAACTCTTACAAGAAAACATAAAGAGGACCAGGTCTTTAACAACAAAATAATAAAAGCAGCTGGAAGTAGAAGTGTTAGAATCCAATAAGGATTCTACAACAATCAAGAAGACTATTATAATAGAAGCATGCTTAATAGGGCATTCTTCAGTATAACTGCTATCCCTTGTTAGAATAGACTTCTTCCTCTACAGTTTATTAAAAAGGTGGAGTGACACATAGATATTCATGTTCACATACTAAAACCATCAAGTACATCTTATTTTGGAAATATGTGTGTATTGTAGCTGGTTGATTCATCTAGTTGTGTTGAGTCGTGAATATTAAATGTTTTCATAATGTGTTAACCCACATTAAATAATTATTCCATGTCACATACTTACTTGACATACAAAGTGGCCCCAAGAATGTTTAACCTATGTGATCCATGCATCCCTATATTCCCCAAATGAACTGCAAACATTTGATATTATTTTTTATATTTTAAACAATATGCAAGGTGAACAACACACTTTTTTTCAACAAATAGACTTGGAAATGGAGCACTATACTTGGAAAAGTGTGTCCACTCTTCACACAAGTCAAATATTTTGTCATCATTGATTACTATTCATGGTGCATTGAATAATTTAGTCATGGGAGCATTGGATTTTGTCATACCTTGGATTTTGGTAGTTTAAGTTTTAGGAAACCATTTATGGTTTTCCCTATCTAATTCTCTATAAATTGGATGTATTAGATATTTATTTTATGGATCTTTTGTACAAATGCATGGTTACACTTCTAGTATGGTGCCAAACTAAAAAGTTGGAAGTAGTATTGATGTAACGCTTATGTTGTATTAGTATAGACTTGTTCTCTCTTTAATGGAGGAGTTTTTTTTTCAAAATGGTTTCTTCACATGCATCTGCTAGTATGGTTTTCATTTTATGAGTTTTTTGACTCCTTATTTTTGTTTTACATATTTATCTATGTTCTATTTTAGATTTAATGGTTAATCACATCTACCTCTAATCGACTTAATTATGCATACATATACTCTATGCTTATATTATCATTGTTATTATATTCACTATTTTTCTTATTATTTGGTGTTAGAGTTAATGATTTTCACTAATATTATTAAAATTTGGTGTCAGAGCTAATGATTTTGATAAGAGGGAGAGAGAGAGAGAGATGTCTTTTTTAAGTGTTATGAGGTTTTGTTTCAATGGGAGTATTCAATTTAATGTATTTTTTAGATCCATTGTGTTTGAATCCATGGCTAACACTTCTTGGTTAGAAATTAAGAAGTTCAATGGTTCTAGGTATGAGCTATAGAAGCTAAAAATGGACGATCTCTTATAAAAAGGAATTAATAAAGAGTAATTGTAAAGGAGTTAAATCCAATAAATATGTTTGGTGAAGACCAAAAAAGTATGGACAATAAGGTATGAGAAACCATTTACTTATGTCTTAAAAAAAATTTCCTCATATAGTCTATAGAAGATGATAAGTGTTATCTATCAAATTAGGAGTCTTGTAAATAAGTTTCATTGGAAAATAATTCTTCACTTATTGAAAGTGAAAGAGGGAGATTTTATTGTTGGAAATTTAAATTCCTAGCTAGGTTCTATTAATGATAATCTAGATGAGAAAGATAGGTTTATTTAGTTACTTTATTCTTTGACTAAATCATAGGAGAGTCTAATCATCGATTTGAGTGGTTCTATAATAAATTTGAAATTGGATGGCATTGTTACTACTTAGTGAAGGGATGATAAAATCTATGAATGAGAGCTCAAAAAATCTATTACATGTTCAATGAAGGCTTGAGGATAAAGGTGGGTCAAAAGGGGAATAAAAGAAATCAAGAGAGAGGTTCAAGTTTAAAGGATATTAAAAATCCCTTTGAAAGAGTAGAGTGAAGCCTTATAATTATAAGAAGTGTGGACATGTAAAAAATGAATGCAACAATAGGAATAAAATTTATGATGATCCCTCCACTAAGAAATCCTCCATTGATGATGATAACAATGCTCTATTCATTTCCACTAATGTTGCCAAAGATAATTATTGGCTTATTGATTTGGGTTGTTCCTACCATATGAATCCCAATGAGGAGTGATACTCATCTCACCAAGCTTATGATTGACAAGAATTTTTCATTGGTAATAATATTTCACATTGAGTTATTGGTAAGGAAAAGATACATTTATGTTTTAGTGATGGGAGAGTGAAAAATATCAATGGTGTTTTGCATATTCTAGGATTTGTGAGAAATCTTCTTCTTGAATTGAAGATGAATGATTAATATAGAGTGCAGGTGATATTTAATAAGTATTATTGTAGGTTGGTTAGAGTAAATTTGGTGGTAGTGAGAGGCTCGTGATGTGAGACTATATGTAGGCTTGATGCCTCGACATTTTTTAAATTTACCAATGAAACTAGAAATGCTAAAAATACATGTACATTATGACACCAATGTTTGAGCCACATTAGTGAAAAAGGTCTTGAAACCATTAATAAAAATTATAAGGTCCCACTTCGCATGTGACTAATGCAACCTTAAATTGTTATATATTTCTCCTAAATAGATGGTTAGATTACGGGTGATAAATAAGGTGATTGGTTGACAATAACCTTGTAGTTCTTTCTTTTTTTTAAGCAAAAGTGCAAACCACTATATTATATTATATTATATTTAAATATATTTACAAACCCTGGTTCGATGAGCATACCAGTAGGAAAGAACCAGGAAGAAAACCTCTGTTTATAGCTCGAATAGTTACAAAAAACTTACAAAGTTTACAAGATTTTACAATAAACTAGACCATTTTCATGATTTTACCTTGTAGTTCATTTTAATTTTATGTTATATCATCATTATTCTACTTAATGAATATGTATGCACATGTGAATTACTGAATATGATTTGAAATTATAAGATGAATTTGAAATAAGATAATTGTTGTGTTGTATTACATTGGATAAGTAATTAGCTATGTAAATGATTCGTGGATAAAGTTATGATGATTCAATTTACAATTAATTTGGTTTATTATTATGGTCTAACTATGCTTAATTATGTTGTGTATGAAAGTAAGTGTTCCAATAGTGGGAAGGGAGAACCATTTTGAACCCTTATCAGTACTTCATTCGGGTGAAGTTCTCAAATGTGCCCTTGTGTAATGAAAAGTGAGTCATTGTGGGATTGGCATTAAGGGTCAAGGGAATATTGTGGTTGTGAGTTAGTTATTTTTTTGTATGTCTAAATAGGACCTTAGAACCTAAGAAATATTGTGAAGGCTAAGGTCTATAGTTATTGTGTAATGGTGATTTATGTGTGGGTTAGGTGTGAGGTGTGTCAGTGGGGAATTAAGGTTGAAGAACCTTAGTTAAGTTAAAATTAGAATTCCTTTTTTCATGAGCTTTTAAGAGGACTTAAAAAGGCTTATTTTATGCAATTTCAACTTTTCTCTTTTATAGTACCCTAAGGCAAGTACCTATGGGTTGGGGGTCTATTTATGGCCATGTCTTGGGCCATATCCAAGATATGATCCTCTTTTAATACCCATTTAAGAAAGTGATGGATTTAGAAGATCTTGGGATAAGGGAAGGGTGTCTTGTCTCTCTAACTCATTTATCTGATGAGACAATAGAAATGGAGTGGCCAAGTACTCCATCCTCCTCTCAATGAAGAGGAATACTTTATTGGATGGATGGGAGTACACTCTTTCATTTCCCATCCCAAAATTTCTCTCATGTATGAGCACTTGTGGGATATTGTTCTTGAGGATTGAATGAGAGAGTGGCAAGTTCCATTCCCTCATTCAATAACATTCAAGATGAATCCCTTTATATTTTGTTGAAAAAAGAAAATAGGGTGTTACCCACTTCTCTTTTGGAAATTTTTGGTTAAGTGTTGAGAAGAGAAAAGAGAGAGGGAGAGAGTCCTAAAAAAGGAGGAAAGAAGGAAGCTCTTGGATATTGAAGATGGAAGATTCAAGATTAGTATCATGTTGGAGGAAATGAGACTCATCCCTACAAGACATGTAGAGAGATAAGTATTTCTCTCCTTGCAAATATTTGGATATTTCATTGTGTGATGTTGCTTATATATTTACTTGTGTTTGACTGAGAGAATAGGGTATGGGAGTTCATTTCCTTAAAGTAGAATGCATATGTTAATAGGTGTGATTTTGATGTATGATATTATAAATCTCTTTGAAGTATATGTAGAGACCCCATTATCTTGGGTCTATATAAATGTGTTTGTTTGGAGGTATGGCTAGAGTCCATGAGGCTTCATGATGCCATTAAGGTAGGGTGGAGAGAAAGCCTAAGTTATTTGGCATGTAGATCATTGCTTTTCTTCAATAATATTTATAATGTTACAAATTTAAAAAGATGGGTTTTCACATTTATTCAATGAAAGGATGAAAAGAACAAAGTTTATTTCATGGGCATGTAGGTTATTTGTTTTCTCATTGGCATGTTATTTGTGGCATTTTTGTGTATAAGTTGCAATATGGAAAAACCTAGGTAAAGAGTATGCATCTTATTGTAAAAAGGAGAAAAAAAGAAATACTCTATAAGAATGTATTAAAAGAAGTGTTGAAAATAAGAAGTGTTCATTTGACATTTGGGAGAAATATCATGTAGACTTAATTATGGTTCTTTGTAATTGAATGAGCAGCCTTAGTTTTGTTGAAGAAATGAGTTTAGGTCTATAAAGTAGAGTATTAAACACTTATAAGTTATATTTATCCAACTAAATACAAATCATTAATAAGAAGAGTAACCAATTTTGGAGTGATTCATAAATACATTCTTATAGGTCTTTTGATTAAAAAAAATAACCAACCATTAGATTCACAAATATATATGTGCATTTGAGTGTCTCACTATAAAATACATTATATGTTATTTGTATATATATATAAAAGAGATTATATATATATATATATATATATATATATATCTTATTAAAATATAATTTACATTTTTGTGTATTATATATTATATTGTATTTATTAATTATTTCATACACTGTATTCCTAAATAATATATGTATGTTAAAATTGAATAATGAAAAGTTTAAATGAAAAATGAAAAATAAAGTAAAATGAAATAAAATAGGGGTTGACCCTTTTTGGAGACGAGCCCCTTATGGGTGGGATTCTCCCTCGGCGTTAGTTTGAATATTGTTTTTAATATAAATCAAACCAATTTATATGTTACATACAGTTTCACGCCACAAGGATAAATGGGTGTCATTATTTGCACAGCCGCCGCAAAATGTTAGAAAAAAAGTATATAATAATAATGTTAAGTTTCATGCTCATAAATGAACACCCTCTCTAATTTTTTATTTAAAAAAAGAAAGAAACAGATTTACATTGTACTAAGATTCTTAGATATCTTAAATCTGAAACAAAATTATTCATGTAAATTTAAAGAGGTAGATTTTTGGTTTTTGTTGCCAAATTTATATGTATCTTGTATATCTCACTTTAACCTGCAAAGGTAGTTAAAAATCGGGGGTTAAAAATAAAATAAAATATAGATACATATAAAAATTATTTTGTAATCTAGCATACTACGAATCAAAAAAGAAAAAAAAGGGCACTAGTTGTTCTAAGAGAATAGCATTCATTTAAATAAAATGGGATCTAAATACATTTAAAAATACATCAATCTTAAAGAAAATGATTTAATAAAATATGTTGTTGGTAATGTAAAATTCCAAGTTCTGGGTTCACACCTGCATCCTCCCACACAACCCTCTCACCTTAGGCCTCCTTGCTACCCAAATCCCCATCACCATCCACATGTGGGGAGGTCTGACGAACAAGGGAGTCCTCAATATCAACAACATTATCAACAACGACCTTTACCTATTCCAGAACCACATTCTTACCCTTCACACCACCACCTTTAGACCCCGACCTGTACCCCTCATCCACATTGTCCCTTAACTAAACAAACTACTCCTCCTCTCCCTTTTCCTTACCTGATGCAATAGAACCCTAGCCATGAAGTTCAACATTCTTCTTGGACGAGCAACGGTGAGACCCACCCGAACTCAGCTCAGTATCTTCCCCAATAGATAGGGACCCACGAGAATCCAAACTCTACATGACAAGCTTCTTGGTGGGTCCCTTCTTCTTCAAATTCCCCATTTTTCATTTTCTTAGAAGAGGAAGCCACGGGGGACGAGGAAACCCCCATAGTATTATCCTCCTCCACCTTCCATTCTTCATCGTGGCATCATCACTCATCTCTGAACCAGATGAAAAAGAGTCTTCGCTAATGGCCTTCTCTTTACCCTTAATTGACTTGGCCAGGGCATGATCTCTCACATGCTCCATGATGAGAAAAATGAGTCCATGAAGAACAAGGGACCTAGAATTCTTGAGGTGGGCATAAACCAAAACTTCCAAGGAAGAAAGAAGAAAAAATGGAAATGAAACATGCAACCCATGTCTAAAATGGTTTAGCATAGTAAAATGATTGTTGAACAAACCAGATACTGAGAGGGGGGGTGAATCAGTATCCGCACAATCACATTGAAAAAGTTACTTAAAACTTTATTGCAGCACAGAACAAATTAAAGTAATAGTCTAACATTAAGTTCCACAACACATGAACACCATATTTTATGTGGAAAACCCAATGAAGGAAAAACCACGATGAGGATTAACTCACAATATATAAAGTTATATCAATACTGATAATAAGAGGCTCACTGCCACATACAGAAGCTCACTGCTTACAAGGACTTATTGTCCAAAATGGAGGCTCACTACCTATAGAAATAAGTAAACATAAATGGCTAACCGCCAGAGTTGAAATAAGGAGTTACACCACATGTGTTGGTTTAGTTCCTTTGATGCTCAATGTATTCATTGATCTTCAACCACTATTCGAACACTTCGCTCATACATACACTTCTTCTTATTTTCATATTCGTATTCGCACTACTTATCCTTCATCGCTTCCACTTCCTTTCCATATTCTAATCATCTTGTATATATATACGATATATCTACATGTATTGATTAGGTCAGCCTAATCAATGCAGAGCATATTTTCAAGATGATAACTTGTCAGCTTCATATTAAGAGTAATTCATCTATGTTATGCAACATCATGTCAGCCAGGATTAGATTAATACTAAAATGCAATCTCAAGAGCCGATGCCAACGCATTACCCGATCATATGAATATCTAAGAATACATGTATACACGCTTCCAACCATTATAAGCTTTTTCCAAAACCTTAGATCATACTGATTACCGGAGGAGATATCTGGACCAACATACCAGAGATAGCGGATCAAATACCGGATAAGATAAGCGTGATCTTCACACCGGTACACGGTATCGGACCAATATGGTGACATCAATGACAATATATGACAAACTTCCAACAATCTCCCCCTTTGACATTGATGGCAACATGTGCAAAAAGTCTTATTCAAAATTCTCCAAAACAAAAAAATTCCCTTTTTTAAAAACTCCCAAAATTCTCCAAGTCTTCTCCTCCAAATCTCTCCCCTTTGACATCAATGGAAAAGGGTGCCAAAAAGATGTTACAAACATGGTGACATCTAGTATTCAAAAAGTCTTAATTCATTCAAAAATTTCAAAACTTTTAAACAACCAATCCTTCAAACCAAAATGACATTTGTCGCTTGAAATACCTTTTTGTACCTCTCTTTGATAAAAGGATATAATTTCTTCCATTCAAGGACTATGGAGTCCATTCTTGCACACACACTATCCAATACAGCCAACAGTGTGAAGGAGGATGACCAACCTACAGATGAGCATTGTTTCTCACAGTCTTATGCATTAGAGAGTATTTTGGAAAGATGGTCTAACTAGACCTCAACTACTTCCTTAAGAAGCCAAAAGGTCTTTACTATGTCATCCTTTTTCCTCTGCACAAAGATCATTTCAGCCTGAAGTTCACCAATTCTCAGCCTTTGCTTCCCTTCTTTGCCCTCAAAAATATCAAATTTATTTCCAATGTTGTTCACTTCAACTTCTATTGCTTCAATTCTGCTTCAAAAGTTATCAACTGCAGCAGGCCACCGAAGACAATACTTGTATATGTCTAACATTTCTTTGTCTCTATAATCAATACAGGTAACCTCTGCTTTGCCTTAGAACACCTGTTTTCAACTAAAGCTTCCAACTTACATCCTCCCAAACCTTCAAGTAACATTCTCTCTTCAACTATTTCAACTAAATTTCCAGGTAAAGAATTAGAAACAATAGATATATCAATACCTTTACAAAGTAGATATTCAACTAAAGCATCATCAATTTTAAGTTTGTCAACGGGTGAGGTTGTACTCCATACATCACCAACTTTCTTCATTTTTCCTTTTATTCACATGGACCGGATGCCTTCCGGATCAAAACATTTTTATCCAGCCAAGGATTCTTCTTCTTTCTTTTCTTTAGAGATAGCAATGACATTTTCGGAGATAAAAAAAAATTCTTCGATTCAGGAGGGGAATCGCTAGTGACCACTTCCAAATTCCTTCATCCTGGAGGAAGAACCTTCCTCAAATTGACTCACCATGACTTCACCGGAGCTCATCACATTTTGCAACGATAAGAAAAAGTTTTTGAACGCACTTGCTTTATCCTCCAACCTTTCCAAGAGCCTGAATATCTATTTTGCAATGGGGATCCCGGATTCCCACTCAACATCTTTCTTTCCTGGTAGAGATTTCAGAAAATAAAACACCAAACATGTAAGCAAGGACCCAAAATGGATTGGGTATCCTTCTCCCAGTGTCATTTGTATATTCTCGGTAATATTTTCAAGAATTAGCATACATAGATCAAATTGTATATTCTCTTTTACCATTTTATGCACCAGATAAACTGCAATGGCCGAAGTAGAGCCTTCACGATTTCTAAAACAGATTTTATAAGAAATGTCGTATGCAACATACCTAATCAAGGCATCACCAACAGTATTGATCAACAGTGCTTGGAGATATTTGTCAACTACTGTCATTTCTTCCACTTGTATTTTATGGTTTTTCATCCAGGAAGTTCTCCGACGCTGCATAGTCCGGTAATCACTTTGATTGCTTCTTTTGAAATGAGATAAGGTTTGTCCCGTACAATGCTGCCATCCTTGAATTTTCTTAGAAGGAACAAAATGAACTCTTTCTCAGCAAACCAAAGGAATTCTCCCCATATATCCAAACCTAGGGTTTGTGTGTTCTGTAAATCGTTCAGTTCCAACCCTAATTCCAACCTCTTTATTTTATGATGATCGAACTCATCCATCTCAACTCCTTTCAACTTCATAGGGGTATTCCCACTCAATCCTCTTCTAGAAATTTCCATTATAGCTCTCAAAATTTAACAAGAAAATTCTTCAGTTACCTTCCTTTGTTGTCACGAGATAAGGAAATTTTTGTCACCTATATCGAATATCCACAATGATTTCTTTGAGGGTTTTCAAATTGCTTCAAAGATGCTTCAAGGAGGTTGCAAGCACTCTACAAATTCTTCAAATGCATTTGATGATCAAAATGATTTGCGAGATTTCCTTTATACTTCATCATTTTTCCCTAATTCGCTTTAATTATAAAAAGCTGACAAACTTCTCTTCCATTTATACTAAGAAACCCTAATTTACTCTACAAAAGAGCATGCTTGTATCATTTCTTTTGGTTTATTTTGCATCACTTTTGTTGTGTCATTCTTTACAACATATCCATGTGCCAGCACCTGACACACTGCATTTTTGGGGGTTTAATTGATTTTATGATAAAGCTCCCCCTAAGATCAAGCTGGGTCTAATTCTCGGAGGATTCATCTGCACCGAATGAGGGTACAGATGCACTAGTAGACTCTGATCCTTCTTTATTTTTCCAAATCTTGCTCATTTCCTGCTTAACTTCTTCCTTATCAATCTTTTCAACCGGTTTATCATCTTTCACCAGAGCAGACTGCTCCCCTTTTCTATTTCTGCAAACCTTTGAGATATGTCCTAGTTTCTTGCAATAATAGCAGACTGTATTTCTCTGAGTTGTATGATTTCCATTCATCCTTGTTCTGCATTGATTCGCTTTATGTCCAAACATGTTACAGGTATAACAATAACCATTGAATGATTGATTCATCCTTTTTTCCATTGAACCTATTCGTCATCATTCGACTAACCGAAGATCTACATTCAGTAGCTTTATGTCCTATCTTCTTGTATGTATAGCATTGTCTAGAGAAGGGACCAGAAAACTTATTCAACCTATTCCTACACTCAATTGCCTTATGACCAAACTTATTACATGAAAAACAAACACATTTGAATGAAGAGTGCCTTTGTGCATTTGGTTGTCTGACAAGTGGTTTCCTTCCATAATTTCTTCTCTTCTTTCCTTTTTCTTGAGTCCTTTGATTATTTACTATATTTGAATTCTACATTTTTCCATCAGCTTCATTACCTAAGCCACTTTTGTCTTTAGAAGGTTTTTGTCCTGCTATCAGTTCATCAAGCTTGGTGGAGCTTGTCTTGAAATCCTTTTCACAGAGTTTTGCTTTCTCAAGTTTTGCCTTTAGATTCATTACTTCCTGTTCAAGCCTATGAAAAACATCAACTTTGTTTTGTATCACTATTTTCAAACATTCTTCAACTTTCTTCTTTTCATCTATCTTCAATTTCAGCCTAATATTCTCATTATTTGCTTGTTTCAATTCCTCACTCACTTCTTTATATCTTTCCTTGAATTTATTTAACTGCTCTTTCAATTTCCGAATACATTCATTTGCTTCATCAAGATTTTCCTTCAGGTCTCTATTTTCAATTTCAGCCTTGTCAAGATCTTCAAGGGCAGTCTAGAGCTCTTCTTTATCCATTTGTTCAATCTGCAGGATCTCCCTCAAGTTGTTAAACTTCTCCAGAGGAACCAGAGCTCTGATACCAATTGTTGAACAAACTGGATACTAAGAGGGGGGTGAATCAGTATCCGCACAATCACATTGAAAAAATAATTAAAACTTTATTGCAGCATGGAATAGATTAAATTAATAGTCTAACATTAAGTTCCACAACACATGAACACCATATTTTATGTGGAAAACCCCAATGAGGGAAAAAAAATGGTGAGGATTAACTCACAATATATAAAATATCAATATCGGTAATAAGAGGTTCACTGCCACATACAGAAGCTCGTTGCTTACAAGGACTTATTATCCAAAATGGAGGCTCACTGCTTACAGAAATAAGTAAACATAAATGGCTAACAGCCAAAGTTGAACTGGGGAGTTACACCACATGTGTAGGTTCAATTCCTTTGATGCTCAGTGTATTCACTGATCTTCAACCACTGTTCGGACACTTCGCTCATACATACACTTCTTCTTTTCGCATTTGCACTACTTATCCTTCATCGCTTCTACTTCTTTTCCATCTTCTAACCATCTTGTATATATATACGATATATTCGTATGCATTTATTAGGTAGGCCTAATCGATACAAAACATATTTTCAAGATGATAACTTGTCGAATTCATATTAAGAGTAATTCATCTATGTTATGCAACATCATGTCGATCAGGATTAGCTTAATATCGAAATGCAATCTCAAGAACTGATGCCAACGTATTACCCGATCATATGAATATCTAAGAATACATGTATACACGCTTCCAACTGTTATAAGCCCTTTTCCAAAACCTCAGATCATACTGATTACCGGAGGAGATATCTGGACCAACATACCAGAGATACCAGATCAAATACCGAATAGGATAAGCGTGATCTTCACACCGATACACGGTACTAGACCAACATGGTGACATCAATGACAATATATGACAAACTTCCAACAATGATGCCCTAGAATAGTAGTAAACTGACCATCAAGAGTAACATACCACATTAAAAAATTTTCCACATCGGTCTAGATTCACTTAAGGGAGAGTCATTCATAACCCCACGAGGGAAGCTTCACTGGTGTATCTATCTCATTATCCTTAAAGAACTGGTCCATAACATCTCCATTACTCTTCATCTCTTTATAAAATTTGCACCCATCCATCGGCAACCCGATAATGAATGCAATAAATTCTTCATTGATGATGAACTCCACACCATTCACCTTCAAACACTCGTTGTGCCAGCAGCGAACAAACTTCACAGAGGCTTCAGGGTCATGACCATGAATCCTTTCCAAGTAGGGCATGATATGCCCCTGTCTCAAAATCCTCCAAATTTTGTGCTTATTTTCCACTTATCACAAGATAGGGGCTCAATCCTGCTCCTATCACCACCCATTTTAATTCCCAACATTAACAAATACCAAAGTTGAACCACACTTGCAAAAATACAACTAAGCACAGGAATGGGCAAAACATAACCCATAAAACAAGTGGTAATCAAGAGGGCAATAATTACTCGATCACCCCAAATCTAGCTATCATCTTGCAATAAAAGCTCAGAATTATTAGGAAGGGAAGAGTACTCCTCCCATGCCTTGAAATTATTAAGGCTGACAGCCTCGTTAGCAGAAAATTCAGCAAGGGGATTACCTTCCCTATAGGTATGAGTGACATGAGTCTCATCAAAATATCTCAACATCATGATGGAATCAACAATAAGCTGATCAATTGTCTAGCTTAGATTATGATTTCCAAACAAGCAATTAACAATGTTAAGGGAGTCACCCTCAACCCATAATTTAGAAATACCCAGGTCCATCATAGATTTGATATTGATGTAAGCAGCTTCGGCCTCGGTGTGATGATTTGTCTGGTTTCCCAATGGGAGTGCCACCGCACCTAAGAACTTGTCATCTTGATTCCTCAACACCCCCCACAACCTACAGGCCCATGATTTCCCTTGGCCGCCCCGTCAAAATTAACTTTGACCCACCTCGAGGGTGGGCACTTCCACTTAGTATTTGCTCTAGCATTATTACTCGATTTAGCTAAACTAGAAGGAAGAGTAATGAACTTCCAATTAGTACCAACCAAAAGATCATAGCAATGGCCCTTCAAATTTTGAGAAATACAATATCCTCTTTTAGTTTATTTTCTCAAAAAATTATTCTTTCTTTCTTTCCATAAGCCCCAAGTAATGTGAGGTTTCATGAGCAACCAAAGCATTTGAAAAGAGGGGACACTATTGGTTGTTATTCATGGCATATTTTAATATTTTTCTCACAGGGAAATTAGGTTTTTACTATACCATGGATTTTGGTAGTTTTGGTTCTAGAAGACCATTCATGGTTTTCCCTCTCTAGTTCTCTATAAATTGGATGACTTGGATACTTGAAGGTGAGCACTATTACACTATCAAAGTGTTATATTGAACGTGTAAAGTTGGATGCATTGATGTAACACTTCTATTGGATTAATACACACTAGTCATCTCTTTGATGATAGTTTTTTTTCTTGAATGGGCTTTCCCCACATATATCTAGTTATCTGTACACTTTATTCTTATACTATCATTGCTATTGTTCATTGAATTTCTCAACATCATCTCCATTGCATAATAGTGGGCTACTTAGGGAGGTAAAATTAATTTAATAAAGGTGGTTGTACTTTCCTAATTTGATAGAGACTTTCTCTACACATGTTTACTATCTCCTTTATCCTACATTCGTTATACATGCACATATTTTGGAGGCATATCCCATAAATTCCCACCTTTCACTCACTCTTGGGCATTCATTCATTGTATTTCATCCTCTATTTTGGAATAACCATCCTATTTAATTATAAAATCTTTGGTTTTGTATGTGTTTTTTATTATGGCTAGTCTTATTATCAAGATTCTAGGTTCATTTTCCCCATTGAGAAATATTATGTGGTAAGAAATATTGCACCATTGCATAGTCTTACATTATTCCCTCATACTCTTAGATATTATTCCATTCATTGATTCTATTATTGCCTCTTTCCTACATCCATTCTTTTCATTAGCTACCTACAATTTTCCTTGGTTGGTTTAAAGTGAGTATGGGTTTAGAAAATATTATTTTAGCTTATTTGAGTGTGGTAAAGGTTTGAATGAGCACGCCAATGATTATATCAATTGGTTTTAGTCTCAATATGCTATATAAAACAGCATATTCTTGATATATGAATAGTAAATCATTTTTATTAAGGGTATTTTCACCTACTATGAAAGATAATGTATGTTTGAATAGTTATACTTCTTTTATGGATTTATGTGCTCATATAAATAATGTAGAACTCAAATTGCTTGCTCCTAGTGGTTCAAAATATGGCCTCTCTTGATCCATCTCCTATGCCTCCATGACATTAATTTTTCAAAAGTCAAATAATTTTTAAAAGGGCAATGAAAATAAAGAAAATAAGGCTAATATCAATCACGAGGCTACCACTTCTAATGCTCTTTCTTTAAAATCCTCAAACAACTAGTAAAATCAAAAAATTGATTGAACTTGTAGACAACATTCTTCAAGGCTTATTGAATGCTACTTTGATTGCACTTCCTCCCATATTTATATTGGATCTATTTAAATGACTCCCTAATGAATATAATAATGGATTTTTTGTGATTTTTAGAGGGTTGATGGCCATAATATTCATACTTGTATGAATTTTATGTGTAAAGTATGGGATTTGATAGGTTAAAACATCATACATGTTGACAGTGTCAATGATGGGGGCACTAATTCGATTACTCCACCTAATTAATATTTATAGATTTATACAAACCCTTTTCCTTTGCATACTTAATCTAATAGTATATTTCTTCAATAGGTGCTTGAACATCTAGGTAGTGACATGTCAAACACATACATGGATATAGATACTATCAATCAATAACACATTAGCTTTTCTTCCCATTCATGGAGGGTTACTTTTGATGGCATGCTTAATGATAGAGATATTTCTCCTCCTATGACTTCAATTGTTTTATTTTACAACTTGACAAGATTCCTCAAAATATTTATTATGAACCACTATATGTTTGAGACATTATATGTGGATGTCCATGGGATGATATTATTAGTGATCCAACAAACCAATTTAATATTTGCAACAAATAATCATTATATATTCATCCTTTTGAATAAGATAGATATGAATATTCTAGTATTTTATTAAATATATGGCTAATGAGGTACTCATTAATACTTTGGGATGCATAATCTTACATCTACAAGTGAGGCTTAAGGAATTTGAGGTTTTACTTCAAGTTATTTTATATTTTGAGACATTTTTAGTGACTTGGAAGATATTGGATTGATCAACCAAGGATGTGCCTGTGCATTAATGTTTAAATTAGGTTCATGATGTTAGAAATTTAGAATTCAAAATATATGTATGTACCTATTTCTAAGTTTAGTCATTTTACATTGGGCACATATATGGAAATTTTTGTGAAAGCTCCTTATGAGCATCATGATAAGATCCATGAGTTATATAATATGTATCTAGCTGAAAAATAAGAATCGAAGAAAGAATTGCAAGTAAGCAAATGAAATCCTCTTCTTTTACTCCACCATTTAAAGATCAAGAGTCACACCCAATGTACCAAAATTTGCACATAGAAACTTTGCCAAGTGGGCCAATATTAATATTTGTGAGTTTTTTTTTATGGAAAAAGAGAACCTTATATTTGATAGGTATTTACATATAAGAAGAAAATGAAAAAATGTAAAATAAATTTTCTCCACCAGAAAATAATCAAGAACAGGTTGTTCCTCATCCTCTATATATACCCAAAAAAAAGTCGCATCCTTATCAACAACAAAAAGAGTTATATTTAGAAAATCCCATTTCTACTTCCAAAGGGCCATCTACTAATTGGATACCAAAGAAAAATTCCAATGTCAAGCAAAATATATCTCCAAATTTAAAAGAACAATGAGTTCAAAAAAGAAAGGTAACTATTTTAAACATTTCAAGCACTTTTACTAGAAGTACTACTTCATATCACGATGAAAGCTACCTTCTTGAGGAGGGTTACCAATTACATATTTGGGATCAAGCTGATTTAATATCCTTGTTTGAAATTTGAATCTCGCATGCTATACATACTTATATATACATATATTACTCTATTTAGATTATGTCCCCCACTTGGGAGAATATCCTTTATGGCATTTGCTACATCCATGCTATGATGATGGTACAATTACATGATTATTTATATGATTCTAGTGATTATGTTTTAGCATTCTTAATTACATATTTTAGTAGCACAAAATTTTATTGTAATGATTATATAATCTTCCATGATTACCATCCTTACATATTATTATTTTCTCCCATCCCTTCTTGCTCATGTTTATGCTAACAATATTTATATCTTATCCTAAAATATTTTACAACGATTATATTGATAGACACAACTACAATGGAAATAAAGGGGTTGTAAATGGGAGTGAGTGGAAAACAAAAAACCTTTAATATAATATTGATAATTAGTTACATATCAAATATTCATTATTCTCAACTATATACATATCCATATAAAAACCCAATGGCACAACTACAACAATAATAGGAGGGGTTGTAATGAAGTGAGTAGATGAGAAAAAACCAACATAAATTTGACAATCATTTACATGTCAAATATTTATTACACCCAAATGCATGTACATATATAAAGAAACTTAATAAAATAGTATAGGTCCATCTTAAATACATCTATCTAAAATACATCAAGAGATATCAAACTTGAGGTGCTTATATAACCAAGATCACAAATCCAATATAAATGTCTTGATATCAATGAATGTCTTGTTAGATATATATGTTTAAGATATATATATGCTAGTTATATCTTTTCCTAATTCTTATCATGATGATCTCTCACATTTGTTGCTACTTATAGAGTCCTTGTCTAACATTCATGGCTAGTTTTACTTGCTTTATACCCTACTTGGGGGAAACATTTGGGAGGTCACCTTGCTTCCTACCATTATACATGCCTTCACAAACCTACCTTAATTTATTCTTATGTTGTTACATGATGGTATACTTACTTCCTATATGATAGTTGAGTTTTTGAAGGGTTAATTCATTTTACATATATTTTTTTGTTCTCTAGAAAGTTAATTATATTCTTTGCATGCACCTAATTGGAGGAGGCCATACAATGTTACTAATGCTCATTTATTTGAGTATGGCTCTAGTAAATACATAATGGTCCTATATTATTTTTATATGGTTCTACACTACTACTATTCTAAAGTAGTACTTATTGATGTTGATGCTCTTAGCTAGTATCCTTTTTCCATCACAAGCGGATGTCTCTCCCACTTTTCTATTTCTTTTGGTTATAGATATCATATTCTTATTTTAAACAGATATAATATGCAACCCATTGAATCATTCTATTTCTACATGTTTTCAATATGAAGCACTCATCTACAAGGGAAAATGTACCAAAAGTCACACCATAATCATGTCCTTTTTAAAATTTACTTTCATGTTGATTGCTTGGTTCTACTTTTACATACATCTTCATTATAATTTAGGTGCATTTCTGAAGTGGGGGCATTGCACATTTCCCCTTCATTTTGGGCTCACTTTGACCCAGTTATGCTTTATTCAATGACAAGTGTACAAGTGGAAAAATTCATTCTCAAAGCTAGCACATAATACAAAAACCTTAATTGATTTTATTTGCACTCATTCTGAGGAAATAATTTTGACCCTTAATTTTCTAATTTTTGTCAAGGTTCAAGGGTAAAAATGTAGAGAGGTGTCATACTTTTATCCAAAAAAATAATTTAGGAAGAAATTGTTTTTCCCTAAATAATTTTGAGTGAAAGGGTTTCACCCAAAACTATGTGGCACCTATGTGGTACTAAGAGTTTTGGGAGAAACCATTTCACTTGCAATCACTAAAAAACTATAATTAAAATAAACTACTTTTGTATGGAACATTTCGATTGAAACTAATGTATGGAGCTAAATAAAATAGATTATTCAATTGAAACTAAATTAAATATCTCTCACAAACCACTGAAAAAGCACTCTTCACATGAAAGTAAATTCTTGCAACAAATATTGTATCTCTGGTTTGCAACTTGCAACCAGCAATCTCAAATTTAAATAAACTTTGCAAATTGAATCACATCAATCCAAAAAGGACAGTGGGGCTGAAACAAGCCCTTAAAAGACTTCTAGAAATCACCACAAAATGATTTGCAACAACAAATCAAAACTCTACAACAAAATTTCTCTCCAGCTCCTGCAATAACAAATCTCTCACAACAATCTCAACAACTCAAATCTACAACTACTAGTGATGTTCATGCCTTTGCAACCAATCTTCAATCTGAAACAACACCATGAAAATTCCTTCCTCGAGGTATGCCACACCTCCTTGTTTCTCCTCTTGTAATCTAGAAAAACTTCTTCTCAAAATGAATTATTTTTTCTTTTACCAAACTGTTGTTTACATGAAATGAAATGTGAGTTCATTTGGTTGAATTTCTTCTCATTCCAAACCCACTCCCAAAAAATCAACACCCACCTCTTGGAATCTCCAATTAAATTAAATTGCATCAATTAAATTGAATAAAATAAGCTTTTCAAACTTCAAGACCTGTTGTGTATAGATGGCAGTGCTTTTATGGCTTTCTTGCTTTCATGAATGAAAGAAAAAATCAATTTTTCCAAACCCAGGTGTCCACCTTTAGGTTCTCTACTTTTTAAGAGTCTTGGAATTTAAAATCTGGAGTTACAAATCAGATTGGAGGTCTCCCAAAAACCCATGCCTCCATTTGCTTTTTCTTGCTTTTTGCTTTAAATGCATATCCTCCACTATCTCCTCTTATGAGCTTTCTTCAAATTCACTCCAAATTGCAAATTCAAATTTCAGCAAGACATGACATCCGAATGCACATCAAAAATATGAATTTCACAAGGCAAGACATGAAATTCACACCAAAAATTACAACTAAAATTAAATATCTTTTTGTTGACACATGATAGCCATTATGCCATGGATGCTCCTGCATCAGAAACCTTGTCAAGTAAAAGTGTTTTGGTTGAAATGGTTTGACCTAGAATTATCTTTGACAACCTAACTCTTTTTTTGGGAAAAAATCAATAAAACTTAGCTTCAACTCTATATTTCTCCAACTAGGCGAATTTTCATGAAAATATGAAAAATTATACCCTTATATAGAGATTAGAGTCTTGAATCCATTTTTTTGTTGATATTTTAATTATATATTTTTAAATTTATTACAAGTAGGTTATTAAAATCAAACATGAGGCTGCTTTAAATAACAAAACACTAAAATATATTTAAATTTTGTTAAAAATATATGGTGTATTGGTGGAGAGAATCCTCTCCAAGAGGGTAAATTTAAAAAATTGATGTCCCATGAAAAGTATGATGTTTTGATTAAGTTCAACTTTAGAAAATTATTAAAAAGTAAATATACATCAAAAAAAATAAAAATTTCATGCACTATATTTTCAAGTAAGTTATCTATGATTAAAAAATCAAAGAAAAAATATATTTCACCCTTTTTTGCAACATCCCATCAAGCTCAATTTTTTTAAGAAAAAATTGAACAATTGAAATTCCTCTTAAATTTATAAAAAAATATCAAAGTAATTTAAAAAACTAAAATATTATAAACATAAACTAAATTAATAATTTTATATTTTATTAGTTATATCATTTTAAAATTCAAAATAGAAATATCACTTTTAGGTGATCCAAATTGAAAAACAATGTATTTGTGTTGATATCATGTCCATGAATTTAATAATAGAAAAATCCATTCATTTTTCTATTGAATTTGTGTTTCTAAATGACTTTATATCCTAATTTTTATCATGTTTAGGATAAGAAAAGGCTCAATGCCTAAGCCTAACTAGTTTAAGTATCATTCACAAAGGAATATTAAATAAAGTCAACCTAGATTGACACATTTATAACTGTAATCTTGTAAGTATCTTTCATTTAATTAATTATAACTCACAGTTTAAACAAATATGTATAATTGTATTTTAGAACATTTAAAGGGATTCCAAATTGACACGTATCAAATTGTTGCAATTTAGATGGTTTTCTAAATTGAGATTTAATAATGTTTAATAATAATAAAAAATGCCAACTTGTTCACACTAAATTTTCTGTTTGATTAAATTAATTTCTCATGTATATTTGATTTGGATTCCAAGTTAATTAATTCTATTGCTAGAACTCAAATTCATTAATTTAAACCTTTACTCTTGCTTCAATTATTTAATTACTTATGTTACACAACTTAGTTACAAATAATATGTTTGTTTATTTAGGATTTTTCATTATATTTTTGGTATAGCCCTTTACTTAAACCCATTTATTAAAGTTAAACCTTTCAAGGGTCATTAAATCAAACTTTGTGTTCTATTCATAGAACCATGTGACTTAACAACATTGTTTTAGTTAAATTTTCATGAATCATAAAGAAAAATTAAAGTAAATATTTCACACAAATAATTCAAAGAAAGCATGATGTGTAAGAATGACAAGTTTATGGTGACTATGTGACTTAATTTTTGACAATGGCATTATTTTGACATTGATTTCAAAGGTGTCTATGTCAAAGGTACATGTGACAAAGGTGTTTCATGTTAGTGTTGCTTCACAATGCTTCAAAATAAGGCACAAAATTGCTTCAAGTCATTCATCATCATCAAGGTGCTTCAAGTCATTTAGTCAAGGACAAGGTATGGTTGAGCATCATCAAGGAAAGGTTGTTAAGGTTCAATTTCAAATAGTATACAAGGATAGGGTATGTTCAAAGATTCAAAAAATTCAAAAGTGTTTGTCATGTGCTAGGAGTGAAAGTAATGCAAGATTGTTTACAAGAGGCACAAATTTATCAATTTATCGTATGTTGGTATCAAGTTGAAGCTTGAGGAGGTGGTTGGATCTTTGTTGATAGAAGAAATGAGGCAATAAATTAAGAATAATTAGAAGAGGTTGTTTGAAGGCAAAAATGCAAGTACATGTTTGAATGTATATTTGAATCCTATATAAGGTTCAAGGTGAAGTTTTGGAGCTGTGAGGAGATTCCAACACACTAGAAGATATTACATAGCTAGGGATGGAAAACCGAAAGAAAATACATTTGATGAGAATTTTTCTATGGAATCATCCAATGAAGAAGGAGAATATACAATAGTGGTCACATGGTCACATGTAGTGTTTACCTAAATATGAGAATTTTGATAAAAGTGATAAATCTACTCATGAAATCATATGTTGAGATACGGTAATGTTGAAGCTTTTTGTGGCGGCTAAATAAAGATTTTGATTAAATGGAGATTAAGGGTCGAGTTTTTGAAGTTGACTGTGGCAGTAAAAATAAAATCAAGGGTTTTTTATTTAAATTCAAAAGACGACTATTTCTTGGAGTTGTTTTTTCTTTGACAGAAGTTTGAACACCTTATGTCCTTGGTTAGATTTTGTTCCTGATAGAATTTGAACAATTTTTTGAATTTTCTCATTGGTGCCAAAACTTAGTAGAAGGGTTTTTCAAAAAATATGCTTTTGGTAGATTAACAGTCTGTTGATTTGGGGTTTGAGAATAGTAGAAGAATGGAGAGTGAATATATGGAAAGAAGAAAATACCTTATGACTGTTATGTGAAAACAAAGCTTCTTTTTGGATTGATTATGACTGTAAATCTTTCATGGAGAGATATTGATAGACAACTGATAAAAGAATGGTGTTAAAATATTGAGAGCATTTTGATATAAGAAAAGAATGAGAGTCTTGACTAAAGATAAATAGGAGGATAAATTATCTATGATAGCTTCAATTTAAGAAGTTTTGTCTCAGTCTAACTGTTCTTGATCATTAGCTGTCAAGGTTTTGTTTTGTGGAGATGGGAATGTAGTAAATTAAAAATCCTTGTTAAAGGTGTGTGAAGTGTCATTAAGGATTGTCTATGACATCATGTGTTATTGTTTGGACATTAAGAAGACATGAAAAGCAGAGAAGTACAAAGTTATAATATTACTAAGACATACATAGCTTACTTGTTCTTAATAGAGACATGATTTGATTGAAGAAATAAAAGTCTTATGCAATTTGTGTCTTTGAAATCAGTGATAAGATAAGTGTCTACTAAAGCTTGTTTGTGTGATCTCCAATTGAAATCTGAATTTTATGAAAAGTCTTGAAAGGTTCTCTGCTTTTAGAGTGAGAGGAGCTATAGTATGAAGATGAATTGAGCTAGATAGAGTATGGTGATTGAAGAAAGAGAAAATATGCAATGTTCTAATTGAAATTATGTTGACAAGAAAATGTGAAGGTTTATAGTGATACTTTGATTGCGCAGTGTTTTGGAGTGAAACAAAGTAACCCTCTGTATATTTTTATTTTTCTTTTGAAGATTGTCAATGAGACAAGGATTTGTAAATTTTTGATTGGAAATATGTTTGATAGATTTGTGGTTTAAAGTGAAACAGAAAAACCCTCTGTAATTTACTTTTTCTTGTATTCAAAGTCTAGAGTTGGTGCTTCGGTGTTTTCGGAGTTGGTGCTTTGAAGGAGAGTTGGTGCTCTCGGTGGGTTGTCGCTCACTAAATGCAATCAGGATTGGAGATGTGTCAATGAGACATATTGTGAGATAGCCAATGAGGCTTGTTGTGTTGTCAGTGAGACACACAATTTGTATTCAAAAAAAATTTGGCTAGTGATGCTCAATAAAGCTTTTATTTAGAGTGGTTTTTTCACCCTTTTCAGGGTTTTTCCACTCATAAATTTGGTGTCTCTTTTATCTTGGTGATGTGTTGTTTTGTATATGATTCAATACTTCAGATTCTTATGTGATATTGTAAATTGCACATCTTAGTGTCTTTCATGAAATACGGTATCTTTGGTTTATCAAGAGAGTTTAGTTAATGAGATTGATTTTAATTTGACCACTAATTCACCCCCCTTCTTAGTGGTCCTATACTCCAACAAGTGGTATCAAAGCAGCAGGGTTCCCTATAAAATTTTAATCAACTTGGGTTGATCTTGGTGGTGGAGTACAATGGCAAAAAGCAAAAGAAATAAAGGAAAAAGAAATATCTAGTAGGGTGCTAAACAACAAGCAATGCATGAACTAAATATAAAGGATGGTGGAGAAGAATTTATAGATAATGACTCGCAAATGGAAGTGTATCCTATACCTAGAGCACCTTGGTTTGAAGGCACAAATTTTATTCTTTGGAAACTCATAATGGAGACTTATTTATCTTCCTTAGGATTTGATGTGTGGAAATCAGTAGAGAAAGGTTATTCAGTATCTTCAATATCTTCTTCTACTGTAGATGAGAAGAAGGCCCTTGAATTCAATGCTAGGGCCATGGATTCCATCTTTATCAGTTTTCCAAATGAAATTATTGCTAAAGTTATATATTGTAAATATGCAAAGGAGATTTGGGACAAACTGATTTATATGTATGAAAGTGATGAGTTGCTGAAAAATAAATCCTTGCAAATTGATACAAGATGTGATATATTTGAAAGTGAAGATGTTTTTGTTGATAAAGAAGAAGACTACTCTATGAGAGATTATGAACAAGGATTAGATGAAAATGAATGTGAATTTGATCTTGAAGGTGAACTTACTTGTGCTCTTGATGAGATTGAGAAAATCAGAGTGGAGAATCAAAGACTAAGGTTGCAGCTTCAAGAAGAAAAATAGTCTAAAGTTAAGACACTTTTAGCTCTTCAAGAAGTATAGAAACTGATAAGAGATTTAAAGGTTCAAGTTGCGGAAGGCAAGAAAATAGAAGAAGTCAATAAATATCTTAAGGCAAAAGTGATTGATTGTGAAAAGTATTAATCAAAGATAGTTTCTTTGAAAAGTGAATTAGGAAAAGCTTCTTCCAAGTTGCACAAGAAAATTCAATTTGGAAAGAGCACTGAATTTTTATTTGAGATGTTAAGCAAGCAAAAACATCATAAGGATACTATTGGATTAGGTTTTGAAGAAGGGCAGTGTTCTAAGGTTAGAGAAACACCAAGGAAGAAGATTGATTTAGACTATTCTATTGCTCCTAAGGTTGTAGACAAGAAGAGGACAACAAATAATACTCTTGCACAAGCCAACAACAACAAGTTTAGAATATATTTCTATTCAGTATAGCATCAAAATTTCAGGTTTGATAATTCTTTTCATGGTTGTTGTTATTCATGCTATGAGTTTGGTCATAAAGCAAAAGAATGTTGGATGCATGGACTGAAATTTCGATGTACTAAAAGCTCTCACAAATGGTTGAATAGTAGAAGCAAAGTTATTTGCTATAGATGTTATGAGGTTGGACGTAAAGCAATGTTTTATAGAAATCATCACAAGAATTCAAGTATTAAGAAAGTGTGGAGAAGGAAATTAGAAAAGGAAGAACCCAATCTTGTGCATGTTGCATAAGAGATATGCTTAACTGCATAAAGGATAGCATAAGTAATGGGGAGTTTATTTTTGATGTATCAATCAAACCCCATAGTCAAAGAGATTGTTGATAGGATTTTACCCTTATTTATAGTACATAATGGTATCTTCAGTGCTTATATTATATTGTCTTCAGATTGGTTTTTTTGTATTCTTCTTTTGGTTACATAGAAGGGAAGTTGTTTTGTTGCTATGACAAGTTTTTTCAGTAGCCTAATATAGTATAGAATGCAGCAATCTTGATGAACAAGTCACATTCTAATTAGGACAATGGTTTAGTTTTGCTCCAGTACCTTAGTCATTGATGACAGTAATAGGTGTAGCTGCTACTGGTAATAGTACCATGAAACATTGCTTGAGCAATACTTGATACATTGCTTTGAATTCTTTTGAGACAGTTCCTTAATCAGTCCATTGATAACTTTGTGCCAGTAAATTCAGTGACTTGCATGAAACAGTAGCATGATGACTTCATAGTTTTCTTGTCTCATGGATCTACTATCTGGTTTCATGCTTTGGATGATGGTTCTTTGATCTGTGTGTTGTGTTCTCTTCCTACATGATCTACTTGTTCTTAATGGTTCATAAGCAACCTTTGATGATAGTGAGTTCAGTGATAAGTGTTCATTACACTTTGATGAGGTAAAGGTGTATTTGAATTCAATGAGTTTTTGTTTTGTGACAATGTTGTAATTGCATGTAAAGGACAATACTTGGTGTATTTTGTTTGATAGTATTCCTTCATGTTTTCTACTAATTCTCTTCATACTTGGTTTGGTAGTTTGGAAAAGAGGGATAATATGGCCTTATAACTTGTGACAATTATCAATTATTTGATGCATGACATGATATGCTTATTCAGTGCTTTAACGATGCTAGTGTTTTGGGATCTTGAACAGTAGTATGAATCATCCTTGACATAGTTCTCTCAATCACTAGTGACAGTATCATGATAGAGATTCTCTTTGCATATCTTCATCCTCTATTTAAGTCAACAGTTGCAATGGTATTTTGAAAGCATCTTGTAGTAGGGGTATGTTAACAATCTTGACTGAATTGCCAATGATTTGCATTGATTTGAGTTGACACTACAAATTTGGAAAAGGAGTAAAAACATAATTTTGGACTTTTTTGAAGACCATTCCCTTTCTTGAACAGTGAACTATTCACTTACTTGGAGACCATTCACTTTCTTGGACAGTGATTTATGGACAATCTTTGCTTAGAACATTTTCTTGAATAGTGGGTGTTTATGAATTGATGCTTCAGCCCAAATTTCATAGTGTGATAGTTTTTGACAATGGTTCACATACTCTTTCCTATTCCTTGAGATACATGTTGACAGTTATTTCATTCTCATGGTATATAGTAATGAATGAAGGTGATAGTGCTAGAATATTGACATTGACTTTGATTAAAGAGTATCACAGTGTTTCTTCATGCTAAAGTGATTGTTGTGTATTGGGACAGTCGTCAAGTCACCATTAAATACTTGCCCTCTAATTCATGTTGATTATTCTTCTTGAGTAGTTCCATCATTGCTAATCAGGCTCATTGCTACATAGTTCCATTGTTGACAACTATGATTTAATACTTTGGGTGAAGTGCCATGAGGAGGACAATATTGTAAATTAGATAACATTTTTTTGTCATTGTGACTGTTGCACAATAGTTATGCTCGATATAGTGCCTTCATTTTTTACTCTTATTTGACCTTGGATAATATGGTGCAACTTGTTCTTGACAGTAATGTTTTTCCTAAGCACTAGTTTGGTGGCAGTCCCTATATATTGGTTGTTCTTATCATTAGAAGTGTGATGGATTTAATGAGTGGAGTGGTCATCATTTGAGAGATTGAAAAGACACTTTGAAACGTATATCTCTCACTTGAGTATATTCTTGGGTTGATTGATCATCTTATGATTCTTGTGTCGATCCTTATTGTTTATTCATCATTATGGAGTTAACATTCTTACATGTTTTATTGTTGTGTTTTTTGACAAAGAACAGTACTTATCATTGCTTGGTAACAGAGATTTGTAGCTCTTTGTTGGGTAAAAATTATGTAATCCTCCTTTTCAATAGATTATGTAACCTTGATTTCAACCACAGTTGTGTGAGATGTAATCTCTCCTCTCAGAAAGGGGAGGTTCCCTTCTTAATGCTTATAGAAACTAAGTAAAACTAATTAAATATTCACAAACATGTACACTACAATTACGATATGAGGGGTGTGTCACATTCATACTTCTCTTTTTTTTCAAAGAATATGTTTTACAATGCTTCATAGTTGATAGTTCTGATTCGATACAAATTTAAACTAAAAACAAAGCAGTAATTCCAATATCTCTATCTCGTTAAAGCAAAGCTTAAAGATACCAACATGATAATAATAAACTACAAAATAAGAAAGAAAAGCTCACAAAGGCACAAAGTCATTTTGTAGCTTTTCACTAATGGATCCTTGAGAGATGTATCGATTTGCGTATTAGAAGCACAAAGTGTTCTTAGATATGGAAATTCCATGCACAACATGAACAATTACAAGCACAAAGTCTTGTAGATAATCCACCAATAGTTATCCAAACATAAACACAAATTTGAATAAAGAGTGCAACACAAAGTTTACACATATTTATTCAAAGCCCTTAGATCTCACACACTAATTGTTGCCAATCTTAATCAAATCCAAAAGACAATGGATCCAACACAAAGTATGGTATGCAACTTTCTTCTTTATTGATCAAAATAGATACACAAAGATGAACACAAATTTTCATGTGTTTGCTTCTCAAAAAGGGCAGCACTTCGTTGCAAAATATTAAAGATAAAAGATTACAATAGGATCCTCTCATATTTATAGACAGGAGAGGAGAGAAAAATTAGGAAAATTAGAAGAGTAAATCTAAGAAAATTTGATCTAATTAACTAGTTGACTTTTCCAGAAAATGCCATCCATCTTTTTAGGAAAACATCTCTATTTTATCATGTAATTACATTTCTCAAAAAGACATCTAAGATGTCAAGAACTATTTACAAAATGCGTAAATGAAATCAAAAACTATCTAACACTAGATAAGAAAATAAGTCTTTATGATTCCTTGCATTGGGCACGAAAGTCTTCATATTTCTTCTCTCTACAGGACGAATGCCTCATTTGGACCTAACAGTGTAATCCACAATGGTGTGAACTCTAGTGATTGATCTTCTAGAAGATGAGTGAAGCTTTTTGCATCTATCAAGATGTTTTTTGAGATTATCAAAAGAAATTTGTAAGTCACAAATTGCATGCATTGAGGCCTTTGAAGATTTGGCATCCCCTACTTGCTTCATGATGGCTTCCTTGTAGATCCTGGAAAGTTCATTGACCAAGAGGAAAATATGGTCTTTATCAAGGAGATTACCCGACAACTCCTTAATTTCATCTTCTAGGATAACTCGATGTCCTTTGACATCTTCTTGTACTTGGTGGATGTCTTCAATAAGAGATTTGATCACTTGAATGTGGTGTTTGAACATCTCTTTTACCTCCAAATATTTCTCTTTGTCAGGAATTACCCCAAATTCCACCAATTTACTTAGCTTTGCCTCTTTCATTTGTGACCAAAATGACAGGCGTTTATCCATTTCTTTTCGCTCTCGATAAAGTATGCTTTCTTCCTTATCAAGCTCCGATTTCAACGTAGCTATCTGAGTAGCCTTTTCATCTGCAGCAGTGATAACCTGTGAACCATGTTCTATCATTTCATCAATGAAATCATACAACACCTTACCCGTGGAGGCAAACTTCTCTACCTTCAATATTTTTGGTTCCTCAATGCTTATTATAGTCATAGATTGTGTATTTCCTAAAGAGACTACTAATTTTCTCAAAACAACTGGATAACGCTCGGCCTTCTCTCTGTAAACATACCAGGCCTGCTCCATCTTGTCAAGCCTTCCTACCAATGCATCTAGGACCACCTGAGCATCTACCTTGGCACTTTTGTTTGTCAATTTGTCAAGCTGGATTCTTGTTACTGTGTAGTCTTCCATGGCGACATCACCTTCTTCCCGTGGGGGTAGACCAATCTCTACAAACTTTTGACCAGCTTTATCAACATGAAACCTTGAATGTACTTTGGCCTTTTTCTCCCCCTTGGCTTTTGGAGGGGCTATCTCTTCAAGATTGAGCTCTTCTGGGGAGATCATTTGTTTCTTTCGCTTAGATACTTGAGATACCAACCAAGGGGGAAGGGAGAAAGTATACGCTTCTTGGTTGATCGTCAACTCTTGCGTCACAGTCACTTCTGTAGAAATGACTGGTATGGTGACAATTGGGGTAGTGTTTGTCATGACTACTCCAATATATTGTACACCAAGTTGACCTTGTAAAGATTAATTCATAAACCTATTGAATTCATATTCGGAAGTGATGTCATAAGATGGAGATGACAAACTGGGAATGGATGATGGAGAACTTAACAAAATATCAACAACTTGAATATTTGAAACTATGGGGGAAGTGACAAGTACGGTTGATGTTGCAGGGGATGATAAACGTTCACTGCATGTATGGTAGATGTGGGAGGAGGTTATGTAGGAAGAGGAGGTGGAGGAGTGTTAGGATTAGGAGGTGTGTAAGGAACATTTGAAGCAATGGGTGATGACGTTTGGAGAAGGTCTTCAACAACATTCTCATGTGAAGATAGGGTTTGTTCTTCGTCATGCCCAAGTTCCTCTTTATAACCTTCTTGTTTAGCTTCTTGTTCACCCTCATCTTCTTTAGAATATTGCTCTTCTGGAGAATCCTCTTCTTCAATAGACTCTTCTTCCTCAAAATCTTCTTCAGAAACCGATTCCTCGCTTTCATTTCCTTCACCTTTGGACTCTTGTTCTTCAGAAACTGGTCTTTCCCTTTTGAGTGAGTTGATTCAAATTTTGTGGCCTCTTCTTCTTCAACTACCTGTGTATCCCTTTTTCCAAGAATAAACTTGATTTTAGGAACTTTATGGGAAGAAGAGGAAGTAGTCGCATGCTTGTCTTTTGTGCGGAGTTCTTGTTGTTGGTTGGCTTTTGCTCCAGCTACCTCTCCTTTTGATTTCGTCCTGAAATCTTTCATCTGGAAACCATGTTTGTGCAACCATTCTGTTGTGTTGGACAATATGGGGGAAAGTCTTTCCCTGATAGATATACTTTCCTTTTTACACCATTGAATTGGAGGCAAAGGTCTCTTAGAAATTTGATTTTCAACACAGGAAACATTCATGATATCACCAGGATCTTTGAAACCCTCCAGTAGGTTAGCAACACCAAGATCCCTTATCTGCTCTACGATTAACCTGCAATAATCCATTTTGTGGATATCCTCTTCATCTTTGCATTCAGACCATATGTTTGAAATGATACTTGTGGCTATGATCCTTCTTTAATTTCCTATTGGCATTCCAGTAATCAAAGTCAAATCTATGTTTGTATGTCCTTATTGTCATGACTTGCATTTCTGCATAGACTGATTTGGCCTTTTGTACACTTTGAATGGTATATCTACCAATCATTAGTGGAAACTTGAAACCTAGTTTGTGAATTCTCATTCGTTCCATGTGAACTGAGATAAGTTGTCTGCATAGCTCCATGAGTATCCACTTATATGAGGGATACCTGGGCAGCATGTAAGGACACCTAGTATAGCAACCTACCCTCATGTAAGTAAAAGTTGGAAATTTCAAGAATATACACCTAACCTTACTCACCACTTTGTAGGCCTCATTAGATACTCTCTTTTTTCGAGAGTTGGGTCAAAACTGAAAAGGAGAGGTGCAAAGAAGGCATCAATAACCCTCTTGAAATGATGAAGACTTTCCCTTAGCTCCAACTAATAGAAATACTTGTACACAGGCACCGAGTGTTGGTTTCCCTTCGTAGATAACCCTAGGAATTGCCTCATCATGGCGACAACATACACCAAATAAAAAGTCATATCAAACTTCAAAGTGGTTGGCACATTTATCAGTTGTTCATGAATTTTGTCACTGATTTGTGTTCCCCAATCAATATGAGTTTTTTGTCTTCTTATGATATGAATGTATTCATACATCCACTCTTGAAAATGAGATGATTTGGGCAATACTTTAACCCTACTCAGGAGAGTAATCATGTCACTGGCATCTTATTTGAAGTCGCCCCTAGGAAGCCCCTTTGACCACCTTGAGATAGTAGGCCTAGGTGTCTTCAACCATTGGCTATTAATCAAATTTTTAGCCTTGGTGGGATCTGCATCATAAAACTCCTGCATTTGTTGCATTGAAATCTCAGTGTATTTTTCCATGTGTGAAACTTTGAAAATAATGTCAAAGAATTCAGGGTCTAGCCTCATCATCACTTGTCCAAAGGAATCTATTACGCTTCTACTCGCACGGATGTAGTGGGATGCAACTTGGAGAACGAACTCTTTGTTATGAGAAAATGTTGGGAATGTGGACACTAGATGCAGATTATTGTGGACAATGGCTCTCAAACTGTCTTCCAAGGGTTTTTATTCAATTCTTTTAACAAAGTCTACAAGGTCCTGATGACCAAGCTTAGTGTCCTTTATTTCGTCCACCTTTAAGATCACCACTGTAGGTGGAAAGACACCTTGGTATTTATATTTCATCTTGTCCTCCTTCTTAGAAGATGATGGAGGCTTCTTTGTTGTCATCTAGAAGAATTAGGATCAAAGGATATCACCTTCAGGATCACTTGATGGAATATGGAGAAAAACTGCAAAGATGGTGAATCAACATATGAGGCAAAATTATAACATTGGGAAGTGTGAAGCGAGCGAGCAATGTGGAGCAAGTGCGAAATGAGTAGTTTAGCACAAAAAATGGTGCGAGAGCGAAGAAACGAAGTTCAAAGTGAAAACAGAGTGATTTCAGGGTGTTAAGGGAAAAAACTACCAATTGTGTAGGTGCACTAAAAATCGGCGCTCCTACACTTGAGATGTTGATTTACATGTAGGGGCGCTAATTTTCAATGCTCCTACATGTGTAGGGCACTTTGAAAAATGAAAGTGTTGGTGCGCTGAAAATCAATACCCCTGCATTTGGAGGAAGTTCATTTGGAAATAAATGTCAAGCTGCTAAAAATCGACGCCTTGACATGTCAACTTGCACTTGGAAAAAAATGGAAGTGTCACAGCGAACAAAAACACCACCTTGTCATTTTGAAAGAAAGTGTACTCCATGTAGGGGTAGTGATTTTCACCACTCCTACACTTGGAGTTGGTGTAAAATCTCATGTGTAAGAGTGGATGTTTTCATCGCCTTGACAATGGTGGGAAAGACCCTTAATGTTCGAGCAGTGATTTATCCTGCTTGAACATGTGGAATAAGGGATGATCATTTGAAGATCATGAAAAATTCATCATACTTCTTGCAAAGACTAGAAATTTCACCACTTGAGCATGATAGGAAAGAAAAAGTGGGGAGAGATGAAAAAATTGAATAAGAGAATGTGCAAAACAAAGCATTGGGAAGATCACTAGGACATGAATAAGAAAAACGTGCAAAACAAAAGAAGAAAAGAAGGGTTCAATTTGTTTTGAGGAAGGAGAAAATGAATCAATGAAAATATCTAACCTCAAAATAAGTAAAAACGTGTGAGCAACAAATTTAGTAAAAAGAACAAAGTTTGAAAGCCAAAAACCATGACGAGGAAGGAAGAATAACATACCTAAGAGAAAAAGAAAAATGTTGAAAACACTAGCTTGAAAGTATGAAGAAATCTTCAAAATCATGACCTAGCTTAGAGTTCGAAAAATGTCCAATGCGCAGGGAGAAGGTGAATGAAGATTAAAATGGGTGGTGATTAGCTAAAAATCACTTAATAAGTCACTTTAGAGATGACAATAAATGCAACTTAAGTTGCATTAAATATGGTGGACAAAGTGGTGAAATATATGCATGGGCGGTGAAAATCACCGCTCGTGCATTCAATAGACTTGACAAACAAAAAAGTGCACAAGCGGTGATTTTCACCACTTGTGCATATTTAAAACTTGACTTAAACAAAAAATGCACAAGCACTAAAAATCGGCACTCATGCACTCAAAGACTTGGTGGCAAAGTGTAGGAGCATTGATTTTCTGCACTCCAACATTTGGAGTGAAATTTACTAAGGCAACATGTAGGAGCGCTAATTTTCAACACTCCAACATGTTTGACAATTTTACTAACTCTCGAGGGTTGAGAGTTCACGAAGATGCCCGTTTTGAATCTCTTCAAAAGATGGACAGCGGGGAACACTCAAACAAACTGTTTAAAATTTTGGCTCGTGCATCGAGTTGAATTGAAATTTGCCTCATTTTACGTACTTGAAAATCATGAAACTATGAAATGAACAAGTTTCATAGGGGGTGTAGAGAAGGGGGATTCTCTACTCACTAGTTCTCTTCAATTAGAGAGCCTCACGGGGCAGACTACCCTAAACTACCTCAAAGGACAGCGGCAAGAGTTCTAGAACCAAAAGGAGTAGGTCACAAAGATTCTCTGGACAAACCGACAAGCTCTCGGCCAAAGGACGATAGCACAGAATATGGATGACAGTGTGATGCATTGGTTTCCCCAAGGCGTGTTGGTGTCTCATATGGACCAAAAAGTGATTTTATCATAGAAAAAAACAATGGCTACTCGCAAGCTGATTGCTAAGAACTTCTAGAAAGCGACAGAATGTGATAAAGTAACTAGACTAAAATAGAAAAGATAGGGACAAGGAGAGAAAGGGAAAGGAAACGCTTACGGACGTGCAAGTGATGAACTCTCCAACTCGTGAATTTCTTCAATACTTGCACACAAGAGAGAGAGAGAGAGTGTGTTGGGGCTGTATAGGGGTCTGCCTCAGTCAAACCCATGTTTTAGTGTTCCCACCTCCACGAACAGCCAAGATAGATAGATAGAAAAGTAGGAAATGAAGTAAAGTACACAAAGACACTACAAAACAGTGTTATGCTACTCAACCAAGTAATAGAGGAGAGGAGTGCAAGATTTACCACCTCCACCCAAAGCGCTCAAGGCTAGTGGGGGAGAAAATGAGAGGGACTCGAGCCTCTGGTGCAATGGTGTTCGTTCCACACTTGCTCTACTAAAGTGATGGAGTGTTGATGTTGTTACTATAAAGTGTAAAGTGTTGCTTGATGAAGCTACTTGGAGCTTGTGGAGAGGAAAATATTGAGAAGTGCCAAGAGAGAGTGGAGAGGTCCAAAGATCAAAATAGAAGGAATGAATAATGAATATGAAGAAGGAAGATGAACGGCCATATTCAGGTTGGTCGGCCAAAGAGCGTGTTACAAATCGACTCCCAATGAGAAATGTAATGCCTTTGCAGGCTCCAAACGTGAGAATTTGTCAGGGACGTTAGCGCATCGCGCAGACGTCTATGTGTCGCACAGGCGTCTTAGATAGAAATGCCCCCACCGACACACAAAGCAGGCACCATGTGTGATGCGAGCAATGAGCTTGTGTGGAATTAAGCCTCCGCATTTGGTTCTTCTAAGGTGAGGTAAGGTAAAAGGGGAATTTTCCTAAGGGGTGCAAATTCACTCCTATACATTTTTCCCCCACTTTAGTGAGCACGAGTACTGATGATTGCTTCGGTAAAGTAGATTGAAGAAAACATAGGGTTAGAAATGTATACCTGAACCATCAAGGAAGCAAAACGTGATCTGGTGAACCCGAGAGTGTAGGCCAAGAAAAGGACTTCATAGCTCCGTGGAACTATAAAGCTGAAGAAAGAAAGCGCCTTACAGACCCGTAGACCTGAAAGGTAGGTATCCTCCAAGAACTCTCACATGAAGGAAACCAAGAAAGTGCCTTACAAACTCACGGACCTACAAGGTAGGTATCCTCCAAGAACTCTCACATCAAGGAAACCAAGAAAGCACTTTACAGACTCACAAACCTGCAAGGTAGGTATCCTCCAAGAACTCTCACATGAAGGAAGCCAAGAAAGTGCCTTACAGACCCGCATACCTACAAGGTAGGTATCCTCTAAGAACTCTCACATGAAGGAAACCAAGAAAGCGCCTTACAGACCTGTAAACCTACAAGGTAGGTATCCTCCAAGAACTCTCACATGAAGAAACCAAGAAAGCGCCTTACAGACCCGCAAACCTACAAGGTAGGTATCCTCCAAGAACTCTCACATGAAGGAAACCAAGAAAGCGCCTTACAGACCCGCAAACCTATAAGGTAGGTATCCTCCAAGAACTCTCACATGAAGGAGATCGAGAAAAGGGGACTCCGCAGAGCCAGAGATGGCGACATAATTACCCACAGATAGAACACGTCAGGAAGCAGTCGTGTAGGCCATCGCTAAGTTGTAAGACTTTCAAAGGGGTCGCTTGGGAACCCTTCAAAAGGAAGAGGGGTCCACTCAAGGGACGCGTTGTTTGAAAAGTGAAGTCTAGTCAGGCTACCCCCAAGCTAGACATAAAGATAGGTTTAGACAGGCTGCCCCGAGCTAGACGCAAGTATGTGAAAAAGGTCTAGTTGGGTTGTCCCCAAGCTAGATGCAAAGATAGGAAACCGATCTAGCTGGGCTGGCCCTGAGCTAGACACCAAGGAATTCATTCAAGAAGAAAAGCTTTCAAAAAGGTCCCTCGAGAACCCTTCAAAAGATAGAGGGGGTCCACTCAAGGGACGCTTCATTCAAAAGGCATAAAGAAGAGAGTGGGTCCTTAAGAAGGATGCACATCTCCAGAACGAGTTATCATTGCCCCTAGCATAAAGGGGAGGAGAACCATGCAAGATATTTGGAACAAGATAGAGGTAAACCTCGATATCACTTGTCATGCGAAGAAGAGGCAGGTGCATCAACAGGCACCTGAATCACGAAGTTGTTGTAATTTATCTTTCAAGGCCTTATATTTGCAAGTGGAATGGCTAGGCACCCAATGGTATGCACAGAAAGAATGCTCTTCTTTGTCATGTTTATTAGATTTCTTACATGTAGGAGAAGGAATATTAATTAAGCGGGCTTTAAGAAGCCACAACAAAATACGCTCTTGCTCAGACAAAGGATGAGGAGCAGGAAGCAAGCCTTTCTCTTGTGGGGAAAATTTTGACTACTCATAAGAAGAAGATACGAAGATAGAAGACAGAGGATGGACCAATCCACGAGAACGAGGTTGAGTGGACATCATGTCAATGTTCACCTGTGGCTTCTGCTTAGATTGTTAATTCAACTGTGCCCTAGATTACGCTTGTGAGGTGCAAATTCCATAGGGACTTGTATGCCTTATTCATTACACCCACAACCTTTACACTCATAGCCATACTTAGAGACGAGCCTAAATTCTGGGCCATAACGTGTTTGTAAGTCATGAGAAGGAGGATCTTCATAAAGAGCATTATTCCAGCAAGGGGGAACATACTCTTCTATGGGATCATCATCATCATCCTTCTTGATAGGACTGTCATCATTATTCTCCTTAGCAGAAGCGTAATCGTCTTCCTCAGAAGAAGGATCAATGCTAAGGACATTACAATTCACATTCACAAGATCTCGCGGCATAGAAGAGTAACCATCTTCGATAGCGAGTGTGAATGATGTTGTCGGAAGGTCTAAGCGGATCAGGTCAACCTTATATTCATGAACGAAGGAATCTGTAAAGTCTGAAGGACCCCATTCATCACCAAGACAAGCATTCCTTTGAGAAGAGGTAGAAGGAATAGACTTAGTATTTCTTGCTTCAGAAGGATCTTCCTCAGGGATAATCATCTCAAGAGTATCCTTTGTAGTAGGCACCGTTGGAGTAAACATTGACACACTGGAAGACACTGAAGGAATAAGAGTAGGCACAATTGAAGCTTGACCAGTAGCTGCCATCTCACATAAGTGCATAGCATCAGGGTCAACTTTGACTGTGACTACTTTATTGTTGCAAATAAACTTAATAGATTTATGCAAGGTAGACGGGACTACACCCATAGCATGAATCCATGGTCTACAAAGAAGAATGTTATATGGCAACTTCTCTAATATAACATGTACGAGGGTGAGTATGGTAACAAGTCCCAACCTCAAAATCAAGACTATTGTGCCTAGGGCTTGTCGACCGACATTATTGAATCCATGAATGTCGACAAAAGAAGCATTAATAGAGGATGGATCAATATTAATCTTAAGTAATAGATCAATGCTACATACATTGAGCGTCGAACCAACATCAACAAGAGTATGTCTAATACTAATCTTATTGATGTTAACTATAATCATTAGAGGATTCGCTTGCTTTTGTACTTACAGAGGTGGAAGTTCTTGGGGATAGAATATAATATTTGGAAAATTCACACGAATAGAAGCCATCAACGCATCAACATCTTTCAGCCTAGTGGAAGAAGGAAGGAGGATCTTTTGCAAGGCTTCTTGAAGCATACCTTGGTAAATCGGAGCAGACTGAAGCAAGTCCCACAGTGAGATCCTAGCCGAAGTAACTTGAGGTTGCTCGACAAGATCGTAATCACTGGGTGCTTTAGTCATAGTTTCAGGTGCTTAAAGAAGGTTTAGTTGTTTATTCATTCTAGTATCATAGGTACAATCTACCGCTCTATAAGAGGGAGCCTTATAAAGATCAAAGGAATCACTATCAAATGGAATACCATCAATAGAACAAACCCTTTCAGAAGAAGGACTAGCTGAATTCACATAAATGACTGGTCTCTTAGGCCTTTGAGGGGCAGCAGAGACATAGATCACATTTACAAAATCATCACAAATACTAGAACAATTATTCGAAGACATATTCGTATCATCAATCCAAACAGGATCAAATGTGGAAGGAGATTCATCATGCACTAATGTATCATCTCTAGAGGAGAGTGCATTAGAATAGATAAGAAAATCATCATTCACAAATGCAACATCCCTAGAAGAGAGTGCATTGGAATGAGTAGGAGATTCATCATTCTCAAATGCATAATCTCTAGAAGAGAGTGCATTGGAATGAATAGAATGTAGAGTGATATTTAGAAAGGTATCAATGATTTCATCTTCTTGCAACAAGATATCCTCTGAAGCAAGAGGACTCTCATGAGAAGGATTAAAGACACCAAGTGACATGGGTAAAGCCAAGTCACCATCACATGCATGAAATGGAATATCATTAATAGTTTGAACAAAACTAGATACATAACTAATAAAAGAAGATATTAAATTCATTATGATTTTTTCGATATTTTTTATGTTCTAGTAATTTGCATTTTCGGAGAAGCAAAATTTGGGTTCGAAACTTGTGTCGGTCCCTAAACTTTGATTATCAAAGGCACTAGTATTTTAGGGACTAAACTAGTTCTCTAGGAGACCTTTCCAACGGTGCAAATGGTTCTGAATTCCGAGCACCGAGTCAAAAGTTATGATCCCACCAAGTAGGGGTAAATAATTTCCTAGTTTTTGAATAACATTGTTCTTCATGTCGGGTTCACCAAAATGTAGAGAAGGGGGATTCGCTACTCACTGGTTCTCTTCAATTAGAGAGCCTCATGGGGCGGACTGCCCTAAACTACCTCAAAGGATAGCGGCAAGAGTTCTAGAACCAGAAGGAGCAGGTCACAGAGATTCTCTAGACAAACCGACAAGCTCTCAGCTAAAGGACGACAGTGTAGAATATAGACGACAGTGCGACGCATTGGCATCCCTGAGGTGTGTTGGCATCTTGTACGGACCAGAAAGCAATTTTATCATAGAAAACAACTCAAAGTGGCTACTCGCAAGTTAATTGCTAAGAACTTCTAGAAAGCGACATAATGTGATAAAGGAACTAGACTGAAATAGAAAAGATAGGGACAAGGAGAGAAAGGGAAAGGAATCACTTACAGACGTGTGAGTGATAAAGTCTCCAACTCATGAATGTATTCAATACCTGCACACAAGAGAGAGAGAGAGAGAGAGAGAGAGAGAGAGAGAGAGAGAGAGAGAGAGAGAGAGAGAGAGAGAGAGAGAGAGAGAGAGAGAGAGAGTTGGGGCTGTATAGGAGTCTGCCTCAGTCAAACCCCCATTTTGGTGTTCCCACCTCCACAAACAGCCAAGATAGATAGATAGAAAAGTAGGAAATGAAGTAAAGTACATAAAGACACTACAAAACAGTGTTATGATACTCAACCAAGTAATAGAGGAGAGGAGTGAAAGATTTACCACCTCCGCCCAAAGCACTTAAGGCTAGTGGGGGAGAAAATGAGAGGGACTCAAGCCTTTGCTGCAATGGTGTTCATTCCACACTCGCTCTACTGAAGTGATGGAGTGTTGATGTTGTGGCTATAGAGTGTAAAGTGTTGCTTGATGAAGTTGCTTGGAGCTTGTGGAGAGATGAAAAGATTGAGAAGCGCCATGAGAGGGTGGAGAGGTCCAAAGATGAAAATAGAAGGAATGAATTGTGAATATGAAGAAGGAAGACGAAGAAATGACCATATTTGGGTTGGTCGATCAAAGAGGGCGTTACAAATCGACTCCTAATGGGAAATGTAACACCTCTGCAGGCTCCAGATGCAAGAATCTATCAGGTACATTAGCGCATTGTGTAGATGTTTGCATGTCACGTGGGCGTCTTAGACAGAAATGCCCCCAACGACACAAAAAGCAAGTGTCAAGTGTGATGCAAGCAATGGGCTTGTGTGGAATTAAGCCTCCACATTTGGTTCTTCTAAGGTGAGGGAAGGTAAAAAGGGAATTTGCCTAAGGGGTGCAAATTCGCTCCTATACAGGGGGTTATCAGTGAATCGAGCACTACTAGATTCCATGATAACAGTTGGCTCCAGCTGGGGATCTTTCTTGAAAGGTTCTTTGAAACGAATGAAGGGAGAAGAACTCCAGAATTCAAGTGCCTTTATCCATCCATTTGGCATAGATTCGGGCGACGACAACGCCAAGACTCAAAAACAAAAAGACGCAAGGACTAAGAATAAAAATATTTACATTTGAACACATGTCACCTTACTATGTAAAGTGTTTGAGATGTTGCTCACTGTGAGGAAGGGAAAATGGCATTTCATCTTCGTATGCCAACAGGAAACTATTTTCACCATGCAATTGATGAACTTTGAAAGTTTTGTCCATAGTGAATCAGACTTCCCATGCATACCCTTTAGTTCTCTTCACTTCTCCCATAAGAGAACAAGATCACCAATTTGAAAATATCAAGACTTGGCCTTCCTTTCAAAAAGCTTCTTGAACTAGTCCTGATGCTTCGTGATGCGGTTAGCCACCTGAACTCGATTCTCTTCCAATTCAAAGAGATACATTATATGCTTATCGACAGAGTTATCAAAAGTCTCGTCCTCAATAGCCTTAGCCAATTTGAGGGTTGGAAGTTCCAAGGTTATGGGAATTTTTGCATTCAACTTGTACAAGAGTTGGAAAGGAGACATACCAATTTCCCACTTCGGAGTTATTTTGTCTTCCCACAAAGCATCATACAAAGCTTTGTGCCACAAATGTTGATTCTCATCCACCAACTTGCAAATGATAGTCACCAAATTCTTGTTGCTTGATTTGGCTTGATCATTACCTTGTGGGTAATATTCAGAAGAGTGTGACAAAGTTATGTCATGTTCAAAACAAAACTTAGTGATCTCGCTTGATGAGAAGGAAAAAGCATTTTCAGCAACAATTTTGTTCGACACACCGAACCTAGAAATGATGATTTCTTATAAGAAACTACATGCCACTTCAGAAGTAGCATGCTTAGTTGGAATTGCTTCCACCCACTTGGTGAAATAGTCAGTTGCAGTCAGGACATATGTATGTACCACACTTGGTGGTGGATTTACTGCATCGATGAAGTCAATTCCCCACTATTGAAAGGGCTCTTCAATAACAACAGGTTTAAAGGTAAAGTCGCCAACTTTGGCATGTATACGAATTGTTGACATAGTTCACACTTACGCACCCAAGAGTACACATCTTGAAAGAGTGTGGGCCAATAGTACTTCACTCTCAGGATCTTGTGAGCGGTGCTTAAAAGTGTCCTCCACATGCTAAGTCATGATATGATTTCAACAATCTTTCCTGTTGTTCTTGATCAACACATCACAAAAAAGTTACATCCATTGCACACTTGTAAAAAAAAATTGTCCCATAAGATAAATTTTGTTGAATTTAGTTTGATGGTCCTTTTCTCCTTTGGAGTCAGATGATCAGGACATTCCCCATAAGTGAGAAAATGGGAAATGTTGGAATACCACTCATCAGTTGTACTAACGAACAAAATCATTGGAAGTTCACTCAGATTTGACTCCTTAGTTTCTAAAACTTCTTCCTTAAGATTATTTTCAGCAATGAGCTAACACAGTCCTCACCCACGTATTGACTTGGTAGGTTTGATTTCCATGTCATATTCTTGAATCTTGGCAATCCAATTGCCCCTTTCATTCCAAACTCTTGATGTGTTAAGATGGACTTAACAGTTGAATCTGGAACTAGAACTTTGACATAGCTATTAAGAATGTAGAACCTGAGATGTTTAATATCTTTGACCACAGTGAAATCATTTTTTCCATCTGGGAATATTTCAATTCATAATTCTTTAGAGGGCAGCTCATAAATGCAATTGGAGATTCAAAACCTTCATTGTTTTCTTGCACCAAAACTGTTGAAAGTGTATGCTTGAAACCATAACTATACATGATGTATTCTTTGGTGTAGTTAGGGCAGACTAACATTGGCGCATGAGCAATGGCCTCCTTGGTATCATCAAACATTGTTTTCCCCTCTATCGTCCAATGAAAATTGGTATTACCTTTCATTATATTAACAATATGATGAGTCTTTTCTACAAAGTCTAGAAGGAATCTTCGCAGAAATTTTACCTTGCCAAAGAAGGAATGGACAACCTTCTTGCTTGATGGTAGAGTAAGTGATTTGATATTGTTGACTCTTTCTAAGTCAATCTTGATTCCCTCTGTGGACACCACGTGACCAAGAAGTTTGCCTTTTGTAACCCCAAAAATTGAATTCTTGGGATTCAAGGAAATACCATGTTGTCGACATCTCTCCAAGATTTTCCTTAGGTGGTAAAAATGTTCATGACACTTTTTAGAAAAAACCATAAGATCATCAAGGTACACCATGTTAAACTTACCCATCACATCACGAAAAGCCAAGTCCATAGCTTGTTGGAACGTGGCGCCAGTATTGATCAGGACAAAAGGCATTATGTGATATGCAAAGGTACCCCATGTCATTATGAAAGTCATCTTGTGTTGATCACTTGAATTAACTTTAATCTGGTTGTAATCAGAGAAACCATCTAGCATGGAGAGCATTTTGGATCCGGTCATGTTTTGTAGAACTTGGTCCATCACTGGAAAACAATAATTATCCTTGAGTGGCAGTTGGTTAAGATTTCTGAAGACCACACAAATATAAATCTCACCATTTTTCTTACGAATGGGAACAATATTTTCTATCCATGTTGAATGATGGATAGGGAATATTATTCGGGCGTTCAACATTTTTTGAACTTATGCAAGGATTGTTTCAGAAATCTTTGGGTTGTACTGCCTTTGCTTTTGTTTATAAGGAAATTCTCCAACCTTAAGGGGAATGTCATGTTGCACCTCCTTTGGCTTGAAGGATTTTAGATCTTCATATGAATATGCTAAGACATCCATATATTCTTGTAATAACTTAGAGAACTGCTTCCTTTTTTCAACCATTCAACATTTACCAATGTTTACCATCTTAGGATCTGTTTCAGTTCCTAAGTTGATATGTTCAACCTTATTAAACGAATTGGAGTCTGAGAGTTGCTTCTTGATGTAGTGATCATGCTTATCAAAAAGTTTCACTAGAGATACTAACTCTTTGGGAATTGTATTCCCTTTGAGCTGCAATAATTATTCACCTATAACTGGATCCATATTAGACATAGATTCTCGAGGTGGAGAATCACTTCCTTCAAAGTAAAATTCATCAAAATTTTACGCCTTCTCTAAAAAGGCAACAATTTGATGATCATCATTAAAAATCTGCCAATTCTTTAAATTATCAGAAACACTCGGGCAGAAAACCAACTTGATGGTACAGGTGGAACCTTGAAAGTTTTTATGTGGTATCAAGAGCGTGGCTGAGACTGCTAAAGAATCAGCCATGTCATTATATTCCCTTGGAACTACAAATATATCAAAAACATCAAATTCTTCAATACAATCCCAAACAAGATTGTGATAATTCCTAAGCCTGACATTTTTTGTCTGATACAAGTTCCTTACCTGACACATTACTAGCTCATAATCACCTTGTGCATGAAGATTTTTAATACCCTTCTTGCGCACAACTTGTATTCCTAACAATAATGCTTCATATTCAACAATGTTATTAGTGTTTTCAAACTGTAATTTGAAAGAGAAAGGATAAGATTTTCCTTTGGGGAAAATAAAAACCATTTTGCTCCAGAATCAGTGGAAGAACAACTACCATCAAACTCTAGTAACCAAACATCATTTGGATCACCCAGGATGACAGTATCAAAATCTATAGCCTCATCATTTGATGAAGCTTTAGGATTTGATGTTGACGAATCATCTGAAAATGACTCATTTGTTATCGAAAAATATTCAACACTCTCGAACTCATGTCTCATCGAAGATTCACTAACCTCTTATGTTTGTAGATAATACGTTCCAATGCCTAAAGACTCAAATAGAATTTGAGCTCTTGGATCATCAGATTGAGTAACTAAAAATTTAAACTCCCTCTCAAGAATCAACTTCTGCATCATGCCTTTCATAGGTATCCTGGCTTCAGACATGTCCATGTTTAGTTCACCTCCAACATCCTTATAGAAATTTCATCCAAGAAGGATTTTGTAAGATGCTAACACGTCAACTGCTAAAACTATCATCTTTAATTTATTTTTTGGGTACGCAGCAAATGCATACTGTGCATCCTTGATTTGGCCGATCAAAGGTACTTGTTTGTTCTCCATGGAGAAAAAATGATTAAAGGTTTTGGTCATATTCAAACCTAAGGAAGTAGCTACCTTAGCTGGCATCACATTGTCTGATTCGTCAGAATCTATGACACAATTGCTTAATTTAAAGTCATTGACAAGCAAAGAAATAAATAATGGATCAATACGCCCAAATACAATTGGAGGGGTAGAAACAAGGTTATTCTGTGGAATTTGGGGCTTTGGAACAAAAGGAACATCAGGAGGCGGATCCTGATTTGGGGTAATTCCTTTATCTTTGACGAACTTAACAAGCCTGTCAAATTGGTCGGGATTGGTTTTTAGGTATTCAACCTCGAACATTTGGACCTTGGTTTCTTGGCATGGTCAATAATGTCAAAAGCCTATAAATAATTTTGTAAAGTAGATGAGGTAACTTCACTGATTGATTTAATAAAAGGCACACTGATCTTTGGAACTGGGAGATTGACTTTAGGAACGGCGAGAATAGATAGAAGGGGACGAGGAGCACTTACTTGTGGGTTTGCTACCTTCTTTGGTTGCCAAGGGAGAGGAGATCCTCTTTTGGCAATAGTAACTGGCGGCTTCTCCTTTACTGGTGGAGCAACAACTTAAGCTTGATCAATCTGATTTTGTTATTGCCCCGTAAAAACAATGTGTGTGTCCATCACTAGGTCCTCATTAGTTTCATTCACCATTTGTAAGTAGCCAATGTTGGAGTTGCCAACTGATTCCATTTCTTCGTCTTGAAATATATCAACACTTTCTTCCATAGGATAATTCAACTGTGCATATTCGTCTTGTTCAACCTCATAATATCCTACAATAGTATTGGTAGGTGGAGCTTCAAGTGCAAGTCTCCCTTGTGGTGCTAGAAGGCAATTTTGGTTTCTATTTCCAACATAGTTGGGAAAATTCCTCCTTGGGACATCCTTGTAGGTATTGTTGTTGTTGGAAACTTGCTTTTTCAAAGTTAAGATTTCATTCACCAGCCTTTGGACCATGCGATCAACAAAGTTAGAACTTGCATTAGCAGTATTGGTATTAGATGTTGAAGATCCTGATGCTTGCATCCTTTTGTTTGTATTGGTTTTCAACCTTATTTTCCCAACAAGGATCATATCATCTTCAAGACTGGTAGCTAATTGTTGAGTTGCTTCAACGTTGGCAAGATTTTCCCTACGTAAGAAGAAAATTACTTTGGGGAGTTGCGTGTTGATGAAAAAGCACTTCAGATTATGATTCGTTGATTTTGTGTCATTTGGGATCCACATCACCAACTTGTTGAACTTAGCCACAAACTCGCGCATGGGTTCATGGGCCTCTTTCCGCATGGTTGTGAGTTGCACCAACAAAGCGTGTGCATCTTTAGTAGGTTTGAATCTTTCTTCAAACTTGGTGCGAAGAGTGGCCCAGTTAGTGACTGCAGCATTTGGAAGAGTATAGAACCATTCAACAACAACCCCTTGGAGAGATTTGATGAACAATCTTACAAAATTGTCTTCATGCTCTATGCCAAGAACACCACAAACGATGTAGAAGGTAGAAATGTGTTCATCAGCGTGTTGTTTTATGTTTCCTAGAAACTTTGGAAGATGCTTTCTCGAAACACGTGGAAGTTCATGAAGAGGTGCGATAAAATGGAGGGTTCCGAAAGCATTTACCCATGGTCTTGGAGGTGGTGTAGCCATGACTTTTTGCGCAAAAAGTACTTGAACTGGACGCCTGTGGTGAACAAAGAATTCACTCGGAAGAGGAGATCTTAACCTTCATGGAGGATAACTTGATGTGCGCTTCAACGGTGACCTTACTCGCGGAGGAGTAGGTGGATAATTATGTTGCAAGTCTTAAAAAGGTGGATCTACTACTCCTTGAGCCCTCAGTCCTCACGTATACCTTCTATCCACCAAAATGTAGATCTGAACAACATAGAGATGAAAAATAATAATATACAAGAAAAAAATAAGAAAATAGAAAACTTATTCACTTAAATCAAAAGCGTGAGGCTTCAATTGCGTGTGTCATTCCCCAGCGGAGTCGCCAAAAAACTGTTGGGTGAAAATTATGTAATCCTCTTTTCAGTAGATTACGCAAGCTTGATTTCAACCACAGTTGTGTGAGATGTAATCTCTCTTGTCAGAAAGGGGAGACGCCCTTCTTACTGCTTACAGAAACTAAGTAAAACTAATTAAATATTCACAAACATTTACACTACAATTACAAGATTAGGGGTGTGTCACATTCATACTTATCTCTTTTTTCAGAGAATGTGTTTTACAATGCTTCACAGTTGATAGTTCTGATTCGATACAACTTTAAACTAAAAACAAAGCAATAATTCCAGTATCTCTATCTCGTCAAAGCAAAGCTTAGAGATACCAGCATGATAATAATAAACAAGAAAATAAGAAAGAAAATCTCATGAAGGCACAAAGTTGTTTTGTAGCTTTTCACTGATGGATCCTTGAGAGATGTAACAATTGTCATATTAGAAGCACAAATTCTTCTTAGATGCGACAATTCCCCGAACAACATGAACAATTACAAGCACAAAGTCTTGTAGATAATCCACCAATAGTTATCCAAACACAAACACAAATCTGAATAAAGAGTGCAACACAAAGTTTACACAGGTTTATTCAAAGCCCTTAGATCTCACACACTAATTGCTGCCAATCTTAATCAAATCCAAAAGATGATTGATCCAACACAAATTCTAGTATGCAACTTTCTTCTTTATTGATCAAAATAGATACACAAAGATGAACACAAAGTTTCATGTATTTGCTTCTCAAAAAGGGCAACACTTCGTTGCGAAAGATTAAAGATAAAATATTATAATAGGATCCTCTCATATTTATAAACGGGAGAGGAGAGAAAATTTAGGAAAATTAGAAGAGTAAATCTAGGAAAATCTGATCTAATTAACTAGTTGACTTTTCCAAAAAATGTCATCCATCTTTTTAGGAAAACATCTTTGTTTTATCATGTAATTGCATTTCTCAAAAAGACATCTAAGATGTCGAGAACTATTTACAAAATGTGTAAATGAAAGCAAAAACTATCTAACAATAGAGAAGAAAAGAAGTCTTTATGATTCCTTGCATTGGGCGTGGAAGTCTTCATATTTCTTCTTTGTCTCCAGGACAAATGCCTCATCTGGACCAACAGTGTAATCCATAATGGTGTGAAATCTGGTGATTGATCTTCTGGTAGATGAGTGAAGCTTTTTTCATCTATCAAGATGCATTTTGAGATTATCAAGAGAAATTCATAAGTCACAAATTGCATGTATTGAGGCCTTTGAAAAGTTGGCATCTTCTACTTGCTTCATGACGGCTTCCTTGTAGATCCTCGAAAGTTCACTGGTCGAGAGGAAAATATGATCTTTATCAAGGAGATTACTCGGTAACTCCTTAATTTCATCTTCTAGGATAACTTGATGTCCTTTCACATCTTCTTGTACTTGGTGGATGTCTTCAATAAGAGATTTGATCACTTGAATGCGGTGTTTGAACAACTCTTTTACCTCCACATATTTGTCTTTGTCGAGAATTACCCCAACTTCCACAAATTTACTTAGCTTTTCCTCTTTCATTTGTGACCAAAATGAGAGGCGTTTGTCCATTTCTTTTTCCTCTCGATAAAGTATGCTTTCTTCCTTATCAAGCTCCGATTTCAACTTAACTATCTAAGTAGCCTTTTCATCTGCAACAGTGATAACCTATGAACCACGTTCTATCATTTCATCAATGAAATCATACAACACCTTACCCTTGGAGGAAAACTTCTCTGCCTTTAGTATTGTTGGTTCCTTAATGCTTATTATAGCCATAGATTGTATATTTCTTGAAGAGCCTACTAATTTTCTCAAAATAGTTGCATAATGCTCGGCCTTCTCTTTGTACACATCTCGGGCCTACTCCATCTTGTCAAGCCTTTTTGCCAATGCATCTAGAACCACCTAAGCATCTTCCTTGGCACTTTCATTTGTCACTTTACCGAGTTGGATTCTTGTTACTGTGTACTCTTCCATGGTGACATCACCTTCTTCCCGCGGGGTAGACCAATCTCTACAAACTTTTGACCAGCTTTGTCAACATGAAGCCTTGAATGTACTTTGGCCTTTTTCTCCCCCTTGGCTTTTGGAGGGGCTATCTCTTCAAGATCGAGCTCTTTTGGGGAGATCATTTGTTTCTTTCACTTTGATACTTGAGATACCAACCAAGGGGGGAGGGAGAAAGTATACGCTTCTTGGTTGACCGTCAACTCTTGTGTCACAGTCGCTTTTGTAGAAATGACTGGTATGGTGACAATTGGGGTAGTGTCTGTCATGACTGCTCCAGTAGATTATAGACCAAGTTGACCTTGCAAAGATTCATTCATAAACCTTGTTGAATTCAGATTTAGAATTGATTTCATAAGATGGAGATGAAAAATTGGGAATGGATGATGGAGAACTTGACAAATTATCAACAACTTGAATATTTGAAATTGCGGGGGAAGTGACAAGTACGGTTGATGATGTAGGGGGATGAGAAATGTCCGCTACATGTATGGTAGATGTGGGAGGAGGTGATGTAGGAAGAGGAGGTGGAGGAGTGTTAGGATTAGGAGGTGTGTAAGGAACATTTGAAGCTATGGGCGATGACATTTGGGGAAGGTCTTCAACAAAAATCTCATGTGGAGATAGGGTTTGTTCTTCGTCATGTTTGAGTTCCTCTTTATCACCTTCTTGTTCAACTTCTTGTTCACCCTCATCTTCTTCAAAATATTGCTCTTTTGGAGAATCCTCTTCTTCAACAATCTCTTCTTCCTTAGAATCTTCTTTAGAAACCGATTCCTCACTTTCATTTCCTTCACCTTCGGACTCTTGTTCTTCAAAAACCAGTCCTTTCCCTTTTGAGTGAGTTGATTCAAATTTTGTGGCCTCTTCTTCTTCAACTACCTGTGTATCCCTTTTTCCAATAATAAACTTGATTTTAGGACCTTTATGGGAAGAAGAGGGAGTAGCCACATGCATGTCTTTTGTGCAGAGTTCCTATTGTTGGCCGGCTTCTACTCCATGTACCTCTCCTTTTGATTCCATCCTAAAAGCTTTCATCTAGAAACCATGTTTGTGTGACCATTCTGCTATGTTGGACAATATGGGGAAAGCCTTTCCCTGATGGATATACTTTCCTTTTTAGACCATTGAAATGAAGGCAAATGTCTCTTAGAAATTTGATTTTCATCATAGGTAGCGTTCATGATGTCACCAAGATCTTTGAAACCGTCTGATAGGTTAGCAACACCAAGATCCCTCGTTTGCTCTATGGTTAACCTGTAATAATCCATTTTGCGAATGTCCTCTTCATCTCTACATTAAGCCCATATGTCTTCGAAACGGTACTTGTGGTTGTGATCCTTCTTTAATTTCCTATTCACATTCCAGTAATCAAAGCCAAATCTATGTTTGTATGTCCTTATTGTCATGACTTGCATTTCTACATAAACTGATTTGGCCTTTTGTACACTTTGAATGGTATATCTACCAATCGTTAGTGGAAACTTGAAACCCAATTTGTGAATTCTCATTTGTTCCTTGTGAACAAAGATAATCTATCTGCATAGCTACATGAGTATCCACTTATTTGAGGGATACCTGGGCAACATGTAAGGACACCCAGTGTAGCAACCTGCCCTCATGTAAGTGAAAGTTGGAAATTGCAAGAATATACACCTAACCTTACTCACCACTTTGTAGACCTCATTAGATACTCTCTTATTTTTGAGAGTTGGGTCAAAACTGAAAAGGAGAGGTGCAAAGAAGGCATCAATAACCCTCCTGAAATGATGAAGACTTTCCCTCATCTCCAACTGATAGAAATACTTGTACACAGGCACTGAGTGTCGATTTCCCTTTGTAGATAACCCTAGGAATTGCCTCATCATGGCTACAACATACACCAAATAAGAAGTCATATAGAACTTCAAAGTGGTTGGCACATTTATCAGTTGTTCATGAATTTCGTCGCTGATTTGTGTTCCCCAATTAATATGATCTTTTTGTCTTCTTATTATTTGAATGTATTCATACATCCACTTCTGAAAATGAGATGGTTATTTAACCTACTCAGGAGAGTAATCATGTCCCTGAAATCTTATTTGAAGTCACTCCTAGGAATCCCCTTTGGCCACCTTGAGATAGTAGGTCTAGGTGTCTTCAACCATTGGCTATTAATCAAATTTTTAGCCTTGGTGGGATCTGCATCATAAACCTCTTGCACTTGTTGCATTGAAATCTCAGTGTATTTTTCCACGTGTGGAACTCTGAAAACAATGTCAAAGAATTTAGGGTCTAGCATCATCATCACTTGTCAAGAGGAATCTATTACACTTCTGCTCTCATAGATGTAGTGGAATGCAACCTGGAGAATGAACTTTGTGTGATGAGCAGATTTCGGGAATGTGGACACTAGATGCAAATTGTTGTGGACAACGGCTCTCAAATTGTCTTCCAAGGGTTTTTGTTCAATTCTTTTAACAAAGTCTACAAGGTCCTGATGACCAACCTTGGTGTCCTTTATTTCGTCCACCTTCAAGATCAACACTATAGGCATAAAGACATCTTGGTATTTATATTTCATCTTTTCCTCCTTACAAGATGATGGAGGCTTCTTTACCATCATCTAGAAGAATCAGGATCAAAGGATATCATCTTTAAGATCACTTGATGAAATTTAGAGAGAAACTGCAAAGATGGTGAATCAACATATGTTAGGAAACATTATAGCTTTGGGAAGCGTGAAGCAAGTGAGCAATGTGGAACAAGTGTGAAATGAGCAGTTTGGCATGGAAAACGGAGCGAGAGTGAAGAAATGAACTTCAGAGTGAAAACAGAGAGATTTCGGGGTGTTACGGGAAAAAAACTACCAATTGTGTAGGAGCATTGAAAATCAGTGCTCCTACACTTGAGATGTTGATTTACATGTAGAGGCGCTAATTTTTAGCACTCCTACATGTGTAGGGAACTTAAAACTATCAAAGTGTTGGGGCATTGAAAATCAATGGCCTTGCATTTGGAAATACATGTCAAGGTGCTAAAAATCAGCGCCTTGACATGTCAACTCGCACTTGGAAAAAAAAAGGAAGTGTCAAAGTGGACAAAAACACCGCCTTGTCATTTTTAAAGAAAGTGTACTCCATGTAGGAGCGGTGATTTTCAGCACTCCTACACTTGGAATTGGTGTAAAATCTCATGTGTAAGAGTGGATGTTTTCACTGCCTTGACAATGGTGGGAAAGACCCTTAATGTTTGAGTGATGATTTATCTCGCTTGAACATGTGGAATAAGGGATGATCATTCGAATATTATGAAGACTTCATCATACTTCTTGCAAAGAGTAGAAATTTCGCCGCTTGAGCATGATAAGAAATAAAAGTGGGGAGAGATGACAAAATTGAATAAGAGAATGTGCAAAACAAAGTGGTGGGAAGATCACTAGGGCACGAAAAAGTAAAACGTGCAAAATAAAAGAAGAAAATAGGGGTTCAATTTGTTTTGAGGAAGGATAAAATGAATCAATGAAAAGATCTAACCTCAAAATAAGAAAAAACGTATGAGCAACAAATTTAGTAAAAAGAACAAAGTTTGAAAGCCAAAAACCCTGACAAGGAGGAAGGAAGAACAACATACCTGAGAGAAAAAGCAAAACATTGAAAACCCTAGCTTGAAAGTATGAAGAAATCTTCAAAATCACTACCTATTTTGGAGTTGGAAAAATGTCCAGTGCGTAGGGAGAAGGTGAATGAAGATTAGAATGGGCGATGATTATATAAAAATCACTTAATAAGTCACTTTAGAGATGACAATAAATGCAACTTAAGTTGCATTAAATATGGCGGACAAAGTGATGAAATATATGCATGAGTGGTGAAAATCACCACTCGTGCATTCAATAGACTTGACAAACCAAAAAGTGCACAACCAGTGATTTTCACCGCTTGTGCATATTTAAAACTTGACTTAAACGAAAAATGCAACATGTAGGAGCATTGATTTTTGATGCTCTGACATGTTGGACAATTTTTCTAACTCTCAAGGGTTGAGAGTTCATGAAGATTCTCGTTTCGAAGCTCTTCAAAAGACGAACGAAGGGGAACACTCAAATGAACTATTTGATATTGTGGCCCGCGCATCGAAGTGAATTGAAATTTATGTCATTTTGCATACTTGAAAATCTTGAAACTATGAAACAAACAAGTTTCATAGGGGGGTTATCCATGAATTGAGCACTACTAGATTCCATGATAACACTCTCAATCTTTGTTGATAGTTGTCAATTGAGACAGTGACATGGTGATGGCTATTATATGGTGGAGTGACAGTGAAATAATTGGCTCGCTGTCTTGATGCACAATGAATGGGACAGTGACACTGAATCTAGGATTACAGTGATTTTAGGTTGCTCATACATTGTTTGGTTGCATATTTACATTGATAGTGGTAAATACTTGGACAGGTGCTTGGTTGTGCATGTTTACTTTGATAGTGGCATTGCTTATTAGCTTTGACAGTGGTGACAATGTGATAATTATCTTTCTTTGCTTGCTCTTGATAGTAGATGTCTTGACCAATGTCATAACAGGGTCCTTACTTTCAATTGCTTTTGATAATACTATGGTATGGTAATCTTGAGTATTGAGACTTGTCTTAGTGTCTTTACATGTGTGACTCAAGATGTGACAATGCTATATCATATGTTGCTTGTGACAGTCCTTAATCATAACATTTGTTGTGTTAGTGGATCTTGAAGGTCTTCTTGACAGGGGGAGAAAAGCAATCAGATATAAAGTGCACTGATTGGGTGAAATGGTTGGTTTGGCATTAATGTGTGTCAGTACAAGATAGTGCTCTTCAAGGTAGTGTTGGTTTTGGCCATTTTTGTTACTTCTTTGGTATTATTGTTACAGGAGGAGAAAGGTTTCTTGCATAAATGGTTGGACAATGTTCGATGTTGTTTGTCAATGTTGGAACAGTAAATTGAAGTTTGCATTGAAGTCACTGTCTTCATAAGGGAGAATGAGGAGCAGGTCTAGTTAGTAGTCATTATTTCTTGGTAGTGCTTAGTGGATAATATGTAGTGTTGACAGTGGGGTAACAATCTTGGTGGTAATTTGTTCTTGCCTATTTTCATGAGTCCCTCTATCATTGTTGTCAAATGGGGAGAACATTATCCACTTCACAGGGGGAGCAATAAGGTGTGATTTTTGGTTGAGTTGACATCAATGCCAAAGGGGGAGTTTGTTGGCAGTGGCATTGTTTTATCATTGATGTCAAAGGTGTCTATGCCAAAGGTACATGTGAAAAAGGTGTTTCATGTTAGTGTTGCTTCACAATGCTTCAGAATAAGGCATAAAATTGCTTCAAGTCATTCATCATCGTCAAGGTGCTTCAATTCATTTAGTCAAGGACAAGGTATGGTTGAGTGTCATCAAGGCAAGGTTGTTAAGGTTCAATTTCAAATAGTATGCAGGGACAGGGTATGTTTAAAGATTCAAAAACTTCAAAAGTGCTTGTCATGTGCTAGGAGTCAAAGTAATCCATGATTGTTTACAAGAGACACAAGTTTATCAATTTATCATATGTTGGTATCAAGTTGAAGCTTGAGGAGGTGGTTGGATCTTTGTTGATAGAAGAAATGAGGCAATAAATTAAGAATTATTAGAAGAGGTTGTTTGAAGGAAAAAATGCAAGTACATGTTTGAATGTATATTTGAATCCTATATAAGGTTCAAGGTGAAGTTTTGGAGTTGTGAGGAGATTCCAACACACTAAAAGACATTACACAGCTAAGGATGGAAAATAGAATGAAAATACATTTGATGATAATTTTTCTATGGAATAATCCAATGAAGAAGGAGAAGATACAACTGTGGTTTTTTTCATCATCATAGGTTTTTGTATACATTCATTCATGTTTGATTGACTTGGGAGTGTCTTGTCACATGAATGGTCACATGTAGTATTTACCTAAATATGAGAAGTTAGATAAAAGTGATAAATCTACTCATAAAATCATATGTTGAGATAAGGCAATGTTGAAGCTTTCTATGGTGGCCAAATATAGTTTTTGATTAAATGGATATTAAGGGTCGGGTTTTTGAAGTTTATTGTGGCAACAACAATAAAATCAAGGGTTTTTTATTTAAATTCAGAAGACGACTATTTCTTGGAGTTGTTTTTTCTTTGACAGAAGTTAGAATGCCTTATGTGCTTGGTTAGATTTTGTTTCTGATAGAATTTGAACAGTTTTTTGAGTTTGCTCATTGGTGCCAAAACTTAGTAGAAGGGTTTTTCAGAAATACGCTTTTGGTAGATTAACAGTCTATTGATTTGGGGTATGAGAATAGTAGAAGAATGGAGAGTGAATATATGGAAAGAAGAGAATACCTTATGACTGTTATGTGAAATGAAGCTTCTTTTTGGATTGATTACGACTATAAATCTTTCATGGAGAGATATTGATAAACAACTGATAAAAGAATGGTGTTAAAATACTGAGAGCATTTTGATATAAGAAAAGAAAGAGAGTTTTGACTAAATATGAATAGGAGGATAAATGATCTATGGTAGCTTCAATTTAAGAAGTTTTGTCTCAGTCTGAATATTCTTGATCATTAGCTATTAGGGTTTTGTTTTGTGGAGATGGGAATGTAGTGATTAAAGGTGTGTGAAGTGTCATTGAGGATTGTCTATGACATCATGTGTTGCTTTCTAGACATTAAGAAGACATGAAAAGCAGAGAAGTACAAAGTTATAATATTGCTAAGACATACATAGCTTACCTTTATTTGAATAGAGACATGGTTTGATTGAAGAAATAGAAGTCTTATGCAATTTGTGTCTTTCAAATTAGTGATAAAATAAGTGTCTACTAAATCTTGTTTGTGTGATCTCCAATTGAAATCTGAATTTTATGAAAAGTCTTGAAAGGTTCTCTACTTTCAGAGTGAGAGGAGCTATAGTATGAAGATGAATTGAGATAGACAGAGTATGGTGATTGCAGAAAGAGCAAATGTGCAATGTTATGATTGAAATGATGTTGACAAGAAAGTGTGAAGTTTTAGAGTGATACTTTGATTGTGCAGTATTTTGGAGTGAAATAGAGTAACCCTCTGTATCTTTTTTTTGTCTTTTGAAGATTGTCAATGAGATAGGGAGTTGTAAAGTTCTAATTGGAAAGATTTTTGACAGAGTTGTGGTTTACTTTTTCTTGTATTGAAAGTTTGGAGTTGGTGCTTTAGCTACTAGAGTTGGTGCTTCGAAGGAGAGTTGGTGCTCTTTGTGGGTTGGTTCTCACTAAATGTAATCAATATTAGAGATGTGTTAATGAGACATATTGTGAGATAGTCAGTGAGGTTTGTTGTGTTGTCAGTGAGACACACAATTTGTATTCAACAAATTTTTGGCTAGTGAGGCCCAATAAAGCTTTTATTGAGATTGGTTTTTTCACCCTTTTCAGGGTTTTTCCACTCATAAATTTGGTGTCTCTTTTATCTTGATGATGTGTTATTTTGTATATGATTCAACACTTTATATTCTTATGTGATATTGTAAATTGCACATCTTAGTGTCTTTCATGAAATACAATATCTTTGGTTTATCAAGAGAGTTCAGTTTATGCGATTGATTTTAATTTGATCACTGATTCACACCCCCCCCCCCCCTCAGTGGTCATGTACTCCAACATTAAAAATATTGTTTTAGTTAAGTTTTCATGAACCATAAAAAACCATATATAATTTTTAAAGCAAATATTTCACACAAATAATTCAAAGAAAGCATGATGTGTAAGAATGACAAAATTACGGTGACTACACAAACTCCATTTATGTTTGATGGCCTAGAATATTAGTCTCATGCCAAGGATACACTTTAAAGTACTGATGTTAGTTACACAAGGATAATTCTTGATTACAATTTACTCCATTTTCTAACTCATTCCTTGTGTGTAGAGGAATAGATCATAAATACATAGTATTTTATTTTGAGTATTATGAAGGCATCAATAAGGAAATTATTTACATTATTTGGGTGACTTAAAGTATAGAGATGAAAGGACTACACCCCTTTACCAAGTTTACATATGGGACTACCTTCCATTCATTCTTTCATGCTTTTAAACAAAAATTTCATATATTTTTGCTACAAATGAAGTTTATTATACTTATCTAATGTGCAAATTCAATTTGAAGCCCAAATAGTCCCCTTTCAATTAAATGCCAATAGGGTTTTATTCCTTTCTATCATATTTGCTCAACCACATAAAAATTCTCTTTCCTTTTGTCATATTTTCTTTTCTAATTAAAAAGAATGCATCTCTTCTTTTCTCGCAAAAATGATAAGACTATAATATTTTCCTCTAGCTCTCATTATACGACAACGATCTTCAAGACAAAAGCATTTAATATGATGAAACTCTAATGACCATCCTTAAAGACAAAATTTAAGAATCTCCATTAGTGGCGTACCAATGAGAGGAAATAAGCTTTCCACCTATAAAAACATGAAATTGTCAAGACATTACATGGATGTATCTGTCCCCCAGGTAGGGAGAGATAAAAAAGCCCAGGTTCAAAAATTAAACAACCAAAACCAACAATAAATTTGTGAGAAACAAACCAACATAAAAACCTACATATAATTTGTAAAAACCCCAATTACTTAATCCATCACCACTCACTAAAACAAGGAAACTATCCATTTCATAACCCAACATTTCACCACCGTTTTCAACAAGAATCCAAATATTTTTTAAAGAAAACACAAAATGTCATTCCAAGGCATATTAAGATTAAGAAAACTTATAATTCTATCTTTCCCATCCCCTTTTAATTATTTCTCCTCTCATTCTCTTGCTTTCTTCAAGACCTTCCATGATCTCTCCTCTCTAACCTCCAAAAAAAACTTGCAAAAGAAAATCAAAACCAACCAAAAAATAAATGAGAGTACTAACCCTAGAAGCCTTTTTATTCTCTCCAAAATAAAACAAAATAAGACCCTAAATTCAAATTTCATCACATTCAAAAAATAAAATAAAAATGGCTCAAGATTCATTTAAGAGACAAGTTATGGTCTCCAAGGTGAACCTAACCCTTAGGTGCATACCTAAGGCCTTTATAAATACTAAGATAAAGAAAAAATTAACATTTATAGACACTTCTAAATCACTTTCAAAACATACACCCCCATTTAACTAGGGATTAAATGGAATCTTATTCCTAATACATGATTTTTAAAGAAAATGTCAAATGAGCCAATAAAATAACAATAACCCAGAAATCTTATTTAAGATAACTTAAAAATATAGAAACTATCACAATATAACTTTTCCCTTGAAATATCAAGCACAACACAAAACTCCAATGAGTGAAATATCTCAATATAGTTTTGATGTTTCTACCTTCCCCCCACTGGCACTTATTTTTTGCACATAATCACAACATTAATTATACATGTATAGTTCGAGTATCATCAACAATCATACAAATTCACTAATAACACTAAGATCATTTTATTTTTAACTTATAGCAATTTATATAATTCAAGATCTACTCAAATTTTATATCAATTCCAATTCATCTTTAAAGGAAATGAAATCATAAACGTTGGATTTAATCTTTAATCTACGTACCTCATCTTCAACCATTTTCTTGTAATTATAAATTTCATGCAAGTACACAACTACCAACTATACTTACCTGAAGTTTTCCTTTAGTTCCATTAAGGTTACCTTCACTTGCATTGGCATATGATGAGTTACCAATCTTCTTGAACTACTTTGAATATATTGAAGATCCCAATCCCTATTGTAAGTAGCTTCCTCATCAAAATAAATAATACACATTGGTATTTTCATTAAGCTAAAGTTGGGTGCCACAACAATCCTTATCTCTTACTCAACTAAATTTATTTATTATATCACGTTTCTTGAAAATAATCCAATTCACAAGAGATTGCACCCAATCCTAAACTAGGTTGGGTAATTACCAAACCAAACTGATAATGTAACATAGTCTACTTAATTATTTATGCCAACTTCGAATAACCCATAGTCCTTAGAATTATTCATAAAATTCAATAAAATCATTAGAATTCAAAATATGTAATAAAGTGCAAGAACCAATAATCTCCCAAATAGACAATCCATAAGAGGATTAAGGTTTTCTTAACAATAATAACCACGTTTGCTACAAAAGTTCAAAGAGAGGAAATAATCCACATGGTTTACCAATGTGATCAATAACACAAACACAAGAAAAATTACACTATGCATCAAATTTATTTAAACCATAATGAAACACATGCCAAGGAAAGAAAGAAATAATATCAGTCACACAAAAGTTAGCCTTACAATTGACCATTTCCTTTATAAAGTGACATAGTTCTAAAATTTTATCCTCAAATCTATAATTTACAGAATTAATCCATGTCATTTCCATGATTTAAATAACTAAAATTTATACTTTAAATTTTGAAATTAAGATTTGAGGCCAACCCAACCCTTCCTACTAGTTTTTATGTGCCAACTTGAAGCACAAAACATTCCACTTGCTACATCTAGAGTTGTATTTAAGGACCAACCTTAATTCATTTGTAACATCTATGATCTAACACTTAGATATATAATCCAAATTTAAAACATTCATTCACACAATTAGAGTGTCATTACTATATTGTTGGTTGCATCAACATCTAGGACATTCTTTGCATGACTACCTACTATCTTTAATATTTTTCAAAAGTTCTTAAATTGATATCCCAAGAGTATAACTAAAAGCTAATCAATTCTTGCCTAAAAAGTTCCCCAAAGGTGTCCTTAAACATCACAAGTTAGCTAAAGCAAATAATAGGCACAAATTCAAATAAAAAAGTAAATATTTGCTCTATAGATAAAAAAATTCAGTTCCACAAACTTGATTGAGATCTATAATTGCACAAATTACTACTCTAATTGTAAATTTGGAGTGCAAATTGGAAATGAACAGCTATGCACAGCTAGACTACTCTTCGAATTAGGAGGGGAAACTCCCTCTTTGTTGATTATGTGTAAAAAGAAATAACTAAACTAATTGCCAATATTTTTATCTCAGCTGAGAGCACAAGGTTATAAAACTCTTTGCATTGTAGCTAAGGTTTTCTTTGGTTTCGTAACTTCGACTACAACTAAGCCTAAACTAATGATGCTTCTAACTTCTCAAGAAAATTCAGAGGAAGAGAGTTAGAAGTAAACAGTGAATGTTTGATTAACACAAAGCTTAAACAAACTTATTTCCAGAACACATCTGAAGACTCATTGTACTTTTAGATGTAAGATGGAATAAAGATTATGAAAGTAAAACATAAATCAATAACATTGAAATATTTTGAGACCGTGGATCAAATCAAGGTAGGCATAAGATTTATTTCCTCAAACTCCAACAGTAATAACACATCTGGGATAATAGATTGTAGCAAATTTAGGCATACAATATACAATCAAACCAAATTACACTTGACAAAGTTGAACAAATACTAAATAGCAAACTTATAGGTAAAATTGTCACAACAATTTTGTTACAGCAACAACGATTCAGAAAATAATGAGAAAAACTACTCTTATTTATACAAAAATATAGGAGTAGGGAACCCTAAAATCTCCTTATGATAACAATTAGTCTTCCAACATGCAAGCTTTATTCCTATGTCTAAACAAAGATAACTAATAGTTAACTAGAATTATTAACATCAGTTAATTGATCTAACACTAAAGAAATCTCCAATTGTGCAATAGATATCTCCAAAGATAGATATGCATGAAAAGAGGACAACAAGTTAAACTCAAAAAAGATATCGAGTTAACTATTGTTTTAAATTCCATCCTTGGAAAATGTTGTATGCCTCGACTGATGGTTCACTGCTCAACAACTTGAACAATCAAGTCCTCCAGAAAGCTATTAACTGCCTCTGCATTAGGAACACTAATACTCTTCAGAATGATGTACTGTCTTTGCAACATCTCTTCGCCATCTGCGATCAAACTTTGAAACTCCTTTATCTTTTCAGTTGCTTCATTGAATCTTGCTGACATTGCTGCAACATGACTCAACTTGTAATCAATAGGGTCACCATTGAAACTACTATGAATAAGGTCTTGAAAATCTGTTTGTACTTCACCGAGATCAATGTAATCACCATCCTCATGTTATATTGGAAAGGAATTTGTGACACAAATGTTCTTACAAACTTGAGAGTACTTGCCACCTTTTGTCTACATTCAGCCATTTCTACAGATATTGCTTCGTAGGTTTTTACTTTGAAGAGGTGTTGTTCTCTCCAAGTAAAAAGCTTCTGCTCGTGTTCTTCTACAATAACTAAATCGTATGCCATTCTCATGTCGACAATGATGATCTTGTCTCTGGGCTTCCTTTCCGGTATGTTCTGCTCTGACTCCTGAATTCTTGAGTGAAGATCATGGGCATTGTACCTCAATTGGTACATCTCTACAAGTATGAATCTACCCTTGGTGATGAATTATTCTACCTAGTCTCTCAAGTGTTTCCCATATACAATCAATTGACTTAGCTGATTTTGATCTACAGATGAATCCAAAATTTGTGGAAGCAAAGTGGTGATGTGTGAATTCCCATGAAGTAGATTGTAGATGTACTGCTAGAGCTATCAATTTTTATCCTTGAGGGCTACCTTGTCTTCTCCATCTTTTAGCACTCTCTCCTTCATGTTAACTGCTACAACCTTAAATAGAATTACATCAACTTGTCGTGTGCTTCTACCAAGATTAGCCTTGACCAATGTGAAGTCATCGACCTCAACCTCATCGGTGCTCTTGCCTTCCAACGGTGTAGCAATCTCAATGACAAACTCATTGTCAACATTCTTCTCCACGTGAGCTTGCTTCTTGAGCTTATTTTCTAATGTGTCTTGGTAGACATTATCAAACTTTGCAAAGTCCAATTGGTAAGAAGCTTTTCTCCTCTTCCTGCCCAGGAGGTTCTCAAGCCAAGACGAAGAGTCTACTAACTTCTTTGGGAGGATTAGCTCTAGTCTCATCAACTCCTAATGAATGAGTTGGTGTTGAGATGTCATGAATTGGTGAATCGGGCTCTAGATCAATGTGAATTGGAGAAGGTTACGATGATGATGAAATAATGGGAGATGAAGGTTGTTCCTCCACTTGTGATACTGTCTCCACTAGAACTTCCATTGCTTTTGCTGATTTACACTAGGAACCTTCAAGTTCTTTGTCGTTTCGCTACCCTTGGTTCCTCCAGGAGGATTGAGCATTGCTTTAACTCTCGGTTTCCATCTAGAAGAGGAAGGAGGTAGTGATGAATGTACCACTGGTGGCTTTGTAACTGGGGTGACTACCTTCTATGTCTTCTTGCTACTCAAGAATATTTTGTTGTTCTTGACAATCCATCTTGTCCTTTCCTCGATTGAGGTGCTCTCTTTGGTGTACAAATCAATTGGTTGAAGTGGTTGTTGATCAACCTGATCTCTGGCATATGTGGGAAGTAGGACTTCTCCATCATCATCCAACGAACCCTCCACATCTTTTGATAAGAAATCAACAATCTAAGGAAGAGAAAGTCTACTGTAATTGTGCCTGTGCACTTCAAACTCATCTTCACAATTAACCCAAACATATTCCATTATAGGTTTATGTGGAGGATTCTGACCAAGGCGAGTTGCCAAGAGACCCCAAGGGTCATATGAATGCCTTCTTTGAAAACCTTGAGATTAAGCTTTAAAAATTCATTGCTCATCAACTTAGCATCAACTGTTGATTTTCATTTGTATATGCTCATCTCAAATGGGAAATTGGCGGTAGACTTACGTTTGTTATGCAAAAAAGTGTGCACCTCGTGTACTTTCCTTAAGAAGTCCATAAAGACTACCTTATTCAATGGATATTGGGGTAGCATGGCTAGATCACTTAAGAAGCCATATACACGTATGTAGGAGAATGTGGGGAATTGGATAAACCAATCAACCCAATCTGCCATTGCCAATCTGACATCTGCTGAAAATAGTATATGAAACTCATTGTCAAGATTTCATTGTATGCATCAGGAAAAGATCATTCACTCGCTTGAAATGTCGCTTTGATTGTGAAAATGCTAACTGCGAGAAATGCTCATGTACCTGTTGAACGCTTAGAGTTCCAATGATATTCAAACCTCTAAACTTGCCTTGAAAGTCCATTAGATATACGAGGTATGAAATCATATGAAATTCATGGAATTTGAAGAAACCTATCATCTGCTGGTGAAGAGTATCATTGATCAATGTCGACCAGTTGTAGTGTTCTCTATCGTTGACAATTTGAGACATGATGTAGAACATCCACAACTGAAACTTATGTGCTTCTACTTGACCTATGACTCAATTGAGTAGAGTAATCATGATATCAAACTCATCCCTGAACTCACCACATCCAACATTCTTTGAAAAAGTGTTTCATTTCTCTTTCAACCACCTTTGTGTAATTCTTTTCTAGCATTGATCCTTTTGTGCATTCCATGCCTTTTCACATTCTTCAGTTGATACAATGAGGTAAAACATCTCTCGATGTCTCCTGGCTTGAGGTTGCAAATTATTCGCCCATCTACTAATTGGGTTTCTCGTGAAGTAGGATTGTAATGCTTGACACAAGCAATTACAAACTCGATGTTCTGTGCCGAGATGGGAAAAGAGGCTTCTGCCAGTAACCCAAATTGTTCAATATTTTGGATTGTAATGCAGTCTATGCCTTTCAAAATGTTTGGATCAACTATTGGATTTACTTGGTGCAAGTTGGTGTCAAGTGTTCAAGAAATCATGAAGCAAGATTGATTTGGTCTTGATTTTGATTACAGAGAACTCCATATCTGAAAACTTGAAGAATGACTATGAAAACGATTATGTTTGAATAACTTCTGCACAAAAGCTAAAAATAGCTTTGCTGAGAGGAAATTTTTTTGAAAAAATATGAGATATGGGTTTTGTAGAGAATGTCGTTCTGAATAGACCTAGATCGTCCCTTTTTTGAAAAAATGAGTTTTTCATGAACATGCAAGAAACCTTTAGAGGTAGAAGCTGTGAAGCAATTTTTTCTCGAAAAAATTTGAGATATGGGTTTTGTAGGTGCTTGTGTGCTGAAGAGACCTAGATTGTCCGTTTTAAAAAAAAAGATAGATCCTCTAGAAAAGTGGAAGCCGCAAAAGCAAATTTAAAATTTGGGACATGGGTTTTGTAGCCAATTTTGTGTTGAATAGACCTAGATTGTCAATTTTTTTAAAAAGGTGAATTTTCAAGAATCCCTAAAAAAAGGACTGGAATCTTCCATAAAAAGTTGCCAATTTTCAAGAGAAATGCCAAATAGAAAGACCCAAATTGATGAAATTTTGAAAAGAAGACCTTTTATTTCTGGAAAATGATGCCCTAGAAAAATGGATTATGGAAGAGTGTTCTTCTGTGCAACCTGTACTCAAATCTATGAAGAACTTTGAAAACGCCCTTTGTTTGATCCTTCAAATGTTGTTGAGAAGAAAATTTTGTGTTCATCTCTTGAAGCTAACCTACAAAATAATGAAGTATGGATGCCCAAATGCTTCTTAAATAAAGTTTGGAGGTGAAAGAAGTAGTTAACTTGCAAATCCCTAAATTTAGGAGTCATCCTTTGAAAATATTTGTTAACTCGAAGAATCCCTAAAAAATAGGGCGACCAAAGCATGAGGACGCCTTTCAAAAATTCCTAACTTAAGTTGACTTGGACACCTCCTTGAGATAAGGTGTCCAAGTTCATAGTGTTAAAACATTTTTTTGAAATTTTGAAATTTTACTTGTTCAAACCCCTCTCTAGTGACTAATACCCCCTATTTGAGCACTATTTTATGCCAATTTGTGAGTAATTGAAACTGAAAGTGAATTGATCTAGCAAGCCTGATCAAATATGAGGAGATTGATACCTCATACCAGCCTTTGATCTTGCATTTGGCTGCTTTTTATCCTGGGCACCCCTGGCTAATTGTGGCGCTTTACATCACCAGAGTTAGAAAATTTTCAAGATTTTCGTCTTTTCCTTGATAAAATACCTCCGTTTGATCTCTGATTCCAGACGTCTGATAGATCTTGTGAATTGTCTGACAAACTCGTTGAAGAGCATGATCAAAACTGAGAAGGATCTCTTGGAGGCCGCAAACCCTAAAAAGTGGTTTTGAGGGCTTTAAATCTTGGGTGCCCTTGGCTAGCAGGGTGCTTTTGTTTGCTAGACAACCATTTTTTAGTGATTTTCAACCTTTTTTAATTTGTCTCCCATGCTTCGTTGCCCATTTGATATGTGATTGCCATTGACTGATGAATAATATGGTCAGACTAAGATATTCAATGGAAAGCTAGAAGAATTTCAAAAAGAATGATCACTTTTGTAAACCCTAACAACTATTTTAGAGGGCTCAAAATTCTAGGTGAACCTGGTTGACTGGGGCGCCCATGTGTGCAAAAGATAAGAAAATTTCAATTTGCCCTCTTTATGAAACACCCCTGTTTGATCTTCATTTTTGGATGTTGGATAGATCCGATGAACCTGTTGACGGACTTGTCGTGAAGCTTGATCGAATATGAGGAGGACATCTTGGAGGTTGTGAACCATGAAAACTACATTTGATGACCTAAAATTCTGGGCGCCCTTGGCAAGCAGGGGCACTTTTCTGCTCTATACTTAGCCATTTTTTAGTTTCTGAATTTTCCTTTGACTTTCTTCATTTTCTGTTTGATCTTCGTTTCTGGGCATTTGACAAGTCCTGTGAACTAGATGCTAGATTCGTTGCAAAGCCTGAAGAATTATGAAGAGAACCCCTAAAACTACAAACCCTGATGATTGTCTTTGACCCCTTGAAATCTTGGGCACCCTTGGCTAGCATGGACACTTTTGTGCTCCAATGTTAGATTTTTTTTGAAGATTTTCACTATTCTTGTGCTTCAAGTTCTCCACCTCGTCGACTGCATTGACCACAATCACCATTTTTGATGCGTTGATGGTATTCATGTGCTTGACAAATAGAAACTGAAAAATATTCCAAGGCATTGAAGCCTAGGCACCCTCCTCGAGATAAGGCGTCTAAGGTTTCCAGGCTTAGTTTATTTTTCACAATTTTCAACTTTGAATTCCCCTCCACTGTTCGCTGTTTTTCAAACAACTTTTGCCTTAGATCGATCTGTGCATCATTTGAGACCTTGATTCTGACACCTGGCAGTTGGCCATCCTCCATTAAGGAGCTCAGAGATCCTAACTTTCCTTCTGAAAAAGCAAAATAGACCCACTAGAGAAAAACCGATTTTTTGACAATTTTGACTAGACCAGTGTGATCGTGATGAAAAATTAATAATCAAAATCAATCTTAGCCATTTCTACAAAGGTTCTTTTTTTAGGGTTTTTCTAAAAATAGGACCTGAAACCCTAATTTCAAAATTTTCCATAATTTTGCAAGCGCCCTCTTAACAATAAACCCAAAAAAACCCTATGGTCCGTTTATTTTTTTAAAATTTCTAAGAATAAAAAATTGCTATTTTTAGAAATTTTGACCCTTTTTTGACTTTTGATGACAATTTTACAAGATTTTGATCAATTTTACCAAAATACCTTAATGAAGCAATTTTTTTTATTTTGAATACAAGATAGACAATCAATTCTCTAGATTTGAAAACTTCATCTAATTAATCTTTAATTTTTTACATTTTAATGAATCACATCAAATATATTTCACAATATAAATATATTTGCATCAAATTTTTAGCTTAATACCTTATAAATATTTATTTAATTTCTATAATTATTTTAATACAATATATTAATATAGATATTAAAGTTACGCAACGTGAAAATTACACGGCGAGTATTACTCCGCGATCTAAAATAGATGACACTTTTACCGAATTTATGACGAGAGGTTTGTACTTATATCTTCCTTACCGGAGTAAAGACTGTTCTTCATATCAAAATCATACAACAGTAAGTACTTCTATGGAGATAAAATTCTCGAGTGGAGCCGACATATCCAGATTCTGGTTTTTTGGGACGGGAACCGGGAACAATTCCCTTGGAATTTACTCATGTGATATATTTGGCGTTATTTCGAAGATGAATGCTAATTATATGGGCTTTTGAAGTCAAGTGAAAAAGGTATTCGCCATGGCATCGCAGCAGCGGTTACTGAATGCTTCCTTCAATCAGGATAACAGGTAATTAACCTACTGACCTTTGCGCTTAGGGTTTTATATTATCTTCTAAGCATGGTACTGTCTGCTTCTCAAATTTCTCTTCCCAGCCGATTGAGGGAATTTTAAGAATTTTTTTCTTTTTCTTTTTCTTTCAAAATTTAGAAGTCATCGCCAATCATTTTGTATATAAATTTTGTCATGTTCTGAAATTATGAATACTATGAGGGACAATTGGCAAAAACAAATCATCTTCGAATATTTGCCCAAAAATTATTTGTAGCGCGGGTTAGTAATGAGTGGAAATTGGGAAAAAAAAAAAAAAAAAAACTCATTGGAGAGTATTAACTCTTAATTTTATTTTTAGTGTGGTTTTGTTTGTTAAATGGATGGTTGACAGCCATCCCCTCGGTGCTGTAGATATTGTGAAGTCTCCGGCGTAACTTGAACCTTTTAAGCCATCTGGCTACCGTTGAGCCACAGCCCTCGGACTTTTTAAACATGGGTTAGTGATGCTGATGATTACTTTTAATGGTATTTCAACAAAGTTGGTCTATATGACCTATCAAAATCTATAACTGATGCAATTCATGAATATTCGTGCTGACAAGTATGATCGTGTAAGTTGTCTTATACACGCTTATTTTTGGAAGCTGAATTTTACTGGGAAGGAATTAATAATCCTAATTTAATTAATAAAATAGTAAAAGAGTAGGCGATTATACATAGAAACCCCAAATAAGGGACAGTTGAGAGAGAAATTGCTTGTAGTATTTTGTTATACTGAGTTGTGGTGATAACCTAATTCTTATTCGAAGCCCTTTTTCACAATATGTTTCAAGGTGGTACTATTTTATTGTAATTCAGTTTTTGTTTGTTTGTTTGTTTATTCACTCTAATTTATGTGTCTTTTCACTAATAAGCCAGAAATTTTAGTCTGCACTTGAGATAAATTTGGTCAGCTTCTTTCAATCCTTCAACAGTGTAGTGCACTTGGTAGCAATACATGAACCTAATTCTTCTTCGAAGCACTTTTCACAATTTTTTTTTGGCGGTGGCTCTATCTGATTGTAATTCAGATTTTTTTTCAAACTCCAATTTAGTCATCTTTTCACAAAAATGAAAGAAATTTTGGATTGCATGTGAGATAAATCTGGGCAGGTTCTTCTAGATTCTTCAACATTATAATGCACTCGGTGTCATTATTACCTTTCCATATATGTTGTATTGGGCCATAGGATTCCCACTCGATATATGGTGACCATCTCACGGCTTCACCTTAGAGTGTTCCAAACAATCTGGAATGGCATGATGCCAGGGCTCTCAAATTTCAGTGATATAATTAGAAACACAGATAAAGTTCTTAAATTGTTGTAATAACTTTTGACGATAATTCCTTTGGGTGGATTCTACAAGTCGTGGATACAGCTTTAATTATCATATGTCTAATAGTTTAGTAAATCTTGCTTTTAGAAGAACTAACATGAGAGTTTTCCAGAAAGGATTTTAAAGGGTATTATTAGCCTACAATGATTTAAAATTTTGAAACCTAAATAGCTGCTATAAGTTCTACAATGCATATTAGGTCACGCTTCTTTGGGGGCAGGATTTTGTAATGAGTTGTGATACAGGGACTAGGAGAATTTATTTCATTGTTATCCATGTATCCTGCCTGGTAGCTAAATAAATAAGAAAACAGAAGACTTTTGACTTAAATTGAGAGTCACATTTTGATATTGCAATTCCTATTCAAGCTGCAAGAATACTCTCTAATTTAAGAGCAAAATATTGTTTTGAAGGATTCCCTTTTCAATTCTCATTCAGGAGCAGGTATGTTGAACTCCATCGAGCAACTAGTGTGATTGACTAGGAGATATCTTAAGCTCACAAAGTGATTGATTGCATGTTATTTCTGCCTATTCAATATCTATCTTCATAACTGTCTATTATTGAGTTGTAGCCAAAAGTACCACCCCTGATCTATCCATGAGTTGGATATCATTAGCACAGAATAAAAGAGAGTGAAAAATGATTTCACAACATATGTTAAAATAAAGTAAAAATAATGAAATAATGTCTTTGTGGATGAAACACATTATTGTGCCACTAATTTCTGACAAATATTATGTATTGCAATTAAATTTTACATGTTATAAACTACATACAAATAACTAAAATTGTTGGTCAATTGATCTTTTCTACCAGCATCAGTAAGTGAACGTTAACTCTGTCTCTTGAGTTGGGGAAATTGAAACAAAGTGTAGATTTTCCTCACTAGCTTTTTTGATCCGTAAATAATGGTCATGGGGACCACTCCCTTTATAATATGAAATATTCAACACTCCCTTTATAATATAAAATATTCAAAAATATACACTTCAGCTGTTTTCAGAGAGAACTAAGATCCATATACATGTGCAGGGGATTACAAGCAAAAACCCCTGATGATTTTGACTGTATACATAAACAGTTAAATCTAATTCCTATCCACAGGCTGTTTATTTTATTCAATGTATCTAGACAAAATGTAGACAGACCCCTAACAACTATAAACTTGGTAATAAGAAAGTTGAGCCAGGCTATTCCTTTGTCACCTTAAACCCTAAAGCCTGTTTTAGAAAATCCAATCCTTTTGGTGCCGTATTTTTCCTCCTAGTTTTGTTCTTTGGCTGCCCTGTTGAAATGAATGGCCTCCTTTGTGCCCAAACCACTCCGTTGCTAGCTATCAGATTCCTGTCCAGAGGTGGTAAGCCTGTGTGATAAACTGCTTATGTGATGAAATCCTCAAGTCCCCCTAAAAAATGGCTTTGAATCAGAGTCATAGTGATTTTCTTTTATGGACTCTTTATCTTCCCCTAGTAGCAACAATCATTGAGGAGATATCGGAAATTACCCTGTAATGATGATTTGCTTCCAAAAATTTATCACTCAACACCCACTGAATAGCATGAACTAATAAACTGCTGTACATTTTGAAAATGCATTTCAGTCATTTGTCTGATATTCCATTGAGGAAAGCCATTTGTCTTTGGCTACTCACTAATCTCACTGACGTATCCTTTGAAATGTTTATAAGAAAAGAGGGTTTGGTTTCTTCATGATAAACGCTCCTTGAGATCTTGAGAAATACAACTATTATAATCATTAATGCTTCATCTGAACGATCTCAACCATATCTAGAAACAGGGAAAAATCCTTTTTTTTGGCATAAGACGATCTGTCATCCTCAATGATGACCATAACTTGCTTTCCTTAGAATTTTATTGCATAATAAGTCCTGATTTAAGATATAGACATCTAAACATTTGAGTTCCACCCTTATGATTTTGAATTAAATGAGCTAATTTTGTCTTTCAAACTTGGCCAAGAATCTGAATTAGAGTCTATTATATAGTTAGTTGTCTTTCATTTTTATTGCATAATGTAAATATCATCTATGGTGAAACTTTCTAACTTATCTAAAAGAGGCCAAACTTGGAAAGGAAAGTTGGTGATTTTCTAGTTTGGAGAAATTTTCTTTTTAACCATATTGATTATAATCATTTAACCACCTTCTATTTTTACTTTTTTGCAATTGTAAATAGTACAAATTTGAAGACCAAGGATAAGGGCTTGAACCTCAGCCTCATTGTTGGTCCCATCTTTGAGTTCTTTTGAAGCTGCTCCATTTAGATTACCATCTTCTTTTCTATTAATACATCCCACTCCTGATGCTCTTGGATTTCCTTTTGAAGCACTGTAAAAGTTCATCTTGAACCATCCCAAGGAGGAGGTTTCCATTACATGTCTTTTCTAAGTTTTGAAGAATTGGCTCTTTCCCCATTAATTGAGGGGGGACTTTCAGACCATGCCGATTTCTTGTCATTGCATTGTCCCAAGTAGTAAAAGATTTCCCTTTTAAAGATTGTGATAAAATCCTATTATTTACAACTTCAATCACTACTATTTCTAATTCGTCAAAGAAAGTTGACTTTGGTAAAGCTTTATCTTGAAAAGTTTTTCTATTTCTTTCTTTCTAGATTTCCAAAATTATTACAAATGATTTCATTATCCAAATGCTAAAAGATGGATCATCAAATTTAAGAGATGCTTCTTATAAATGTGTATGTAAATACTCTCGTGACAGCTTGGAGGGTAGGCCTCTTTGGTGGGATTGTCAACCAAACAAGGTTGAGTAGAAGACCATATCTGTTAAATTGTTTCATTGTTGAAAGACATGAAGAGTTTTGGTTGGTAGATGAGGTGTAATGTCCCTTACCTGGTTTGGTCTAGAATTCATTTGTTGATTAGGTTTAGGGTTTCTTCCTTCCAAATGAATGTTCTGTTTTAATGAAGTAATCTTGGTTTGAAATCTGCATTCACCATATTAACAACATTTCCACATACACATATATCTGTTAGCATTAATATCTAGATATCCAAAATATAAGCATAATCATAAATGCAATTTTAACAAGCAAGAGGAGTGCCCTGTATGGATCCGCCTTGAAGCCTTTGTGTTGGGCACGGGAGGTTGCCTCTCACAATCCTCCTTTCCCAACGGCTTAGTCCTTGCATTCTCCATACATGACAGTACCTCAGAAGACATTTGCCCTATTAGGACAAGGTGAAGTCCTACGATCCAAGGGCCTACGACCTACCACCCCTATAATAGTGTAGTTTCCTATAGTGGGACCCCCACTTCTCTATGTCTAACCCGTTTTTCGGGCCTACGAACATGAGAGGGGGGCTTTTAGGCTAACCACTTGGACTCTACTTCACCTGCCTAAGAGGGTAACAATCACGGAGAAGACAATCTTTACATAAACATAATAAATATATTTATTATCATTCTATTTCTGATAATTAGGAAAGATATATATTCAATGAGATGCTTTTAAGGAAAGTTAGCAAAATGCACAAGTAGATACGTTCCTACGTTATGTTCATGAAGTGAATTGGAAATGCATTTAGAAATATAAAGAAATTATTCATGCAATTTTTGGTAGTATACTTTCTTGTGCGATTGTTCCTATCATATTACACAGATATTAAGATGAATTTTAGACAATAAGAGGAAACCGATATCAAAGAGCAAGTAATGATTTCTTTTCTAATGCAACTTGAATTATCTAAATGGCCTAACTCAAAAAGGTCACCAATGTATGCAAAATGCCTGAAGACAAGATTTTGTTCTATGTTCTATCAGACATCATCCTCTTGGGATGACGTATTTCTCAATTTGTTTCTATAATTCTATTCTTGGGTAGAGAGGTGAATTAATAATGCAAAAGAGAAGTCATATGAGTGAATTCCTTAAATTATTATCATACGTGTATTCCCCCAATAGTTTATGCAATGAGGCCAATTACAATACAGCCAATGATTCTAGCAACACCAATGATCAAATTAGCAATATCGGCTTCTTATATTCAAAATATGCTAAATATTATTGCTAAGTGAATACATCACCTGATCAGCTATGTCTTCCCATGTCTCCTTATTCCTTAATCGTCTTCCTTCAACCTTACATTTAATCATAGGATGAGGACAATTCATAAGAATACATAATCTACTTATGTTTATATTAAAGAGTCATCATTAATTATAAGTATCATTATTGCATTATTGTGAATATATATATATATATATATATATGTATGTATGTATAATATATATATATGTATATGTATATAATTATTCCTTATTCATATCAATTAGTATTCATATATATGTTTATTCATATATTATTCATTGTTCAATTATATTAGTATTCATTATTCATTATTCATATTTCATATATTATTATTATTCTTTCCTTATATTAGTATTTATATATTCTTTATTCATTTCATATTATTCATTATAAAACTTATCCACATTCATGCACATATACTTGTATGCCCAATAAATAATATATACATATTTAATGGCTCTATATTCCAATGCATAACAATCATTGTTGCTGCTGTTCTGAATTGCAGATTATATTTCTCAATGTTTTTCCCTCTTCCTTATTTTCCTTCCTTCTATTTATACCATTCAAGGTAGGTGACTCATGGGGGGGAATGTATTGTTTGGTGAAAGAGGCAACTTTTCATAAAATATATTCCATTGTTAGGCTTATTATCACAATAATATCTATTTTTGAAAAAAATATATTATTACTAATAATTATGATATTTCAGATTATATACTTATTTTGATGTTTTATTGAACATATTTTAACATTAAGGTATAATAATAAAACCAATTTGCTAATACCTTATTATTATTTTATTCTAATGTATTACAATCTTTGATATGTAATGATTATAATATTTATTTATTATTATTACTTCTGAGATTAAGTTATTTAATACTAGAATGTAATAATAATAATTTGCCTATATATTATTATTATATTTGTTATTTCATATTTATATATTTTTATATTGATATGGTACACATTTATTTTATTTTTAATATTAATATTGCTATTTATTTTATATATTCTGATAATAATATTTAAATTGCTAATGTTTGTATTTCAATATTATATTTGATGATTGCAATACTATATTGTGATAATTATAATTACTAATTTTTTTCTTTTTATAATTTTAATATATTTTGTTATTTATTTGCATTTTCTTATGCAAATTGCATTTAAATGTTTGAGGTTATTTATTTATTTATTTATTTTTGTGTTGCTATTTTGGGGACATGACATGAGGCATATGTTGTAATGTCCCCTTCTTCGACCTAGGTGTTTGGAGAGGACCCTTTAGCCTATTTCATTTTTGTAGGTTAATTTGGGGATTTGGAGAGGGAATAATTTAATTAATTAAATAAGGTTGTCTCAATTAATTAGCTGTCGAGCAACTTGTATTTAATTAATTATGTTTGTTTTAATATTATAAAGTGATTTAAGTTGGAGCCAAAAGTTAAATAATATAAATCACTTTATGAGGAGTTAAAAGGTTTATTATTTAAAGTGATATTTTAAATTATGAACTTCTTGAAAGTTCGCAAGAGGGATATAAAAGGTATTGTGAAAAGGAGATTAGATATCTTTTGGTCATTTTCATCTCTTCTGGGGATTTTGGCTTCGGAGAAGAGATTTCTCCCTAGTCAAGAAGGTGGATTTAGATAGGATTCATAGTTGAGCTTTAAATTTGAAGAATGAGAAATCGTTTTGGGTTAGGAGGGTTTGCCGATAAAGGAAATTTATTAGAAATTTTACAGGCAAACAATAAATTTTAATGATGAGTGTATTGGTTGTAGATTGAATCTACAACAATTGTTTCTTATTTTAGCTGCCACTTTTAGAGATTTAGAGAAAGTGGAGTTGGATGCCATATTGAATATGTTTCATTGATTTAGCCATCACACATGGAGATATATTTTTGCTGCCTAATCCTGATATTTAAGCAATGCAAGGGGGGTCGAGTTAAATTTATAAGGGGCACAGGTGTTAGGGGGATGTGGAGGTTGGCTGGATTGCCATTAGGGAAATAAAGGACTCATTAAGGAGTCACAGCTCTTCATTAGGAGGATGTGGAGGTTAAACAGAGGTGCAGTGCCAAATAGGAGGGGTTGAATCATTGTCATTTAGTCTTGTTGCCACATTCAAAGAGATTCCCAAGCTTGCAGAAGTGAGTCGATGAAGTTCCTGTAAGAGGACGTGAGCTGCAGGAAATGTTAACAGCAGAATGACTTATTTGTCAACCAGTTGCTTGGTCATTCATTAATCCGGGTACAATCTTAATTAGTTCCAATCTGCACAAAGTGTTTGACATAATGTTTATAATGGTTGAATCATGAGATAAGTGCCTATTTCTGAACTTGCTACTGTTATTTAAATACTCTTGTATTTTCATTGAATGATCATATTAGTTGCACAATCTTTATTATTTGAAGAAGAATTGCAGCAATTTTGGTGTTTAAACATTTTGGTGTTTAAACATATAAAGGTTAGACCATTCACTTTGTACCAATTGTTTGAAATTTTTTTCTGTATATGAAAATGGGAGATTTGCAAGAATATTTTTAAGAAAATTAGAAGGGATATTTTAGTGGTATCAGAGCCATGTATCTTGCCAGCCAGTGGGGGTTTGAAAAAAATTATGCAAAATGAAAATCCATATGCAGCTAGGTGAAGGCGCGAGTAGGTATTATTTAAGGAGGAGACCATTGAATCATTCAGGTAATTCAAAAGAAAAAATTCCTATTGATTTTCCAGTTGAGGAAATGTTGAAGAAATTATGGTTAAAGAAGAGATCTGTATGAGGTTAATAGTATGCAGCAAATTCTGAATGACTTGGCTAGGGGACAGCAGCAGATGACTCAATTATTGACACAAATGATGCAAAATATGAATACAAACAGGGCATATTAGAACAATCCCAGAAACAATGGTAATAATGACAATAATGGAGAAGTCAATAATTCAAACAATCCAACCAACAACATCTCTAGCATAGCTATTGGATCAACATCTAGACCTTTGATGCCTACATTTTTGTAGAATGGAGTTGCAGCAAGAAGTAATCAGTAGAATGCAGATGAGGCTTATGTGGATTGCTTACATGAGTACCGATCATTAGGTGAGGAGTTTCATGCTGCCATGTCTCTACTAGATTTCTGTCAACTCAAGTTGAGAAATAAACCTAAAAGGTACAAGGGTCCTCAAAACCAGGATTTATACAGGAGGCTTGGTAAGCTATCTATTCCCACTTTTGATGGTTCCAACAAATGTACTGCAAGTTTCTGGGTTAAGAATTCAGATACCTATATTTCTTTAAATCCCATGTTTGAAAATGAAGCTATTAAGTATGCCACTTTGCACTTGGAAGGAGAGGCACATGAATGGTGGTACCATGGGTTGTTGACACAAGGACATATTCTTATTAATTCCTATGCCTAGTTTAGTTAGAGACTTATAGATAGGTTTGACAAGAAAGATCCAGAGTTGCATTTTTTATAGTTGGCCCAGTTGAAATAGAATGGTACAATTGATGCTTATATTTGAGATTTTCAAAGGCTTGTTGTGATGGCGTTAAATGTATTTGAGAGGAGATTGATAGTTCTCTTCATTGAGGGGTTATTAGAACCTCTTTGTTGTTGGGTGAAGGCTTTTGATCCACCAGCTATATAAGATTCCATCAAGGGAGCTAGAAACATGTAGTTCTCTACTCCAAAAACAAAATTTCAGTCTAAGTTTCCCCCAGCAAAGAAAGATAAGAGAACCTTTCAAAGGGAGTGGCCCAAAAAATCCAACATGTCAGATGAGGCATGTTAGATGCACAGGACAACTGAGAGGGGGGAGGGGGGGTGAATCAGTTGTACATTAAAACATCAAAACCCTCATTAACATTCAGATCTGTATTAGCCCTTAAACCCTTAATCAGATTTAGCATGAAAGTAAACAAGTGAAACAACAACACATCAAAACATCATGCACAATAGAACACCAGATTTATGTGGAAAACCAAAGAAGGGCAGAAAAACATAGTCATCATTTAATGCATTAATCTTCAGAAATGCATATATGAAACAATTCTGCAATGTGAGGATTAGATTACAATATAAAGTAATAGCAACATGGAATACAATAGGCTCATTGCCCAAAAGAAAGAAGGGCTCACTGCCGAATTAGAAAGAAGAAATAAAGGAATTTTTACAAAGAGAAATCTATCTTAGAGCAATAGGAAGATCCAGTAACTTCAAGCACATTGCAAATGTAGACCCTTTTGTTCAGTGCTTCGGAGTCATAGGCATTAAGCTCGAACTTGGATCACCACACTTAATCAAATTCGCATCTTTCACACACCTTCTACAGATCCACACCCACCTCCAACAATTTACCTTGCTTATATACCATTCACAACCTTGAAAACATTCTCCAAGGTCGGCTATGCACCAATAGGTCGGCACCAAATACTTCTGCGGTGGAAAGAAGTGAATGGTAACCACACCTTGGGTTAACTAGGACCCAAATCTACATCGACACACTTTGCAAAGCTTCTACAAACAACACACCACTTCCGCAATTAGTGCTAACACTCCAGGTTGGCCAAACTTGCATTAACACCCTTAACAATTAAGTTCATGCTTAACTAGGTCCAAAAACAACTTTGTGGACCACATAACAACACTCCACAATATCCATACAACATCTTAGAATATTCCAACATCATCAGAATATTTTGCAACTTTGCCACAACCACCTGAAACTGAGAACACCATCATTATGTAGTAACTAGTGAATTATGAGTTGTATTTGTATGAGAATATGCATCCACATTATTGTGACTCTTCAATTTGGATGCTGTCACAGTTGTAAACAACTTGCCATATCATCAATGTTTAAATGTGTGGATAGATAATTTTATAAAGGACAAAAATGAGAACAGAAAAGAGCAATGTCATGCTATTAGAGACCTGAATTTGTGCCTTAGTGAAGGATGCCTACTAGAAGCAAATCAAGAGGATGTGAGGGCGCCAAGAGGTTGTGAGGACCTCAACAAGGCTACAGATGATATGAACACAGAAATTACATAGCTGACATTACCAGAAGTAAATGCAAACAAGCAAAACAAGGAGGAATGACAGCAAAAGCTGATGTTGTACACTTTTCATTACTCTGGTTAGATTGGTCTACAAGGGGAGGATATGTGCTGGCTGGATAAGACCAAATGCATGCAAACTACTCCAAAACTGAGCATGAATAATCACCTCAGTTAGTCTAACTTAGCTGCAAGTTGGCAAGGCTTCAGTGAATGACGAATTGATTATCACAAGAGAGGGAAAATTGCTAGGAAAATTACCATCAAGTTGTTTGTGTGTTGGCTTGTCTGTCAATTGGTTTGAGGCTCAAGCTTAATCTTTCATTAAACAGCATAAAAATACATTCCCATATTTCAGGTGGAATTTGCAATTATATTAGCACATTTACCCGCCCATCTTATTAATTCTTGTTCCTTTGACATTTTTCTTACATGTCATTGCATATTTACAAGTTTTTTAGTCATGTTCTTTCTGAAACAGATTATCAATGTTACATTCATTAGGTTTTTTTTTTCTATATTTAATGCATTGTGAATGATGGTTCTTAGGACAGGGTTTTTTGAACTGATGTGTGCTTATGCTGTGCATGTACAGTTGCTTCTCAATATGTACAAGGGATGGTTATAAGATTTTTAATTGTGAAGGTGGCAACTTGTGTTATCAAAAAGGTAAGCACTGTAGATTTGATTTGCAAAATCAGCTGCATTAAAGCCTAATAAAAATATATTGATTATGGACATTGCTTGATTTGTAAGAAAGCAGATTGAGTTTTTATTCTGGAATGTTTCCTAATACTGTAATCATGCATATAAAATACTTATTTGTTTTGCTTTGTTGCTTGAGTTATAATATGCTCTAAGGTATACAAAATCAAAATTTCTGAAAGTATTAATATATTTTTTGAATCTGTATGCTTTACCAGGTTAGCATTAGTACAGAAATTTTGGGAATACCCATGTATTATATTTTAAAGAAAACTAATTGACAGGTATTCCTGTATCTGTATTGCTAGTAATAAATTTATGCTCATTCAATGCAGAGCTTCATTTTAACCAATTAAACTAGTATTGATGTTGAAAACTTTCCAAAATATATATATGTAGGAAAGCTGTAATGTCCCCAATAAAATCTTATGCAATATATTTTGGCTATTTAAATTTCTTGGTTAAATACTTAACCAAACCTCATAAAACCCTAGATTATACTAAATGTTTGCACAATAGTCTAAAAATCTCGACGTTTTGCTTCAGACTTCTTTATCGGGCCATAAATGGCAAACACTAATCTGGGCTATCCAAATCTAGCAGATGCAAACATAACCCTTTTGAAATTTTAACTATTAACAGTAAACCCTAATGTTGCAGACAACTCATGATATAAAGATGAACAATTTTAACACATTCACCAGATTATTAGATCAAATTTGAATACCAATTTGATATTAACACTAGAAGTGAAGTTTAAAAGGGTTGTCAAGGGCCAAAATGGGGATTTTCCATCTTCCCTTACAATAATGGGTTGGGAACCGGAAGACAACCCATGTGACATAATAACACATCGAAGCAATGGAAAATACAGGTCATCGCGCTTGACACATACAAGTGTTGAATAACAGGGTATCGCTTGTTGTCACCACTATTAATGTTTGAACGCGACCTTTGGGTGAGATTGCTTCTTCAGCTAAAGGGTTTCCGTCCTTTGATACAAGAATTGCATGGTTATTGTCCTTCAATCTCCATAGATTTGTGGGTTTTCATCCTCAGATTTGGTTGCTTGAACAACGCATATTATTTTTGTCAAGGTTTGTTTGGGTTTTTTTTAACATTGTCTACTCTGTCTTTCCTTTTGGCCCATTATACACCCAGAGAGGGCATTGAAACTTGTAACAATGGCCTCCCTTCCAAGATTGGTGCGTGGTTGGGTCTGCCGGTACACATTGAGCGTCGTTTCCCTCTGAATCTTGCCTGGTATGGTCCTTATTGGTGCCAAAAGTTGTTTGGTCAGCATGGAGAAATGTCTTTTGCGAATTGTTATTGTCCTCGACAATCATGGTGAGGGTCCATTAGGGTCTTAAACCTATCTACCTTATGAATGGTAGTCAAAGTTATCTTCTTTGTTTGCATAGTTGGGTGTACACGTGGAGCCATGTCTCCAAGTAAATAATGTTGATAGTGATACAATACCACAATTGGAGCCACATGTGGAGAATAAGCATTACAACACATTAACATGTCGGGTGGTAAGTCGGGAAGACAACCCATGTGACATAACAACACATCAAAGTAATGGAAAATACAGGTCATCGCGCTTGACACATACAAGTGTTGAATAACAGGGTATCGCTTGTTGTCACCACTATTAATGTTTGAATGCGACCTTTGGGTGAGATTGCTCCTTTAGCCAAAGGGTTTCCGTCCTTTGATACAAGACTTGCAGGGTTATTGTCCTTCAATCTCCATAGATTTGTGAGTTTTCATCCTCAGATTTGGTTGCTTGAACAACGCATATTATTTTTGTTAAGGTTTGTTTGGGTTTTTTTTAACATGGTCTACTCTGTCTTTCCTTTTGGCCCATTATACACCCAGAAAGGGCATTGAAACCTGTAACAATGGCCTCCCTTCCAAGATTGGTGCGTGGTTGGGGCTGCTGGTACACATCGAGCGTCGTTTCCCTTTGAATCTTGCCTGGTATGGTCCTTATTGGTGCCAAAAGTTGTTTGGTCAGCATGGAGAAATGTCTTCTACGAATTGTTATTGTCCTCGACAATCATGGTGAGGGTCCGTTAGGGTCTTAAACCTATCTACCTTATGAATGGTAGCCAAAGTTATCTTCTTTGTTTGCATAGTTGGGTGTACACGTGGAGCCATGTCTCCAAGTAAATAATGTTGCTAGTGATACAATACCACAATTGGAGCCACATGTGGAGAAGAAGCATTACAACACATTAACATGTCGGGTGGTAAGTAGGAAGAACAGTGAGAAATGGCAGGAGTGGTTTGACGGGATGAACAATTCCAATGGTTTGATAGGAGAAGGGAATGAAGGTAGGGGATGGATGTGAAGTGTCCTTGAATGGGGAAGTCTGAAACCCTAACGAGAGCATAGAAGAAAATGGACTTGGGAGGAAAGTCATGCTAGGAAGGGAAAATCCACAACTCTAATGGCTTATACCGACTTAGAAAATTGGCCTTTCCTCCATACTTAGAAAATTTGGGGATCTTGAGTAGATGCATGGGGGGTGAAGGGAAAAATTTCATACACAAATTTGGATCAAAGGGAACGCTGGTGATAGGAAATGGGCATTTTGGACCACAACATAGATTATGGAAAAAGGGAAAATGACAAAAGCTAGTTACTTCAACTAAATACTTTGTTATTACAGCTATTAAACTTCTTATACATGTAAGAATGTTGAAAAATTGAAATCTGTTTATTTTGAAGAGAAGACTAAAGGGAGAATAATAAGAATAGCTGAAAAGCTCCAAAATACAAACATATTATAGTCAATGCAGCATTTTTATTCAATACATAAAATAAAACAAGAAGAGACATTCTTTGGAAGCTGTGGACCTCAACACAGGCAAAAGATAATCTTAGAGTTGCATGGGTGCTGCAAGTGGCCAACAAATTGTCTTTTGTACTTCTAAAGAGAAAATACTTTAGAAGGCATAACTTGACACTATATTAGAGGGAACAAGCTCCAAAGCAAATGTAATTTTGGATACTGAAGTGTTTCTTGTTCCTATGTGAGCAGGCAACACAATATATCCATCTGCAAACTCATCAATCATATGTTGTGCTTACTTTTGTCTTGTTGGTGGTTGTGCTATTAAACACAAATGTACTTCGCTGATAACGACATTTTTACTAAAGATATTTTTGAGTTGAAGACCAGGGCATTATTCCAATGACTCATAGTCATAAGAAACTCCATACTTGGTTGCAACAAAACTAAGATCTTTTTAATCAGTGTGGTGTCATTGAGGTTAATTGTAAGCTCTTTGTTAATTAAAACATTTTAAATCATGGCACCTCCAACAAAACAAATATTTGGGATCTCATCCATTTGTTAGGAATTATCATGCTCCAAGTTTTGAACAAATGAGCAATTGCGTTTGCAGCCAGCCTTTGTATATGTGCCTATTTCAAGCTGAGAATAAGGCATTGCAAATGAAGCTTGAAATCCTTTCCAACTTTCATCTTCCATCAGGATAACAACTTTATCATAATTATGCCAAGAGACATTTTACAATGGGTGCTGGGGGGTGTGAGGTTGTAATGGTGTCCTCCCTTGCATTGGACATGCATTTATCATGCATAGTGGTACGTAAATATTTATTTTGGCCCTTTAAGAGGAATCCTATATTTATATAAAGATAAGTGGAATATATGATGACCATATGTATTTGATTTAAAGGTAGTTTTGCTCTTTGGAGAAGATAATTTTCTTTCATATTGACTAAATAATATTCTAATGTAAAGCATCTCACTTAATAATAGAAAACATATTGTTCCATGGTCAATTAAAGCTGGGCCTTTGAGTGAGGATTGCAAAAGAAATGGTATTTTGGGTACAATTAAACTATTTGTTTTTTGCTAGGTAAAAGAGAGGGAGTAGGGTCCCTCACCTATTTAAGGGTACTATTAAACTATTAATATATAGCTAACTGATTTGTTTTTATTGTTTTTAATAGCATTAATAAAACTTGAAGATGGGTGTTTCGAGTATCCAAGGTTGCTACCTGTTGAGATTTAATAGATTATTTATTTAAGATATTTAAGTTAGTCTCTTGACTTGTCATGTGTGCAGCATGAGACTATTTGAAGATTTAAATAGAGTTCTTTTCACTATTTCCAAGAAATTTTGAAAATGACACTGATAAAGCACTCTCATTCTCTAGATCACCTAAGCTGTGAATTTGATCTAAGGGCCTTCAACATGAATTTCAATTTGGCATAGCGGCTATGGCATCCCCTCATACTATTTACAACATTTAGCTTCATGTCTAGTGTTTCTTAGATCAGATTAATCAATGAAAGTACTTAAAAGAATTGCAACACATAAGACAATGAACACACAAAGATACCCTGGGAAAACCCTCCTCTTGAGGGAGAAAAAAACCAGCAATGAATCTCTTCTATAATATAGAACAATGGCAGAAATCTGCTTACAACTCAGGCCCAGCAATGGCCAATAAAGAATGTAATGAGGTCGCACCTCTCCTAGATGCACAAGATACAAATGAATATGTTCTTCCTTGAAATCGGACTGCTGCTAAGAAGTGCAAATTCTGCTCTTGAATAATAATGCGAACTTGCTTGAAATCGAATATCTTACAATGACAAAATGACCTTGTACTTATACAACACAAGGCGCCTCTTCACTTAGGTCGGCCTCTTTAGAGAAACATAATAAAATGTTAAATATAAATAAGGTCGGCCCAAACAATAAGAGATATATGCGAATCATTAGGGTCGGCCCTTTATGCTTTGATATTTATTATTGACATAAATTAAATAGCCGAATGGCTACTCATTTAATTTATGCTTTCTTCTTGGAGTTCGTGCAATGGAATTGCAGCCCTAAGCTGCTATAACATCAACAGTCATGTGTGCAGCATGAGACTATTTGAAGATTTAAATAGAGTTCTTTTCACTATTTCCAAGAAATTTTGAAAATGACACTGATAAAGCACTCTCATTCTCTAGATCACCTAAGCTGTGAATTTGATCTAAGGGCCTTCAACATGAATTTCAATTTGGCATAGCGGCTATGGCATCCCCTCATACTATTTACAACATTTAGCTTCATGTCTAGTGTTGATTTGAACTCCAAGTTATGCTTCCTTTTGTGTATGATGTGTGACAATCTCCAGGAGGAAGTTTTGTTTTAATATTCCGTTGTCTCTCTATAATTTTTGTGTGTGCCCATGTGCACAAGAAAGTGTGCTTTGATAACCATTATTACAGGTCCAATTATAACCCTGTTATAATTTAACACAAAATCTGAAGCGAATCTGAAATTTGAACAGTATATCAAGGTTTATACTACTGAAAAATCCGAAACTGGAAATGCTGGAAAAATATTTGAATAATTAAATCCACTGGAAAATCTGAAACTGAAATACAGAATTTTGAAAATGCTAAAGAAAGAAACTAAAATTTGTTTTGCTATAAAAGACCTTTGGCTAACTAAACCCTTCTGAAATTTTAGTTCTGACTTAAGATCTGAAATATGAATTTACTAAATAGTAAATTCTTACAAAAGAAAGCACAATGGAAGATTTCTACTTAGGCTAAATAGCAGCCAGATTTTGACAAAATGAAAGAAAGAGGAACTTCATATTCACTGGGCAGTAAATCTGAATTTTCATAGAAAACTAAGAAAGGGAAAGAACGTTCCTGAGAATGTATGGGTGCTGACTTGCAATGTTTTCAACAACTGTATGGATGCTGCCTCTCTTAAACACAATTGTAGGAGGCTTTTGCATGACCACTGCCATCCAAAATATAAAAGCTTTCTTGGCCTAAAAGGCTTGTATACTTAGTTTTCCTCTAAACTTATTTTCTTTGTGCATGTTGACAACTTAACTTCTATGCAGGAAAGAACATTCCTGAGAGGGTATGGGTGCCTACTTACATCAAATATGTTTTCAACAACTGTATGGATGCTGCCTCTGTTGTAACACAATTGTTGGAGGCTTGTGCATGACCATTGCCATCCAAAATATAAAAACTTTCTTAGGCCTATTGGCCTTATAGACTTAGTTTTCCTCTAAACTTGTTTTCTTTTTGCAGGTGGGAAAATGAGCTTTTATGCAATACTTTGTTAATTAACAAAATGTACAACTGATTCTTATAAAATTACATTAAATAATAAATTCTACTAACTCGCAGAATTCCATTGACTAACAAAAGGTAAAAGACTAATAATCTTATACGACCCTACTGACTAGAGTGGATTAATTTTGTTGAGGTGTTTGCTTAGGAAGTTACCAAGACAGTTAATTATGGGTAATGTACCCCATACATGCATGGATGTTAACTATCATGTGATTTTATATTCCAGGACCCAGTCTCTCTTTTTCTCTGTAAACTCTGATCTAATGTTCTTCAGTGAAACCTTGGTACAACCTAACAAGACAAGAAACATGACACTCATGTAAAAAGATGAATGATTTAAATTGGTCTTTGATTCCAATTCTATTTGTAATAGATGATGGGGCTATAAACATTGTGGAGATGCTCTACAGTACAAGCTTGCTTGCCATAGTTGGAGCTGGTGAGCAGGTAAGGCATATTTGTCCAATTGATTTCTCTGAAATGTTTTAAGGTTGCTTAGGTACATATTTGTAGATTCTCATTGTATCTCATCCTTGACAGCCTGCGTTATCTCCTCGTAGGCTGTGTTTGTTCAACACTGAGACAGGAACTTTTCTCAAGAAGCTGAATTTTGTCACAGCTATTCTTGCAATCCGTCTGAATAGGAAAAGGTACAGTTCTTACTCTTGTTTGGATATTATTTTGGACAGAGGGATCATATTGATGATTTAATTGTATAATTTGGGACAGTATCATCAACCACTCTGCTAATTTGTTTGAAGTTTATTTTCTAGTTTTAGATGTGCAAATTAGCTACAGTTTAAATCTTACAGAATGCTGCAAATACCATCAGACCTGACTTCATGGCTGTTTTCATGCTTTAGCATAGGACACTATCTTCTATTTGTGTCTTTATCCTCATTCATCTCCTGTTGAATTCTGAAAGAAAAAATTCAACCATAAGATGTTGTGATCAGAACCACAATTTATCAGCCTGTTGTATTACTCTATAGATAAATTTACTAAGTATTTATGGATAACTTGCACTTTTATTTAGGGTACCAGATCAAGTTCAGCTATATCTATGTGTTGATTTCAATTGAGTTTATGGTGTCTTTAAATGCATGGATTGTACCTTAGGTTTTGCCTGTAATAATGGTATGTACCTTAAGAAGCTTTACAAGCCTTCATTGAATGTGATTGAGTTGCTGTAAGGTCTTTTTCTGTATTTCCAAATTGACTAAATACATGTCTTTTTTGTAAATCAAATTCTGCATTATTTTAAAGTAAAAGAGGTAGAAAGCAGCTGACAGTGGAAGGACCTAATCTCAGAGATCTAAATCCAGCTCAGCAAAAGCTGATTACAGTAGATGTCAGAATATATCCCGGCATCAAAATAAAAAGCTAGACATACCAACCATGCTAAAAGTAAGACATAATTTAAGATCCCAAAAACTACATTAGAGAATAAAAAGCAGTAATCCACTTTTCAAAACAGGAAAAGGTACATGTTTTCTCTACCTTTTGAAGATGATTTTTGATAGAAGGATCATATTCATAATCCAATTATGGTAATAAGATGACATTCAAACAAAACATAGAGTATAGCCTCTAGCATATGAGTTGTGGAGCTTCTTCTTTTGCTCAAATATATATTTTGAGACAGCATTATCAACCATAATGCTACTTACTCTGAAGTTTATTTTCCATATTTAGATGCACATATCATCTACGGCATAAGTCTTACCCAAATGCTATAAATGCCATAAGAAATGATTTCATGACTGTTTTCATACCTGAGCTAGGCCATTATCTTTTATTTTTGTCTTTAGCTTGTTGGGACTCAATTTGATTGTGCCAAATTTTGCTCGAGTCCTAGCTCCCTTGTGCACTTAGGCCTCATTTTGCCCACTTATAACTGATCTGCCTAAGTGTTGTCTTTTGTTGTTCCCCATGTGCCTATCAATGTGTCACAATCTAAGTTATCGGTTCGGGTACAAGTATTGGAACCTGGTGCGGTAGTATGGAAATTTATTTTCTTCCTTGGGTATGGGTACGGGAATATATATATATAGATGTTCAAAATTAGTTTATAAGAACAGTGATACCCATAATTTCCAATAAGGTCAAAATGGTATTTTTGGCTTTTTGTGTTTGTCAAATGAATTTGATAAGGTCGGCCAAGGCATTAGAAGGCTTTTTAAGGTTTAGAAGTGTGTTTTTAATTGTTTTTTGCACTTTTTAAACTCACTGCTGTGCGGGTCTGCTCGGGTACGCCCAGGCTCCCCGGGCGGTACCTGTGGCCGGACCAGCAAAGGATCCAGACCAGGACTGGACTAGGCAGGGTACGGGGGCCAAAATACAAGGACGCGGTAACAGAGATGTATTCTATATCAAAATCATAAATTTGGATATTCCTCACCCATTTTTTTTCTCATATTTTAGATTATTTTGATCCAAGAAGTGCTTTGATCTACTGTAATCTGCGTCCACCACATGTGTTTGATTTTTTTGAAAACATGAATGATGGCAAACATCTTCTCATCATACATTGAGGAACCCATTATGAATCGTTGAACTTCGTGCTCTCAATTTTTATGGAGCGCCTTTATTGTATTAATATGGTCCCAATACTTTCTTCTAAAACAATACATTCTAGTTTCTACCACACATGGACGCAAGAAATCTGAAATGGAAGTGATGAGATGTGAGCTGACTACCTTTGTAGGATTTTCAAAAACTCCTTGTGTTCTATCCATCCATGCATGAACTCCTTTCTTTGTCATGTTGGTGGGTGCTGTTGCATGCGAAAATCCCTTAACAAACCTTTTGTCATGGCTACATAAGCTAAATAATCTTCTCCATAGATTTAGTGTGGTAGGGGATGTCAAAGGTTTGGTGTGGTAGGGGATATCCAAACTAGAAAAGATTGATTCCTCTTTTAATCTATTGGTATGCCTTGAGAAACAATAATATGGCCCAAGTATAAAATCTTTGTGACCCCAAACTAACACCCAAATTCTTTTGCAGACAGATCCTGTTGCTCTAGAATCCCAAGGATCAAATTTAGGTGCTTCATATGATCCTTCCTTGCTTTTCTACATACCAAAATATCATCAAAAGATTTCAAACTGAATTGTTTCAACTTTCATCTGAACATTGAATATCTGATTCACCTTGATTTGGATAGTACCCCATGTATTAATTACTTTGGATGGTATGACCAAGAACATAATGTGTCCAACAAGGCATTTGAAAGTTGCACATATTCCCTTCTCATTAAAATCTGATGGTAGCTTGTTCTCAAGTAACTCTGGCCAGTTGGAGTCCTTTACTTGTTGGTGATCTTGAGAACCTATTATAGCATACAATCCTATGCTGATTTGGAGACATTTGAATATCAAAATAGAGATTGTGTTACTTACCAAAATATAAAACAGTATGCATGTCCTCAATCATCAACCATCTTGCTGTCCAAGCAACTTGTCGCTTGCAATCATTTTTCTTATCCATGATTTCTCCAAGAATTCTGTTCAAGGTGCCTCTCAGCACCATATCTTGTCCTTTAGATGTAAACTTTATCTTTCTAGATTGATTATTCTTATGTTTTCCCTTGTTTGCATTGAGTTGTCTACTTATCTAGGTGAATGGTATGATGAATTCATCAGCAACAATGATATTAAATCCATCAAAAACTTCAATTTGTGTGTGCTTGACAGTATCTTCTATTTGGAGTTCTCTGGTTATAGCACCCAGATCCCACATCATCATGCTTGAGCAATTTTGAAATTGAAAGGGAGGATTCCCTTTTCAATTTGTACCCTTCATCTTTTCATCACCATTAGTAGGCTTCTCATTATAAAAAGAATTTTGAAATGATATGGTATGAGACTTGTGCAATAAATATTTGCCCTAACTATCCTTTGCTGACTTATTTTTTTTAAAAGATTCAAAACAACACTACTTTTCTTGTGACCCAAGATTTCAAAATCAGTGACACTAACTAGGTCATTCTTCTTACTTGCATGCCATCAACATGATTATTTTGAAAATCAACCCCATATGGAACTAACTCCATATTTGGAAGATAATTGAGTGTTTCTTAAATTGGCACATCCCTTTCAATTATGCTTTCCAAAAATGATTCTTGTTCCTTGTTGATTTCATCGAAGTCAATCTTTTTGTTACATCCAACCTTGGAGGCTAATAAGATATCATTTCTAAACAAGGATCCATACCTTCCATTTGCTTGGTGGATTATTCCAAAATTTGCTTCTTTTCAAATTCTTGCAAATATGATTTTTATTCCTTCTTAGGCTCAGCTGTCATTGTTTTTGGCTTAGATAAGTGATTTATACACTCTTTGTTGACAACGGTGTCCCTTACGATTCTTGCTTCTTGAACAAGAGTTGTTGTACTCTCATATAAGGGATTCATGTATTCCTTTTGCTCCTTTGTGGATCACAATTACTTTAGGCTCATTTGAGTTTGAGTTCTTATCTGACACTACCTTAGTGTAGTGCACTTGTTCCTTGCTTGGGAATGGTTCAACATAGCTTCTTTCTATGGAGCTTGTTTTTGGTGTCTTCATCTACCTTCTTTGTCATAACTGGGGTCGTGGTCTTCTAAGGAGGTGCAGGATATCTTGTTTTGAGTGGGACTTTCTTTGATTTTCTATAATAGGGTGTCTTTGAAAATGATTTATGTTTTGGTTCTGGTTGTGGCTCTAGTTCTAAATGCTCTTTATCTTGCAAGAATATTTCTCTTCCTTATGCTCAACCTTAGAATTTTCCTTTTCATTTCTTGACCTCCTTATGTAGTTATATAGGCCTTTTTTATTTGGATACCTATCTTTGAGTAAGTTCAAGTAACCATCAAAGGAAAATATAGATTTGATACTATCAGGTATCCTTTGATGCTCATCAAGGATTCCAAGGGCTTCAAGTTTGTACCCTTATATGTCTTGTATTTTTATAACCACCTCTTGAAGAGGTTCTATATCTTCTTCTTCTTCTAGTAAGAATTTAACTTGATTAAATATAGGTCACTTGTTCCAAGTCATCTCCTCTTAGATGTTAGCTATCTACCTTGCAGGCTGGTAGGATCTTGGTTTTGATACCACTGTAATGTTCCGAACAAAATATTAATCCAAATATTCCTCAAACTCTTTGCTAATAGTGTTTAGATTGAAATACTTTATGCAGATCTTATAAAAACCAAGATTTCTTTAGGATTTTATCATTAACATTATCAACCCAAATTATAATGAAATCAATACAAGAATGATAACTCTAGAGCTTTTCTTATTATAATGGAGTCTAAGGTTACACCAAGACCCACTGCGACAACAACAAATACAACAATTGCAACAACAACTACAAATTGGAAAATATAATGCTTAAATCCATGACAAGTTGCAAATCATATAGACATGATCAAGTTGAAGTTCGCAACCAATTGCAACTCGTGCGAACTAGATGAAGTTGGGATCCACCACTATGAAGCTTATTCATGACCTTTGGATGAGATCATCTTGTAGGGCCAAAGGGGTTTCGTCTTTTGACTTGTGAAATCAAAGGGTTTTCATCCTTATATTCTATTGTGTGAACACAATTGCCTAGAGCAATGTTGATAGGGGTTTTTGGTTTAGAATATTAACTCTCTATATCATCCATATTAACGATCAATATTAGATCTCGCTAAGTAATGACTTGGATAAACACGAGTATTGAAGGTAGTGGAAGATGCAACTATTGCATTAATGAAACATGGCCATCATTCACGTCTAGCACTGTGAATGCATATGAAATCATTTCCCTTAGAATTTGAATGATGTTTTTGTGTGGGAGAAATTCTTTTGGAGTCATTGTGGCATCCAATTTGGCCTTTAATAGCATCTTGGGTTGTGTAGGGAGCTAGGTGGGAGTAAATAGAGGAAAGTGTAGGTTTGGAGTTTGGTAGTCAGGGATACCACATGCCTCTTGCCACTGTTGAGGATCAGGGTTTGGGAGTACCAAGGAAATCATCCTTTAAGGTATTTCAAATGGAGGGAAGTACCAAATCACAATTTTGATGAAAGATGATAGTGAAAATTGTCAGGAATTGGGGTTTCGGGATGTTAATGAAGCATGATCATCATTCACCTCTAGCATTGCGAATGCATGTGAAATCACACCCCTTAAAATTTGAACAATGTTTTTGGGTGGGAGAAATCCTTTTGGAGTCATTGTGGCACCCAATATGGCCTTTAATGGCATCTTGGGTTGTGTAGGGAGCTAGGTGGGAGTAAATAGAGCCAAAGTGCAGGAGCTTTGGAGTTAGGGATACCACATGCCTCTTGCCACTGTTGAGGATCAGGGTTTGGGAGTACTAAGGAAATAATCCCTCAAGGTATTTCAAATGGAGGGAATTACCAAATCATAATTTTGATGAAATATGATAGTGGAAATTGTCAGGAATCAGGGTTTGGGGATGATCCATACCTTGTACTAGATATAGGATATGCCTGCACCTCCAACTTTGATGGGATGTATGAAGGGATTTTATCGAGAGTTGGGGTTGAGGGATGCTCAAGAAGAATTACTTGGGCAAGGGGACGAGTGAGAATTTTACTTCAAAAAGATGTACAAAGGAAACAATGCAGTTCACGGTTTGGCAATGACAAGGAACAAGTACCCTGGTAGAAGTAAGGCCATAACTCCGTGAAAATATCGAGTTGGGAGTTGAAAGTTGGGGATTATCCTTACGAGTTACCCAAGGGGAAGGTCGAAACTCCGGTGCCGAAAAAAAACTTAAGGCAAATGGTTGGGGTTTCGAGGGAATAGGCACTCTAGGAAGGTAAACTCTGAAACTTTGACAAAGCACATTCCTTGGAAAATTTCGAACTTGGTGGGCTCACGGGGAATGAAGAGGGTGAACACATATGCACACTTTGACCAAGCGAGACACTGGAAATGGGTTATAGGCCTTTGGTCCACAAACACAAATTAATTGAAAAGGGACATTACAATGTCCAGCCTGATGGCTATATTCTTCTTATTTTTGCTTCCCACAAGTTTTTAAGGACTCTTGAAGAAGCATGTCTTATAGGAAGAGTTGCAAATTGAAATGGGGTTGAAGCAATCGAAACTTGTGACATTTTTATCTTTAGTAATCAAAGTAAGAAAGGTGGAATTACTAGAGACTATTGCCTCATCTCTTTTTCTGATAATTTCAATGTTACCAGTAAATCATTGCTGAAAGGATCAAAAAATTGCTGATAGAAATTGTCTCTTTTTCTGATAACTTCAATGTCTTTTGGAAGCTTGGAGATTGTCTCTTCAGCTCCGCAATAGAAACAGATTGATAGAGAATTTGCTTGGAATCCTCATTGAGAAGATGAGGGATGAAGGTTAGGAGGGAGTCTTGAGCAAGAGGGTCACTAGCTTCAGCTTGATACAACTCTTCAAAGTGCTAGAAGATGGTTGCCATGATGGCTTGAGGATCATGGGTGAGATTTCAGGAAGTGTGATTTCCTTGATCATATTTCTTTTGTACTTTTGATGAGCTTTTAGGCGAATTTTTTTTGTATCAGAGTCTCCTACCTTAGCCAAAGGATATTTGATTTGAATCTTCAAGTGTGCTCTTCTAGCTGGGAAAGATATTTAATTTTGCCGAATTTGTTCCCTTCAATATACTCTGAGTTAGGAACAAAATCTGTGAAGCAGATTCAATCGTTTCCAAATCTTGAAGAGAAGTAGCTCTGAATTGACTTAGGAAGAGGCCTCCTTCATCCAAGCTTTGATTGTTTATTTGAGGCGATGAATTTTGAGTTTCCATGTCTGTTGGGGATTAGAAGGTGGACACCATCCTGAGAAGCCCAAGTTGCATTATGTTTGAAAGGAATGGGCCCATGCTGACTATGCTCTGGGATCAAGAATGATAGGCTTATGGTTTGAGATGAATTTTGGATGATAAGACTAGTTAGAGCCGGAAATTTAAGATCTTCATTAGCTAGAAATCTGTCAAACCTGTCAGTAATGAACTAGGTGCCAACTCTTTAATTGGGCGAAGTGTACTTACTGTGCAGAGGTTTGATGTCTTGCAGGTTTGCAATGCGAATAATGTCTTTCAACATACTCTTTGCAAGGATCTCGAACATGGATGGCCTCTCTTTTTTCAGAGTCGTGCAAAATAAGATTGTAATTTGCTCCTATTATAATATTGGTAGGTTTAGGGCTTTGTACATGGCAAAAATAGAGTTCCAGCAGACTTTCTTTTGTTTTGAAGAATTGGGAGCATAAACATTTAAAAAAGTGAACCTCAGGTGAGAATTAGATTGAAATAGGATGGATAGCCAATGATCTCCACGCTCCTGACTGATCGTGGTGAAGTGAGATGGGTCCCAAGCTCTAACGATTCCTCTTGAAGCCCCTTTGGCCAAAACAGATACAAAATTTTCCTCATCTATGATGGATCATGGATTGTGATCCGAAACATCAATGCTAAAAATTTACACTCAGTTATATCCAGAAGCACTCTCAACTCATTATAACTAGAAAATTTATGTGTTATTACAAACTTAGAGTGATTCCAGATTTACTTCCAACACCTTCCAATCTTTGCAGATTCCATTTTAGTTTCTTGTAGACCAACAATCTAGGGTTTGTAATTTTTCACTAAACCTTTGAGATAGTTTTTCTTAAGGGGTCCACCCAAACCCCTGCAGTTCCATGAGATAAACTTCATTTTGTAGGAGAGTTTTTGGTTTTGGAGAAGCCCTCCAAGGTTGCTTGAGTCTTCTTGGCCTCTTCAATTCGGCTTTCCCAATTAGATTTTCGGCCCAAGAGTAGGGCCTTCCTCTATAAGTTCAACATGGCTGTCTTGCTATGTATCCTCCAATGTAGCGATCGGGTCTGCTCCTTCTATGTCATTGTTGATATTGCTGATAGGAACTGATTGTCAGTTGGTTGGATAGACTCCAGTTTGTTTGGGTAAGTCTTAGAGAACTGCGCTTAGGTGTGATAGGAGAGACATTGGAAAGGAATGTTTTCGTAGTCCAGACTCTGGGTGCGAATCCAATGCAAGACTTTAATTCCTTTAGCTTTGGAAATCCCAATTTCTTAGGTTAACTTGAACATAGGTTCTAGCACAGGACACATTATGGGCTTTAGGGGGAACCTAGTCGACAAATTTTCCAATCTGTTCAAGAATCAACTTATACCAAAGGTGCAGAGGAAGAAAGGGGTGTCTTACCCAGATTGGAACCCATTCAGGCATGTGCACGTGAGGGTCAAAATGAACAGTCCAATGGTAGAGAAAAAGAGAGTTGGAGCCCATAAATCATGGCCCTCCTTGGAAGATTGTGTATTGTTCTTTGTGGGATTTAAAGATGATGAGAAAGTAGCCTCACAGCCAAAGCTGAAATGAAGAGATTTTGGAACCCAAGCATTCATGATCCATTTTTCCAAAGGAATGGAAGGCCATTGAAATTGCTGATCAATGCATTGGAGGAAAGATTGACTGTATGTTGAACAAATTCAGGAGGCACTTCAACCAATAGATCCTTGTCTAGTCGAGGAATGAATGTGTTCAGTTTGAAGTTGATGGCTGAGAGTAGGCTGAAGCTGTAGAGAGAGCTTGGCTTTGAAATTCTAAAAAAACTGGATTGGGATGGGGAGTGGTGCTGAAAACAGCAGAAGTTCTAGCAGACTGGTCTTAGCTAGTTCATTCACTTTTGAAAGTTTTTTTTTATGTATCCCTTTATTTTACTTGTTAAGCATCCTGGCTTTTTATAAACGACTCTTTACTATATCAATGCATTTTATCTTTTATAAAAAAATGTCTTCAATTATCGAAGATGGCAAATAAAATATGACATAGTTGAAAAGATAAAATGTATGCAGTCCAAGTTTGCTTCAGCATAAGCAAAACACAGGCATTACAAAATAAGTCTATTCGATTGCAAAATTCCATTATTGAACTATCTAATAGAAATGATAGTCTAGACTCTAAAACAGCAAATATCAGTGGATACAGATATGCATCCTATTATGAAGCAGAATCAACTAGAGGGGTGATGAACTGTATTTATGCCTTTGGCAGCCTTCTTATTGTCACAATAAATTTTGTCATGTTATCAAGTTCATGTGTCAGTTTTACCTTGTACACTGGAGAGATTACTGTACCCACACAGACTTAATGCAGAATCTGCTTCTTGGATTTTGCAGCAGTTTACCCCACAAGGTCATGGGCCTTAATTCAAGAGAGATGTGGAAAGAGACAGGGTGAAGGAGGCGGTTACAGTGACAATGGATGCGTCATGCATATTTGGATGGGAGTGTTTAAGTAACATGTTTAGTGCAGCATGGTGGTAGAACTGTAGAACTCTTTGTTCCTATACCATTTACAATACAAACAAAGTTTATCAATGAAATGAGAGGTTGGTTACAAACCGGCACATGAATTGGACATGCTAATCAAGGGTGGAGTATGTGTCACCCTCCAACACATTAAGTGCATATTCAAAGTGTTTGTGCTGTCGCAGTGGCAAGAATGCTGCAGAATAGAGTAAGTTAGGTAGACTGGTGTTAATTTCCTACTTACAATGAGCTCAATGTTGGGGATCCACATACGGGTGGTAGGTTTCCTCATGCATTTTTTAAGCAAGCTCTGTTTTATTTGTCTTCTTCTGAAGAACCTAAGGAAGCTTACAAATTTCTCCTGAGTAGTCTGTTATTAGGAGGCAGGGCTGGAAAAATCGTTTCCAAATCAGGCCATGTTACATTGCTAGTCTATTCATTGTTTATTGTAGATGGCCACGTGTGGATTAGGTGGTAGGTGTGGGTTTAGCCAGCTTTGAATGCTAACAGGAGAGGCTCTCATGAGATATTTGACATTGTCTCTTCATACAAAACTTAAGCTTTCTTGGTCCAGGGGGTTGTCCATGGCTTCTTGCTGTGTCCATAGTCTCTATGACTAAGAGAAAGTCCTGTTTTTGAGGTGCTGAATCAGAAAGGCTGTGTATATTGTCTTAAATTTTCGATAAGTGCTAGCATGGAGCTATGATTCCCTGCCCTTTTATCTGGATTCTGTCTTGTGAGTATCTGTGTACCAACTCCAACACAGATCTTTCTCATAAGCCTTATCTTCCTCTCTATGTGCACTGTCATATGTGAGGGGTTTATATTGGTCTTGATCTGAGTAGTACAAATTTCTTAAGGGGCAGAATCATGCATGGATTTTGAGGTCTTAGCATATTGTTGTCTCCATGATTTAAATAGATAGCAATTGCAAGTGGTGTAATGCTTGATGGAGGTATTCAATTGCAAAAATTTGCATATAATTTCTCTCTCAATTATGTTTCAGATGGTTTGAAACTTTTGTGAATTCCCCTGCTTATAAATTTTCGCATTCTTATCAATTGCTTTAGTTTAAGAGGAGCTTAAATTTCTTTTGCAACTCAGATGGTGTTTCTTTTTCTCTTTAATTTTAGCATAGTTGGCACTGGCTAATTTTTAATTTCTAGAAGTGAATAATGCATTTATCCTTTTAAGTGAGTACTACTGATTTATATCATATCTTTTATTTTATTATATTCTTCAGCTAGGCACATATTTTTTATCTTATGCCTTTTAGTTCTTTGCTTTAATTATTAATTATCCTGTTGGACTTTTACAGACTTGTTGTTGTGTTAGAGGAGAGTACATACATTTACGATTTAAACAACCCAGTTATTCTAGATTCAATTGATACTGTCCCTAACCCAAAAGGTATGACTTCTATAACAAAAGAGATATTATTATATTCTTTTATTGTTTTGATGCTTTATGATAACAGCTAAGTATTTTTTGAGTCTTAATGATAAATAGAAAAAATAAGTAGTTCAAAATATGCCATTCGCATTAACAATTTTCTTTTCTACTTTTTAATATCTCATGTATACGTTATGCAAGTAGATGATATCTTGTGTGTTTGATCTATCCCAAGGAAAAACTCATATTGTCAGATTTCTTTTTTTTTTCCATTTGTGATCATTGTAGTTTATCAATGGATTAGTGCAATATTGTTCTTGACATTTCAAATTGGCATGTGCTATTTTCTAGTAGCCTCTTTGTATTAGAGGCTACATTTCTTAGAGATGGGCTATAATATATCTTTTGCTTTAGATATGATCTATGAATATGATGCATGCTATATGTAATCAACCAAGCTTCAGATTGTGTCCAACATCCTTTTTGTTGTTTAACTACCAAGATATTGTATGTGTTGAGAATTTGACTTTTGAAAATATGGGTGCCCTAAGGATGGACACTTTACCCTAAGTAGTTGATAATGATGTGTTTCTGAAATTTGTGAAGAAAGCATGCCTTGATGAACACTTTGGTGGGATGTGATCAAATAACAAGTGAGCTAATCAATAATAAGATGAAGTAAGACAGTAATTTCGATATATACACTCAAATGTTTTCTTAAGGGGCCATTTAACATGGAGTTAAAGAGTGTTAAATTAGCGTTTTCTTTGTGATGAATGAAGTCTGAGTCAATCACACATCAGGTAAGTGTGTGTGCCAAAATTATTAAATATAGAAGAGCAGTTGACTCGTATAGAGTGAGTACCTATAGAATGAACCTGAAAAATTTGATAATAGTGTTTTGCTCAAATTTCTGAGGAAATCATGCCTTGATGGACACTTTGGGCAGATGGGATCATTGTCATGCCCCTGAAATTATAACACTAAGATATAAAGCATTGGAATGCAAATAAATAAATAAAATAAATAACAAGAAATATATTAAAAAATATATATTAGCAATTAGCAATTTAATATTATAATTATAATTATCATAAAGATAATATTATAATTCTAATTATCAACTATAACATTATAGATGACGCCAATACCAAATAAATATTACACAATAGACATGGGCCGACTTAGAGGAGGAACACTAAAAGATTAAGAGTTAAATTCGATTTGAAACTATTACACGGTGGCCGACTCCCTATACAGGCCGACCTCTCTTGAATATGTGCAAAACAAGGAAGATATATGTACCCTTCGAAATGCAGCAATAAAATAAGAAAAACACAGGCGATTCTGAAGAGTATGTTTTGAAACAGCGATCTGCATTTTATAAGGCAGCGATTTGTATATGCAATTAAGAGCAGCGTTTAATAAAGATAAGCTTATGTTTGTCAAGGCAATGATCAATAAAGACAAGAGTTATTAGTGAAGAGGCAGCGATTACATTGGGAAGAGGTGCGATCCCTTGTAGAGGTATACACCTTGGTAAGAGACATATCCATTTTAAAGATATAGAATGGGAGAACATTTGTGGTGTAAAGGGGGAATTAAGAAGAAGAACATAATTTTTTCTGAGTATAAGGAAGGGGAGAAATAAGAAGAGGAAAGCACTGTTATATAGAGTGAATAATGATAGAAATAGGAGTATTTTCTGAGTGCAGCAGCAGATACATAAATATGATATCTTAGATGTGGAAGAGGAAATATGTGGGAAGAAAGAGTTGGCTCAAGGAGAGATAAGGTAAGACAAATGATAAATCAATAAGGGAAGTAAATTGAATATGACTATATATATATAAATATACAAATTCATATTATGTGATTATAGGAAGATGGAAATCAATTAGGAATATATATATATATATATATATATATATATATATACACACACGATTAAGCAATAATAATGCTTGCAGCAATTATCGAGCCCTATAAGTAATTATGGTGCTTTAATACAAGTATGAATAATAGATTCTTATCTGTTTGATCTACACTAACAATATAATCTGAGTGTTAAGAACAGATGAATGGATTAAGGAGAAGAATGTAGTATCCCTTGCCCAATCTGATCTCAAAATGCTGATATAAGGCTCAAGGAATATCGTCAAACACTTCACATGCAAACTTCCAACTTTCTGGTCTGAGTTATCAGTCTGATATATTCTTTGAAAAAAATGATCATAGAATGCTTCAAATGCTTGTAATTCAACACTTCAATGTCCAAACTATATTCTAGATGCATCAATGACATATTTCTATCATTTACAATGCACTTATATGATTTTTAATTGGAAAAACATGCATCTACAGCTAACTGGTATTTTTCCAAACAATTAGCATGCAAACTATTGCTTGAATCAAAATGAACATTACATCAACACTAGACTAGCAACTTATCTCCCCTTTTATAGATTGACAATGTGCATATAAGGGAATCGTGGATTAGCCAAGACTCTTGGCTTTACAAAATATCCAATACAATGCCAAAGTTTGATATGAATATTCCACCTACAGCAACTCTTAAAAATGACAATGCAAAGAGCTTAAATAAGATGCAAGAACCTGGTATAAAATCTGCCTTGGCTTGAAGAAAATGTGGCAACTTGAATGCAAAGGAAGAAGACTCCTCTTAAGCCCAAATCAGACCCAGCATGAGCCGCCCCTGTGAATAAATTCGTGGTCCTTAAATGGCTGACTATCAAGTCTGAAAATTATATCAGACCTCTGCAATTTAATATCAGACCTTGTATTTACCTCAAAATGCTCCTCAATGCCACAATTGATGCAAGAATGATGCCTCCAATGATCTCCAATCAACTATGCAAGATGCCCTCCAATGATGCGGGTAGTGTTCACGCGGGTATTGTAGCAGTGGATGAAAGCTTGCAATCTGCTCTTTAATGGCTGCCAATGATAAGCTACAGGTCTGAAATAGATGAGTCTTCAGATATGCTCAAACCCTTGATGAATTCTTGAATCTTTAAGCACAATCAGAACTTCTGGATGAAGCTCTCCTCTAGCAAGTAGCAATAATTCGGCTGGTATCTCACAGCCTCAAAATTGCATTACCACTTGAGAGTTTTCGTTCTCAATGGCCAACTGAAACAACTGCAGAAACCCTTGGCTCCACAACTGAAATTAACAAGTTATTCTTCAAATCTGGATGATAAGAAATGAGCCCTCAATGTCTATTTATTCTTTTTCACCAATTCCTCCAGAAACTTCTAGAATATTATTTTATTAAGTGACTTTATAATATATTTTAAAATTCAAGTCACTTTATTAAATTAATTAAATATAAGGTCACCTTATAATATAAATTTAATTGATAACCTTATAAATAATTAACTTAATACCATCTTTTGATTTAATTAAAATAACTAATTAGTCATCCTCATAAAAAAATCATTATTTTAGACAACTCAATTAATTAAATAATTTAAATTAATTAAATCAACTACCTCCAAAATGGGGACATTACAAAGAAACATACAGACCAGGAGACAAAGGAGAATCTATCCAGTTCATCACCACAGATTGCTATTATCAGATATATCCTATATTCAGGTGTATTTCTGCCATTTATTGTCTTACATCTATATAAATATGGCCTGCATAATAAAGGAATATTAAATGTGTATTTTCTGCAAGTAATTGTTTACCGATGTATGCTTATTGTTTCTAAGATAATAAAGAAGGATTTCCTATGAATTGAATCAGAATTATGTTGACTGTTTGAAACCCACCTTGTGGGTAGGGCCAATGGTGAAGTGGTAGGGGCCAAAGAGCCCACTTGCGACCTCCACCCAATTCCTCAAGAAGGAGGGGCCAGGGGTGAAGTGGTAGGAGCCCAAAGAGCCCACTTGCGATCGCCGCCCAATCCCACAAGGTGGCAAGTGTCTTCAGGGGTTGAGACATTGATGGGGAAAGCAGGTACGAGTTGCCAAGGGGGAGGGCTGTGGTATACACCCTCTTAGGCTTGGCATATGACTTCGGGCGGATCCATCATGTCCCTTCTCCCAAATTCCTAATATGTTGCATTGTTGATAATCTATGGATGTGATGCAATTGTCTAACTCTAACAAACATATATACACTTTTGCATATAGTGTTCATGTGGTGAGTGCCGGATTCCAATCCAAGATTACATCTTTAAAGAGATATTTATTTAATAAGATGAAACCCTAACCCTAATTTGTTTCAATTTGTGATTAGTAAGCAAATCTTAAGGCAATTAGGATTGGGGACATTACAATCATATAACAAGCAGACTAATCAATAATGAGATGAACTAGGACACAGTAACGTGGATATATACACTCAAATGGTTACTCAAGGGGTGCTATTCAACTTGGATTTTTGAGTGTTGAATCTACAATGAATAAAATTTGAGTCAATTACACATCAGTTAAGTATGAGTTCTCAATGTAATAAGAGCACTTGACTCAAATATAGCAAGTATTTATAGAATGAACTTATATAGTTGATATTAAATTAAGAGTAAAATGCTTGGATGGATTCATTGGGGGGATAGGATCAAATAACATGCAGACTATTCAACAAAGAGATGAACTAAGCCATAATAATGTAGATATATACCCCAAATTGTTTCTCAAGTGGGCTATACAACATGGAATTACAAAGTGTTGAATTGCATTTTCTCTATTAGGAGTGATGTCTAACTCAATTTCACATTAGGTAAGCATAATTTCTAAATGAAAGAGGAGCACTTATCTCATATGTAGTGAGTATCTATAGAATGAATTTTTAATTATATTGTTGGGTATGAATGTGTGATGTTTTTGATTCCGATGTTTTGAGTCTCTTTTGAGACTCCTCTTTAGAGAATTAATAGATCAAATGTATGTTTTCTCTGATTGCTTTTATTGTTCCTTAAATACACAATGTAAAAAGTTTTAAGGTATTATTAATTATTGTGGAAAGTTGGTCATCGCAATAACTAATGAATTTTTTCTAATACAAGGATGTGGTAGGCCTTGGCTTTAATGAGTGATACAGTTAAATATTTGGTCTCTGATACAATTTGATATATAAAATAGAAGAGAGACAGTCACAGTAGGAGTTAAACAGCAAATTAATGGTATATAACATTAAGAACTGAAGCATGCATATGATAACACTACTGCTAGCTGCAGTTGGCAATGGAAATTTCTGTATAAAGCCAAGTCTGAGATTACAAAAATAGTGCAAAAATGACTTCCTTCAAACTGCTGTATACTTGTATATCAGTCTGGGGTTTTGCAGATGTCAACAGTTCTGAATAAAATATTGGTAATCACTTACAGTCTGTAGTCCTTGAACTCACCTAGACGTCCTGTTTGATTAGCTATGGCAATCTGAATATTGCTGATCTGCACCCTATTGTGTGGCGATCTGAGTATGCTACACTGCTATGGAGGTTTGCTAGTCTGGGGAGATCTGAATATTGCTTATCTACACCCTTTTTATGGTGATCTGGGTGTTCGCTAACTTGCACCCTGTCAACGCAGCAACTTGAAAATGACTGGCGCCCTGCTAATTTGGTCATCTGGATGTGGTGGCCTGGATATTTGTGTAAATAGGGCGATCTGGTTTATGAAGGCATTGGAAGGTATTGCAATCTGATTTATGCTTCTTCTACAGTGCTGACTCCACAGAGCTGGAAATGCCTTACTTGCACAGCATATTTGCTATGTCATCAACCTGGCAGTGCTGGGATATCTACCCTCAATTGCAGGGCAGAAGATTAATCATTAAACCCTTTTTCCAATCTGGCACACCTCTTGAACAACAGCATGAAATGGACAGACTTGAAATAATCCACTGATCAGCACACTGAAATTCCTATGTAGAATTGCCAAGGAAGAGGGTAGGGTTTGGCGTCCTAACCTCAGGATTTCACAGATAAGGGGTTTCATCCTCAATTGCAGAAGCTTGGGTTTGTAACAATAATGTTAAATTAGGGTAAAAAATGAAGAACGAAAACTTGCCTTTATATCTTTGTTTTTGTTTTGAGGGTGTTGGAGGCCGACTAGAAAGGAAGGGACATGATAAAGGAGGGGAAAGTTTTGAAGGTTATAAAGGTGGGGGTGGTGTTATGGGAAAAATTGGTTGCAAATTGCGATTTTATCTGTGCAACTGGTGGTTTGGGTTCCCACTAGTCGCTGAATTTTGAAGATGGTTGATTGCTATTGTTTAATGTTATGTATTAGAGGGTCCCAAGAATTACTATTCATCCATCCCCCATCCCTATTAATGTTATTATTATGTTGCAAAATCTCTATAGCTTATCTTAATTGCCCCTTTACATAGTGATCGTGCCTTGACAATACTTCAGTTTCATCAATGCAAATTCCATTGTTTTTTGAGAGAATGTTCCATGAAGACCAATTTTTCCACCTTGCTGCCTTCTATCATCACCTCCTTCAATATAAGAAACATGAGTTTCTTGTATCAAGGCAAAACAAGCTCCTTGCTGCCTTCTATTACTCCCCTAAGATCTTGTGTAGCCTCCTTTGGAGGAACACCCTCACAACTCATATCATCTCAATTGCATGGATCTCCCATGTGATTTTTGTCACACCTCGTCTTGTTATTACTAATTTACTTTTACCTTTACGAGTAAACCGGATGGTAAATGCAATCATGATTTCGATATGCTTGCTAAAAAAATGGAATACTAAAATAGGTATTATGTGAAAGTGTTGATAAATGCTTAATATGGATTTGAAAGATTAAATATGTTTACAATGATTGCTATATGAATATGCTAAAGTTATGATGCATATGGATTTATTATGAATGTCTAACTACCATTGCAAATGCACTAAATTGGTTGCAGGGACAGGTCCAATCCTCCAGGTGGAGGGGAAGTATCACTTAGGAGAAGTGATTGGTCGAATAACCCTAAATGAAACCTATCTGAGCTCACACACACACACACTCACAATAGAATGGTTGAGTCTAGTTATTGTGTCGGGAATTGGTAAGTCATCCTTAGCTTGATGTGTTTGCATTAGTAAGGGTCTTGATTACTTTTGAGTGCATTCTTGGATGATGTTTATATGATTAGAACTTATGAGTTCTTCCTTATATTACTATGCTTGATTAATGAGTGGAATATATGTTGAATGTCTATATATATGTATGCGAATGCATGTCGACGATGACCATACGCATGGAGGAGCATGTACATGAGAGTACATAGGTAGATGTACCTATGCACGATTATGAACATGTTGCGTATGAGTATGGTAATATTGTAGGGACAATGCGACATGTAAGAATATAAGTATATATACACCACACGTCTATTTCCTATCAACTCGATGGTAATTGTGTATGTGCTTGATTGTGCAATCAAATGTGTGTGTGTGTGTATATATATATATACAAACTTGTTTGACATGGGATATATATATTAGAATATATATACATATACATATATATAAATATAGTGTTAATGCTATTTATTGATTTATATATATGTATATGTAGGTATATATAAATATATATCTATTTATATATGGTATTAACTATCTATTTATACTTGGTATTAAATATCTAATTATTCATGGTATTGAATAGAGGTCGAATTGTATATATATTATGCAACTAATACAGGTCGAATAATACATATAATCATATATGATATAGGCCGACTTATATGCAAATGTATTGCGCAACATTTACAGGATGTTTGGGACGTAAACTTAAGTCAATGCTTATAAATAAGACTTTATTGTTTTAAACAACGATTTACTCAAAGCTATGAAATAAAGCGATAGAATATAAGCCAACCTCTTAAAGTGTAAAATGCATGATAATAGGAAAAGTAAATAGCAAAGCAAGATCTGGTCAAAGCACCATTTATGTGCCAAGCGACTCATCATTTCTCTATTTCTCTGCAAAGCTAAGACTAAGTCGATGTAGCAATGTGTTGCTTGTTAATAGTAGACTTTTCCATGAGAATAACTGCACCAAAACAATAGGATGGCTGCGTACTTGGCGCCAGAATATGAAGTTCTATTTGTTGTAGAAGTCCATTTTGGGATGCAATTCGACTATCATCATTTTAACATGAGCACAATTGAATGTCTTTTGCTGCTGTCAAAATGATAGGTCGACTTGTAGCATTTCATGCTGAGTTTGTATTTAGTTTGCTGCCACCTTTTGGTTGAGTATAGTGAGTCAACTTGCATGGAATAAGCTGTCATTTTGCATGCCTTTTTTGAAGGCTGCTGTATCTCATTTTGCTGTATAAATAGAGAGAGGCTAGCTCTCTCATTTGGATGCACTTTTCTGCAAACTGACTCTGCTGCATTATTCTGAGAGTTGTATTCTGTGAGAGATGAGAGTTATTTTTGTGAGAGCTGAGAATTACTTAGTGAGAGCATTGCATTATCTTAAGAGGCTATAGTGAGGAATTGCTTTGGGTTGATAAAGTAAGATGCTAGGGAACCTTAGGAATGAAAGGGTTTGCATTACAAAAGTGAAAGTATGAAAGATATGATGTGACGTTGTGCAAACTTCATCAACGATCTTTATTTGAATGATCACTTGATCATACGTCACTCTCGAATGAAATCCTAGGTTTGGAATAACCTATTGAGTCGAGAAATGTATTTGAGGATACCTTAGGTTGAGATTTACCTATTAGGTTGGGATATGTACTAGACTACTCGCTGAAACCTATAGGTTGGGAAAAACCTACTTGGTTGAGTTGTACAATTGGTCTTGATTGGGTCATATAGGGTTAGATTAACCTATATAATTGGACTAGTCTTTGGTTGATGACTCTATCCTAAGATTAGGATGTATCAAGGTTAAAATTCACCTTTGTGATTAAGCTAAATCACTTGAGATTATGGAATTCTATATTTTTGGAAATGTAGGTGGAAATTACCTAGTAAGTTAGAGTTGCTACTTGATTAGTGGCATTACACTCTTAATACGAAGTTATAGTATTGACAAGTGTAGACTCTTGTTTATACCCTTTTAGTTAAGGAGATTATGCTCTCGAATGGAATCATCTATTGATATGATTATTCTTCGATGGAGGTCATTCATTGTTGTGGATATATTCTTGATGTGACTCACTTATTAATGTGATATATTACTGATTGGAGTCAGTTATTTATGAATATTTAATCTATGAGTAGATGAAGCTTATGTAGCTATACTTTAGATTATAAGTTATACTTGAAACTAGATTGTCTTTTGAAGCAAACAACTTGTTTATGCAAAGTTAATGTGTAGACTAGAAAAGCTCTTATGTTATACTTGGGATAGGAATATCCATTAAAGGGGTAACTTGTGCTTAGGTTTTGTTGGTAGGGATACCATACTGTTTTGGGAAAAGGGGAATAGGTTATTTTTGAGGTTAGGGATTACCTATGGAAGGAAATTACCTAAGCATAGTATATGAATGGTCATAATCCAAATTGAGCTATAGAAGTGTATGTGAATAGGAAGACTGTCACTCGAAGTATTGGGTGAGAATACTTTGGCTAGAGTTATGTAAGTAGCCATTGTTTACATTGTTAGTTCATTGTGTTCCTTTTATATATTCTAGTTCAAGATTTTCATACTTGTGGGGGAAATGACTATATGATTAGGTTTTGGTTTGTAGGACACAACACTAAGCTTAGATAGGCATTTGTTATGAGGTTTACCAACCAATCTCTTCGTCGAAGGGTATGGCCATCTTGTCATATGTGACAGATGTGTGGGGGACCGTATTTGAGTCCGTGGTTGGCGGAAAAGCGCTTGAGTGATGCTTCTACTCATTAGTCGGTGGCCAAGATTTGCGGATGTTTGTGCTAGCATTGGGGACAGCTAGAGTGTATGCACCAGAGAGCGAGGACATCCAAAAGGTATGCACCATTGTGGCGGCATCGAAACCAGTTTGAATATCTACTGCTAGATGAAGCTCAGAAGAGCTATGTAGATATCATGTACCCATTTATGGAAGGATGTAATCTTGATGATAAACTTGAGTTTATTCAATATGAAATCTATGTTATGGAAAGATTTGTAAAATTACAATGGAATGCAATGGTAGTTTGGAAATAGTGTTATTTCAAATGTGTATGTAATTTACATTATGGAAAGAATTTTTTTTATTGCTATGTTTTGGCATCATGGTTTATTCACTTGAGGTGAAAACTTGGGAAATTTATTGAGCAGAACACCAAAACACCAAGGTTGCTACATGTGGTATCAAAGCTACCAAGTTCAACTCTGGAACTTGTGAGCTCATTACATCATAAGTGTTACATAAACCTTATCAGCAGATAGTGGTTGAAAAGTTCTTGTGCCAAGATGGAACGTGGAAAGAACAAAAGGGAAATGAAAAGGAAGATAAGATTCCAAGAAACTTGTTTAAGTTTGCGACTAGATAAGAGTCTTCCCTGGAGTTGGAAACTCCTAAACCAAAAACTTATTATGATATCCCCTTGGATTTCTGAAGATTATGCAATCGGGTTTTGTAGGAAGGTTATGACGGATAACCAATATCTACCTTCACCCTACGAAATAAGTTAAATGACTCTAAGGGAATGGGAAGAAATTAAATAACCCCCTTATTGGTAGCAACCTATAGTTGCGAAGAGAGTCAAGGATTCTTGGATTTAGTAAGAATACTATGAATCTATTACTATGCATTATTGGCATAAATTTGAAACTCCAATCGAAGTAGATAGTCAACGAAGGAGGTATCCAAGAGGTTGGAAAAATCTTGACAAAAATCTAATTTATGTGCAAGGCTAAGATCTTGCAAGAAAGGAGATAGTACCTTGGAATAAGGGAAGAGACCAGAATGGTTAGAGAAGAAGTAATCAATGAAGTGGACGTGGATCCACCAACCAAAATTGACGAGACCAATTTGGAGTTTGGATTAAGATGAGGAAAAGAAACCAAACAACCTTGGTATCTCTAAAGGTTATGAGAGAATAAGTTACCAAGAATTGGGACAAAGTCACTTGGAAAGGTGATTGTAAGAAAGAAACCTGAAAAGGTAAACCGGGCTGGGTTGACAAAAGGTTTGGATAGTACATAGATTGGTTGGAGTATAAATTGAACTCACCAATGTGTCAACGAAAACCAACATATGTTTAGAGGTTCCAAAAGGAAATGGGATATAGTGTGGCACTATTTTTCAAAACTATAGAAGTTGTAAGGAAACAATGCTCTAAGTTGAGGACACATCAACCAAAGAGGCTTTGTGGATATGGAAATTCCTCCACAAAAAGGATATTGTTATACATGGAAAAGAGAATTGGAATATTAGAAAGCCTCTTAGCTTGTAAAACTGCTGAATATTCATTAGGTCTCCTATTTGACGATCCAATTGTTGAATCTATGAGGTTAGAGATCAATGATGAATCTAACTCTGGGAATAAGTATATTCAAGGAATGCCATGGAGGCAAGAAAAAGGCAATAGAAAGCCAACCACAAGGAATGATGAATCATTTCGAGAAAGCAAATATTTGCTAGGAATTCAACTTTGAGTTGATCGAATGTTGTGGAAACACTAAGGGGGGAAGAAAGAGAATGGATTGACTCAGATAAAGTACCCCATACAATGAACATCGTCAATATATTTTCGGTTTGGAAGAAATTTGACTTCTTCATAAGTCATGATGTCAATATATTTCATGACCACGGGAATAAGGTATTGGAATTTTTGGAGAAAAATAGTGGAAAGATCAAGGATTGTGACCTATTATCACACCATACCTTATATATATTTGATTGTAAAATCTTGCTATTATCATTGATGCCTTAGAAAAGGATAGGCAGATTACTTGATCATGAAATGGAAGATCATTTCCTATGGAATCGGCAAGGGAAGATCTAATTACTCATGATTTTGAGAAACGTTCATGCTTGGTAATTAGGTATGCAATTAAACTTGATATCTTTTAGGAACCAACATGATTGAACGAGGATTAATACTTGAAATTAGTATTGAATCTCATCAGGAAAGATGGATTGAGCTGAAAATCGGTTTACAATTTTGAAAATGATCCAAGGATGGAAGAAATCTAAGGTATGGATGTCCTAAGAAGAAGGAAATTTATCTTCACAAAATGTCTAAGCATTATTCTTATGTGGCATGAGTCCACAAAATAGGAGATTTATCGTACGACTTTTCTAATTTCATGATCTTGTACAACCTTTCTGCTTTTTTAAAATCGTACCACAATTGGCTTATTTAATCGTACGACAATTGGCTCCTTCACTCCTATGGCAATTGGCTTCTTCACTCAGACGACCTTTAGTTTAACAGTTCGTATGACCTTTCTGGCTTAAAAAATTCGTACGATATTTTTATCTTCAACTCGTTACGTCGTACGACTTTCTTCACTTTAAATTTTCGTACACTGCCATCTTCCTTCACTCATACGCTCAAACCTTCATTTACTCGTATGACCATCAACCTTGGGTCGTACAACCAAATCACCTCCTAATTGCCAAGTCGTACTGAGTCGTACAAGTCTCCTAGTGACCACTCCTCCGTACGGTTTTACTTTGGGCGATTTGACTTTTGCTTGGCGTACTAACTTTCCTATGCTCGATTGATTTTGTCGATTATCATTTCCTCCTTTTGGCCGTACGATGTACGGTTTTAAGTCTCTCCACCAAACTTTATTTCTTTTGTTTGATTCCTCCTTAGGTGGTCGTACAGACTTCTTTCCCGCATGGGTTTTAATATTTTTTATTTTTCCCACTATAAACTTCTGCTTTTTATTTTTTAATACTTTTTTTCTTATTTTTCCTCCATCTTTTATTTTTTCTAATTTTCCATTTTTTCCACTTTTCTCCTATTTTACAATTTTTTCTCCATCTCCTTTACTTTTTTCTAATTTTTTATTTTTCGGTCATTTTTCTCTTTCTCTCTCCTCCATCACTTTTTCCTTCTGTCTTTGTTTTCTCTCTCCTCCGTCTTTTTTCTCATTGTCTTTATTTTCTCTCTCCTCTATCTCTTTTCTCTCTCCCCCGTCTCTTTTTTCTTCGCTCTCCTCCATCTCTTTTTTTCTCTCCTTTGTATCCTTTTTCTCTCTTCATTTTTAAATTTTTAAAATTTTTCTACTTTATTTTTTTCATTTTTTTGCTCCAACACAATTTTTCCGTCTCGTACTTGTTCGGATTTGTGGGCTGGCGTATTGTCCGGTTTTGATACTCTTTCTTTGTACTCTCCATACTCGGCTAGAAGTGTTTGGCTAGATGTGCCCTCCTCTTCTCCTTCCTAGATTTCTCCGATCTGTAGCATGTTACTCTCGCTGGAACACCTCATAATCCTCCATTTGCCAATGAAATAGGCTATTCAATGAACTTGTCTCGTCTTCCGAGGTGGAAATTATCTAGTAAGTTAGAGTTGCTACTTGCCACACTCTTAATACGAAGTTATAGTATTGACAAGTGTAGACTCTTGTATATATCCTTTTAGTTAATGAGATTATGCTCTCGAATGGAATCATCTATTGATATGATTATTCTTCGATTGAGGTCTTTCATTGTTGTGGATATATTCTTGATGTGAATCACTTATTAATGTGATATATTACTGATTTGAGTCAATTATTTATGAATATTTAATCTATGAGTAGATGAAGCTTATGTAGTTATACTTGAGACTAGATTGTGTTTTGAAGCAAACAACTTGTTTATGCAAAGTTAATGTGTAGACTAGAAAAGCTCTTACGTTATACCTGGGATAGGAATATCCATTAAAGGGGTAACTTGTGCTTAGGCTTTGTTGGTAAGAATACCATAGTGTTTTGGGAAAAGGGGAATAGGTTATTTCTAAGGTTAGGGATTACCTATGGAAGAAAATTACCTAAGCATAGTATATGAACGGTCATAATCCAAACTGAGCTAGAGAAGTGTGTGAATAGGAAGACTATCAAACGAATTGAAAGAGGCAAGGTACCGAGGTTGAAAAGGGAGGATAGATGGCCTATTGGTTTTTTTCTGCTAAAACCGAATGCTTAGAGGGTCAAAAGAGCTAGTTTCCAAGGTTCGTTCTGCTGCCCAGACAACTCACTATTTGAGGATGACAGCATGGTTCTCGGATTGCAGCGCCGTGTGCCGGTGTCTCAGGGACGCGCTGGCGTTCATATGGGTAGAAGGTCCAGAAAGTAAACTGAAACACGAGAAAACATACTAACTATTTGAATGCTAGATGTTTTATGCAACGATAGAATACTAGAAAACACAGAACTGAAAGCTTAACAAAAGTAATGCTGTAACTAAGTTATGCTAAAAGCTTAACAAAAGTAATGCTGTAACTAAGTTATGCTAAAATAGACAGAGGGTGATGAATTAGACCTATCCACTTGCGAATTGAATCTTCAAGTAGCTCCACTCACAAACAGGCAGATAGCCACAAAATATAGAAAATGATAAAAGAGATAGAAAGGAAAGTGGTGGTACTAAGAGAAGGCACCAACAACAAGTATGCTACGTAGTAAAAAAAATGATTCAAAAGCAAATAGTAGTGGACAATATCACCTGCACAGCTACGAGCACTCAAGGCAAGTAGTGGGAGGAGAGTGCTTGTGAATCCTCAAATAGCAACGTTGTCACAACAAACGTGGTGTAGAAGCTAAGAACAACAACTTGCAACTAGGAAGATCAAAGCTTGAGAGTGAAAGAATGGAGCTAAGAGTGTGTAGAGAGTGAGATTGGAGAAGAGTGTTAAAGAGTTCAAGAGAGCAAGAGAGAGTGAATGAATGAGAAGCTATTGCATTTGAATGGAAAAAGGGAGGCAAAAGACCTATTTTTCGTTGGTCAAGGAGGCAGGAGACGTTACATTTTGTCGCCAATGGAGAAACGTAACGCCTCTGCAAATTCTAGAGGCAGGAATCTTGTTAGGATGGCAGCATGGTGCGTGGATGTCTGTGCGGTGTGCGCATGTCCTCGATAGAAATTCCTCCATCGACAAGAAAATACGTGGCTAGGTGGATGAAGCGAGGTGGCGGCAGTGGAATTGCATCATTGGATTTACATTTTCTAATGTAGGGGTGATGAAATGGGGAATTTGCCTAGGGGTGTGAATTCACTCCATTACAGTTGTGTGTTTTGGGTTCCATTTTGTTTGGTCACAACGTATTAACCCACTCCATTCACAATCTTGGGGATTTCTTTAGTTCAAATAATTATAGGACGATTATGAGTGGGCATACTTTTGTGAAACTCCATGCCATAGGATCGAGTAGGTTGCTTTTTGAGGTGCTAGAGGAGAATTTGAGGGCCAAGTGTTAGGTTAGCTTTAGGAAGGATTTTCATATTGTTGACCACATTTTCACACCTCATACCATCATTGAGGAAGCTCATCATTGGTCTTCAAAACTTTTTATTTTGTGAAATTTTAGAAGGCCTTTGATTCCTTCCTATAGCATCTGTTGTTCCAGAATTTGTGGGACACTACTATTTTTGATACTCTCATTGCCACCATTTTGTGGCTTTATGAGAGTTGTTAAGCATTTGTAGACATTTGATGGCCTCTTAGACTTTTCCCAGAGTACTTTGGGAGTTAAATAGGGTTGTCCTCACCAACTTTGGTATCTACATTGATGAGCTTGATAATTTTTTAGTCAATGTACCCATTTGGATGATGGTAGCCTACTTCATCATGTTGTGGGAAAATTTGTCATTGATGTCAAGTGTTGGTTTGATTATCATTGATATCAAAGCCATTGTGGAAGGAATTCATTGTTTGAGTTTGATGTCAAAGAATGTTACATTAATTGTCATTGATGTCAAAGGAGTATGGATGAGTTTGTTGACAAAGATATCGTCATAAATGTATGCATAGCATATTGACAATAAAAGATGATTTGCAGGATCACAGTTAAAAGTTTGATCAAGGTTATATGAAGACAATAAAGGTTATGAAGGCAGTGATCAATGTTCTATGTTATTTTTTACATAGCAATTACATAAAGTTATGAAAAGGCACGAATTTGTTATTAATAAACAGAAACTAGAAACAAATATTATATAAGACAAAAGCTGCAAAGACAAAATGAATAAGACAAGATCAGATAAAGACAAAATAAAAAAGCAGATAAAAGACAAAGACCTAAGGCAACGATTAGTGAAAACAAGACAATGGTTAATATTAGTCAAAAATAAGGCAACGATTCATGAATAAGACAAATCTAAAGTGGGGTGAATAAAGACGAAATCAGAAAAGACAAAGATGCTTGTGAATGAAGACAAAATAATAAGCAGTGATTATATTTTTAAGAAAAGACGAAAAGTCAAATAAAGCCAAAAATCAGAAAAGAGCGATTCCATATATTAAGAGGTGCAGCGATCTATATGATAGAAATTAGAAAGGACAGCGACTACTATTGAAGGAGTAGTGATCATTTATTAAAGGCTGTGATTTACTGAGCAATGAAAATTATTGATAGAATTGAGGGGTGTGATTAGAAGAAAGGCTGTGGTTAATTAAGAGGAGTCATGACTGTTTCAAAAGTTATCTCCTTTACCAAAGGATGTCTCTCTTCATAGAGACATAGAGATATAAATAGAATTTGAAAAAGGTGTGGACTGTGGAGTATTGAAGATAAAGAAGTGTAAAGGGTGTAGTATTAAGGATAAATCTTATGCACCAGCAGATTTGACAAAGTTGATATATATATATATATAAACAAATCTGAGAAAGCATGGATTTATGAAGACATATCAATAAAGATCATGATGCACATATGAATGGATGCGAGATTTATGAGGTACAACAGATAAATCATTCAAGGCAGATTTAAGGAGGCTTATGAGGCAAATAATGAAGCATATTTGAGCAGACCTGTGAAGGATTTGCAAGCAGATTGAAGTAAACAAAATATATATGAAGATCATCAAGAAAAAGAAAATAGAAGCGAAGCAGACCTTGTATCTGATTTGAAGCAAAAGTTAGATCAGAATTTGGAACAGATCTGGTGCCTGATTTGTAGCAGGTTTTGAATCAGACATTGAGCACTCATAAGGCAGTGTTAGATCAGATCTATGAAGAGAATATAAGAGGCAGATTTGTATGTGAAGGAAAGTTGAAGTGATTATCATATGCTGATTTATGTGAACATCATTCAATGAAAGATATATCAAACATGAAAAGGGAATCATGGAGTAAGTAAATGAAGAAGATTGTAATGTCCATCATTCATTGAAGAAGCAACATATTAAGGGTGGAATTTTGTTTTGTTGTGGAAGTTGGAGCTTCCTAAAAGAGAGATTGGTGTCTCTAGCCAAGTTGGTGCTTGGCAAGTGGGGGTTGATGCCTACAAATTGAGGGAGTTGGTGCTTCCTGTAGGTTGGTGCATACAAAACAGGTTAGAGGTTGGTGCTTACAATCATTGTAATTCACATAAATATATATAAAGTACATTATTTGTACCATGGTTTTCTCCCACAAGGTTTTCCACGTAAATATTGGTGTTATTGTGTTCTTCTCATGTGCATAATTATTGATGTTGAGTGAATGGTGTTATTGTGATTGGTAAAGTTTTAAATTGGTAAAAGTTGCGTTATACTGATTCACCCTCCCTCTCAGTATAACGGTGTGCTCATTAGTTGTCCTCTCTTATTCTCTTGATAGCTTGTAGGGATAACCTCTTGCATTTTATGGCTTTTTGATTTTCAAAGAAAACTAATGTCATGGTCTTCAACACCACCAAGGAGGCTCTTTCTAGGTGTCATTTCTTTAACAAAGGCAGCCTAGTGGGGATAACCACTAATTATACTTATTTAGAAGTTCAATTAAGAGGGCTCTCCTTTTAGTTTTCCTATCACTCTTGACTTTGCAAGGGATATGTCCCCCTCTCTCTCTCTATTCTTGAGTGCCAGTGTTTTCAATTACAATTTCGGGGTATCCCTTGAAAATTCATCTCTCTGGGTTCTTGTGATTGGGCTTAGGTTGAGAGGGTTCAAAAAATAATAATGGTGTATGATGCAGTGCAAACAAATGGTTCCTCAATGTATTGTCTAGGAAAACTTTCCTATCCAATCTTCTTACCTCTAGAGTCTCTTCAGACTCACTTGGTTTGTTTACAAATTGAGATCCTTGGGTGGTTTTGTTTTTTCTTGTGGGAGATATATCCTTTATTAGCATTTTGTTTCTTGGAAGAGATTGTCTCTTTGGGTTCTCCTAATGTAGATGTTGTTGGTTTTTTAAGGTTGTCTACTCTTCTAGTTTATTAGCATTTCTTTGGACTACTTACCTCCTTTCAAATACTCTCTATGTGCTCCTCATATCCCACTTCTTGAGAAAGAAGTGCTCAATAGATCTGTCAAAGAGGATATCCATTGTCAATATATGTAGGTTGTTTGGACACTAACTTTCTACATTAAACATTTCTTACATGTTGATGGGACCAATTTTTTGACCATTTGTGGATTCCCCTTGGTTAGTTGTAGGTGTGCTTCTTTCATCTTCGTGTTGAGACAAATCACCATATTTTACAAAGTGAAAGATTGTGCCACTTTTGTTCTCTTCATGAGATTGTGGTGTGGGGGTTCTTTTTCCACTTTCTACAATTATCTTGATTAGAGGTGTTTGGCTCTTTTTCTTTTGAAGGTCATCGATGTCAGGCATGGATTTCGTGGTCCTAGGTCTACTAGATTGATTACTTTCTCCTTTGAGCTTGTCACAAATGTTGGAGGCATTAAGTGTCTGTTGGATGTTATTGATTTAAGGACGTGTTGGTACCCCTGCAAAATTTAGTTTTCATATGCCTTTTTGTAAAATAGTTATCAATTAATCCCTAACTCCGCATCGAGTCCAAGTTAGTTGTTGTCTTCTCAATCAATTTGTAGAGGTTATCTTGTCTTTGGTCTTTTCAACTAACTATTTCATAGGGAAAATGTGATCACATCGGATCAGCAAATGACAAAAACAATGGAGCAGAACAAAGAAAAAGTCGAGGCAAATTCAGTGGCTTTTCCATCATGTGAGCAAAGGTAGCCATGAAGTGAAAGTTGGAATAAGATAAGCAAGGGAAAGAAAGAGAAATAAGTAAAGTTTGGTGTTATTTGGTGATGGTTGAGCCAAGGGAAAGTTCCATCTAGGTTAATAAAAAATGGTCAATATGTATGTAAGGTCTACCAAGGTATCATCAAAGATGTAAATTCAAAACATGGCACACAAATCAGGTGGCAATGTCACAAGGAAACCGTGCCCAAAAAGAGAGCAAAATGATAAGGAAAATGTGCTAAAAGAGAGTTAGACCTGTCAAAGAAACAAAAGTGCACTTTTATACGGGTAAGATTGACTAAAAATTCTGCCACAGACCATCTCCTTTGGCTAGCTCTTTAGTGAAAGGCGCCTAACATATGATAGGATGAATCAGCAAAAGTAAGGCATACCTTTATGGTTGCAAAGCTGTCACAGATCTGTGCCTAAAAACAAGATGAAAAAGTGGCAAGTACATTAGTGATCAGCACTTGGCACTTAAGGGAAAAGGAGGTGCACATCTTTGAATGTTTTGCCAAGTATAATTAGCAACTAAAATGTGGCAAAGACCTTAGTGAAGCATTCTCAGCTGAAAGAGGTTTAAAACATTAGACCCAAGTGCACTTGTGGTTTGGCAATGCTGCCTAGAAGCTCCACCAAACACAAGACAACTTGGCAACAACTTAAGTGAACACCACAAGCACCTTAAGTTTATGAAAAGAAGACATAGGCACACATTCTCAATGGTTTTTTCATGTGTATCTGCTTAGTCTTTTAAAGAAAGAATTTAATATTTACCCCTAGAGTCAACATAGAAGTACAAGTGGGCTCGATTATGAAATTGAGCTATGAAGAGGTTGCATGCTGCAATGGGGTGCTGTCACTTGGCCCAATAAGACAAAGCTTGACCTACCCACGTCCTCAAAAGAGGATGGAGCTGAATATTCATGACTAAAGGGGATGTGCCAATTAACTAGTGGTGACATCCATTTAGTGGGGTCCACTTAGGATTAAAACAACTCTTGGGGACACGTGTCTTTAGACTGTAAGAGCACAACTTCAAGTGCATATGTCTTGAGCGAATATCAGCTGACATGCGATGCAATTGGAAATCAACATGTAAATAGCAAGGGAGAACCATTAAAAGGATTATGCTAAGGCTTATGATTCGATTTATGAGGCGGATGCTCTAGTTGGTAATGTGCGAATTAACCAGCGGTGACGTCCATTTAGTGGGGTTCACCTAGGATTAAAACAACTCTTGGGGACACGTGTCTTTAGAGTGCAAGAGCACAACTTCAAGTGCCTATGTCTTGAGCGAATACCAGTCGACATGTGATGCAATTGGAAATCAACATTTAAATAGCAAGTGGGAACCATAGGACCATTAAAAGGATTATCAACTTGTCTCAACACATATAATTCAAAATAAATAAGCCACGATAGAACCTTTGTTTCAATAGGAATAGCCCATGTCATTTGAGCCTCACCATTGTAGTAGACATGTGTTAGCATATCGTGTCATCACAACTTTTATAAGAAGTGCAAGAAATGAAACTACGCTAGGAGAAATTTCTTTGTCAATGGGGAATAGTCTTGTGTATTTGCTTAGTCCTTTAAAGAAAGAATTTAATATATACTCCCAGGCTCAACATAGAAGTACAAGGTGGCCTCAATTATGAAATTGCTTTGTGAAGAGATTGCAAATTGCAATGGGGTGCTGCCACCTGGCCCAGTAAGACAAAGTTTGACCTACCCATGTCCTCAGAAGAGGATGGAGCTAAATATTCATGACTAATGGGGATGTGCCAATTAACTAGTGGTGACATCCATTTAGTGGAGTCCACCCAGGATTAAAACAACTCTTGGGGACACGTGTCTTTAGAGTGTAAGAGCACAACTTCAAGCACCTATGTCTTGAGCGAATATCAGCTGACACGCGATGCAATTGGAAATCAACATGTAAATAGCAAGCAAGAACCATTAAAAGGATTATACTAAGGCTTGTGATTCGATTAATGAGGCGGATGTTCTAGTCGGTAATGTGCGAATTAACCAACGGTGACGTCCATTTAGTGGGGTCTACCTAGGATTAAAACAACTCTTGGGGACACGTGTCTTTAGAGTGCAAGAGCATAACTTCAAGCACCTATGTCTTGAGCGAATACCAGCCGACATGTGATGCGATTGGAAATTGACACGTAAATAGCAAGCGGGGACCATAGGACCATTAAAAGGATTATACTAAGGCTTATGACTCGATTAATGAGGTGGATGTTCTAGTTAGTAACCTAGGCGTAAGGGCTAGTCAAATGCTGAAGCAAATGACATTCACAAAATGACTTAAGAAAACTTTCACTGGTTTAACAAGTCACCGACGAATTAGAAAATGAGAGCACAAAGACTTGAGAAACAAAAGCCATCGGGTTTTAGCTTATGGATAAACCCTGAAAATTTTACAGTACCTAACATGTCCAAAATAGACTAAGCTTCTTGAAGCATATTGTTGATCCTCCAATTTAATGAATATCTATTTCTAAGGCATAGGATGATAGCTTTAGAGTACCCCTCGATAATAATATTATCTAGGTGACAAGTTTCTGCCAACTATAGTTTGAGGAGCAAATCTTCTGCTTCAGCTTTTTTGTTTGTGCCTGGTTTGAGTTTCTTGGAGGCAGCTTTGATCAAGTTGCTTGAGGAATTGCAAATAGCACACCTTGCACCAGATGGACCTGGATTACCATGGGAGGCACCATCAATATTCAATTTCTGTGAACTTATCAGAGGATTATTCCATTTAATGTTTGAATGATCAATTGAGGGGAGAGGAGGGCTGGAACCTCCACAAACGGGACTGCCAGAAAGGAAAAATAATTGTTATTATTATATATAAAAATTCAGGCAGAGATGAATAAACCAGTGAGGACAAAGATTCACTAACATAATTCTATTTGATGGTCATTAAGGCAAGCTATCTGTCTTATAATAGGTATTGATTATTATTTGCACAAAATTATTAGAAAGACTTTTCTTAGAATCATATTATTTGAATAATTGGTCAAGGGATGTAGTACACAACTATTGAACTATTTCTGCTGTTTGAAGAGTGTATCTCTCAACAATGTGTTGCTGTTTTACTGTTGCAAGAAATTCCATTTCCATTCTGCAGTATTGATGTATTTGAGAATAGAAAAGCTTCCCAGAGATAAGAGGGTTTTGGGAAGGATGCAGGACTTCTTGATGTGCTGTTGTTCAAGAGAGATTGACAATTATTTCAGATAGTGTAGTGTTAGTGTAGTGTGTGAGGTTGCTGAACAAATGGTGTCATTCACTAAGTATCTAAAGTTTCCAGATTGCAACATTATCAAATCCATTTTTTGGGATTAACTTTGTGGTTTATTAAAAACTTGAGTCATTCCTTCAAAGACACATCTGACATTCGCTTAACTAGTCCGGTTGGCCGTGGATGCATCAGTTGATGCCTACTATTAAGAAATGAACCATCACATAGCATCAAGTCCCAGGACTTAAGCCCATCCCAGTACTAATCTGGCTCAATTGCACTTAACTATGAAGTTTTGTTTACAGTCAAGTGCACTTAGACCTATTATGGTTATTGCACTTAACCATTTATTTGTTTTTTCTCTAAACATTGGAGTCTCTCTAGTGTAACATTACCAAAATATCACTTTTTGGGATCAACCTAATGGAGTATTAATACTCAAGTCATTCCTTAGATGATTCATCCTCGATGCGTAGTCAATCCTTATGAACCATCTTGCATGAGCTTGACGTTGTGAGTTTCTGTGGTCATTAAAAAAATGTCACTTTCGGATGTTTAGCAGAAACTAAATCCTGGCCTATACACTACAGCTACACAAATAAAATAACTGCAGTAATGAGTAAGGGAAAATGCATTAAAATGTTTTAATTACAGAGATAAGGTTTGGCTTTCTGCTTTACCTACAAGGTCACAAGAAGAGGACCAAATGAAAGTGGCAAAATGACACAAAAACATGGGCAGAAATAGGGGGCTAACACTTAAAGAAGATGCTCAGTTTATTTCCTAAAAGGTATTTAACATGCACATTTTTATGTATATATGTGTATTCTCTTACATGACATGTATATGTATATATGTGTATTCTCTCACATGACATGTAAGCCTAATTTACTGGGTTCTGCTGAAAAGGTCGCTGTATTGATCAAATTTGGTTTGGGTTTCGGTTCTAGGCTGGGATGACCTACGTTTGCCTAGGGCTTGGCTGCCCGGGCTGAGCCCTAGATGAATCCAGGTTGGATCCACAGGTTGCCAATGCTAAAATGGCAAAAATCTGTTTTTAGAAAAATAAATTTAAACAAACACACACTTAACAGATCTAATTTCATCCTTAAATGATGGCTCTTCATAGACTCACAATGGTGAATGATCACAGAAATTTGGGATTTTTAGTCAGTCTTAGCGGTGAAGGTTCAAATCTCCTTGGAGGACAATTGATTGCAGGTTTAGGGTAAATGATTAAATCTGAAGGTGAATCAAGAAATTTTAGAAAAGCAGAAGTGTCACGTAAGCAGAAAGAGGCAGCATTGTAAGCTTGAACAGCTTGTTCATATTTGTACGCAATTGAAGGTGGAAGTGGAATTGCAGAGCTATTATCTTTCTTTCCTCAACAAATACCCATAATATTATAATTTATAAGTCTGTGGTAACACTTATTTCTTTCCCCCAATGAAAATACAAGGCTATGACCTTGATTTATAATAAAAAATATATGTTCTAATTATAAATTATATTATGTTATATATTATTTATAGATTATATATTATAATTTATATTTATATATATTTTTAATATAATATTATTTTATAAAGTTGTATATTTATATTTTAAATATTTTATGTATGCATGCATGCATCGATATGTGTGTGTGTGCGCAAGCATGCGTGCGTGCGTGTGTATGTCTATGTGTATCTATGTATGTATGTATGTCTGTATGTCTACGTCTGGTTGTATGTGTGTGTGTATGTGTTTGTATGTGTATGTGTGAAATTGTGAATGTCTATATGTGTGTATGTATGTACGAATGTATGTGTGTGTCTGTGTTTGTATATGTATGGTATGTGTGTATGTGTATGTGTATATGTATGTATATGTGTATGTATATGTATGTATGTGTGTATGTATGTATGTTTCTATTTGTACATGTGTCTGTGTGCATGCCTGTATGTGTGTGTGTGTGTGTGTCTGTGCCTGTATGTATGTATGTATATGTATGGTATATGTGTATGTATGTATGTGTGTTTGTATTTATTTATGTATGTATTGTATGTGTGTGTGTGTGTGTGTGTGTGTGCATATGTGTGTGTGTGTGTGTATGTATGTATGTATGCATGCATGCGTGTGTGTGTGTCTGCCACCTGCCATGAAATGACACTTATAACCTATGATTTCGATGATTGCATCAAATGACATGCAGTTTGCTAGTGTCTTTCATACACAAAATTTAATTAATACACCGTATATATCTACAGTAACATGGCATGGAATCTTCAGAATATTTTTTCCAAGATAATTCTAGTACTTGTGGCTGGAAATGATTCAATGTGACTAAGCCTTGTAGTGGAACTTTGAATTTGTTTTCCGTTATGCATTTGGAGATCCAAGTCATTATGTGCTGATTTCATTAACTATATTGTTAATATGTCGTGGCATAGAACAATTTGGACACTCAATCATGACAATTCTGGTGTTTGGCTCCTTCAACCCAATAAATTCACATTTCATTAAGTTTTGTGAATTGTTTTGTGCTTTCTCATGTCCAGAAGTCATTTTCCTTTTGGCTTATCAAGCAATGTTAAAATCAAAGTATGATGCTTTTTTAGCTACAAACTATATTGTAAGTGTATGGATGTTCAGCAGTTTTTATCTTCATGCTATTCATGGCTATTCTAGTTATCTAATTCATAATCTTTTTGTGATATGAAGTTTTAATGTAATCATGTGGGCTGCAGGTCTTTGTGCTTTTTCCCCCAAGGAGGATAATTGTTATCTTGCATTACCAGCGAGTACAGATAAAGGAGCAGTGTTGATTTACAATGTCAATGAACTTCATTCTCATTGTCAGGTTGGTGTCAGTTTTGAGCTTTCACTTCTAACACAAGGTGATTTAGAATATTTAAAAAATAATGCTGGAAAGAAAGAAAAAAAAGAAAATATATTGTGCCCATAAATGACCAAAAATAGATCAACAGAACTGGAACATACAACAGCAAAGGACTAGGGTGAAAAAAGGCCCTAGACAAGCACACATATTGGGAGTACTAATGCAGAGTTTGAGAATGCTTGTCAAGGAGAGTCTAAGCTAAGGGGGGCAGGCTAGACCATAGTTGGCAGACTCACTGAGTTTTTGGGGAGTCTTAGAAAACTCGCGAGTTTTTTTGCAAAACAAGTTTTTTTGACTTTAACTCACAGTCTTTTGGGCAAGTTTTTCACGAAAACTCGCCGTACTTGCCAAAAACTCGGCGAGTCCATGAAAAACTCGCTGTTCTGAGTATAAAAGGGGTTTGTGTCCAAAAAGTGCATTTCATAATGAAAAAAACCTTGAGTTTTTGTTGACTCGCCAATTTTGGGCTTGGCGAGTTTTTGCCGAGTCCAAGTTTTCCAACTATGTGCTAGACAATCCTAGGAGGTACTCCCACCCCCCCGCGTAACATTTGAGGTCAAATAACTACTAGTAATGGGAAAAAACTTGTAATGTGACCCTGCTGCTGAGATCTGCAACGTGGAAGGGAGGTGAGAATGGATCCTTGATATTGAGATGAGATAGAGCCTCACCCACTGGAGTGAGAGCCGGGGTGCTGAGGAGCCTCCATTGTAGTAGATTACAAGTAAGAGCAATGCCTGATCATCTATCCTCGTCCATATGTGAATCTCAATCAATAGTGCCTAAAAGGTTCTTACTGTCTCCAACAACAGCGATGGGTTGAAAGAAAGAGTATTCAATCTAGTAAATTTGGGATGAACACATACAGATCTATGGCTGAACCTGGAGATATCAACAAGAAAAAGAGCCAAGCACCTCTGATTAGGGCAGTGGAAGAAAGTGGAGAGAGAGCCAGCAAAATCTCTATATAAACAATACTGCCTCACATGGATTTCATAAGATTGGACAACAAGAAAAATACAATGCTCCTCAGATTCTACCTTTTGAAAAGAACATGAAACTAATGGGAACACACCCACAACTAACCAAGGGACCAAGGGGAATCCTCAATCTATGAGAAAATGATACTGAAGATAGGTGGACTTAACAATGATCCCATCAACAACCTATAAGAAATGCTCAGCATAAAAGCTAGTTTGGGGTTGGAAGAAGTAAAGGGGAGCTTCAAGTTACCTGGATATATTGACGATAAATTTCCTCTTTGATAGATCAATTAAGCACCTCTTTTCCTAGAAGGAGATGAGGAGGAGCACCTAAACGGTACCTGAAAGGAGGCCATTAGATTGCAAGAATAGTTGTATATCATAGAACCAACAATGTTGACACCCTAGGGGGTCAAAGAGGCAATTTCCTTTGAGGAACAAAGTGCCAAGAAAGGATATCTCATGAGAGAAGGTAGAATTGCCCTTGGATTTCTGCCTTTGTATAAACCAAGTGAGTTTGAAGATAGTCTCGAGACAAGGGGTTGGGCATAAAATTTTGCCTGGATAATACATTGAGGAACTGTTTGTTTACTCTGGATGATACACTGAAGCACCGGATAAGGCACATCTTAGAAGGGATATCCCAGATGTGTACTCGGAAAAATTGACATTCAAGAATAAAAACTGAGTTCTATCCCTTGTAAGGAGGAGACTGAGAGGTAGGCCTTGAAGAGAGAGGACTTGTAAATTGAACTCTTAAATAAGTATGATTAGTGGTTATCTCCACAAGGTTCCCTTTGTAGAAGAAATGAAACCTAGAAAGAGCATCCTTGGGTAAAGCTCTCTCAAAATTCTTGTGGGTCATGGGTCAAAAGCCATTGCAGTTCTAGTAGGCAATGGAGGCATCATCACCGCAGAGTCCCGATAACACTGTCACGCAGTTGATCTAGGGCATGACCACCCTTATGGTGGGAGTCATGAATAATAGCCTAGTAGTCCCCAACAATGATCCATTTGTTCTCCTTTTTGGCAGAAACAACCAGAGCATGAGCCTTCTGAAGCTCTTTCACCTGAAGCTGTCTGAGATCAACATCCATAAATTTTTTGGAGAGAGAGAAGGGTTGTGTTTTTGCTCCTAGGATTCGTAAATGCTCTTCACTGGACCAAAATTTGATTCCCAAGGTGTTATTGGAGTTGAACAAACTTTGTCCAAGTGGATGTTTTTCAAACCAAGATAATCTTCTAGAAAGGTGTGATTATGTTCAAGGCACTAAGTTAGTTTAGGAATTCAACGAGTGCAGAGGTTAAGCACTTGGCATGCATGCAGGCAGTGTTAGTTTTAGGATCAGATTTGCAATAAGCAGAAATCACAACACATGAACAATAAACACAACAGTTTACCCTGGGAAAACCCTCCTACTCGAGGCAGAAAAACCCAACAAAAATATATCTCATATATATCATATAAAAGTGCAGAATACTGCTTTACAACCAAACCCTTCTCAAGGGCGGATTGACACTCAACGTGATATCGTCATGGAGTCACTCAACATGACGTCCACCATGGCTACTCCCATGTGTGGAAAGGAACATGTGCACAAATGCCCATCACGGAGTCACTCAACGTGATGTCGTCATGGAGTCTCTCAACATGACTACTCCCATGTGTGGAAAAAACACAAGTACAAAGGATTCACCATGGAGTCTCTCAACGTGATGTCGTCATGGAGTCTCTCAACATGACGTCTCATCTCAGTCTCAGAGATGAACAAGGGCTCGCACTTCATATTTCTCTGTCTCAGAGAAATATACACTACAAGGGCTCGCACCTCATATTTCTCTGTCTCAGAGAAATATACACTACAAGGGCTTTCACCTCATATTTCTCCGTCTCAGAGAAATATACACTAACAAGGTCTTTCACCTCATACTTCTCCGTTACAAAGAAATATACACTAACAAGGGCTTTCACCTCATACTTCTCCGTTACAGAGAAATATACACTAATAAGGGCTTTCACCTCATACTTCTCCGTAACAGAGAAATATACACTAATAAGGGCTTTCACTTCATACTTCTCCGCCACAGAGAAATATGCATTACAACAAATCTTCAAGATGATGTGACTCTCTTTGAAGCTCCAAGTACTTGCATCAACCTCCTAACCTCTTTGTCCAAGGTTGCCTCTGTTGGTTTGTCAGACTCCCTCTGAATGTTATTTCCTCCTCTTCGAAGAAACTGATTGCAATGACAATCTGTATGAGTTCTTCCTCTTCGAGAGATGTCTCTAGCCACCAACTCAGTCCCATGGCTGCAAGCTGTGTCTCCATTCTTTAGCCTGTGTGACTTCCTCACAAGATGCATCGAGCTCTTCTTCTCTTGAATGCAATATCTTATGCTTCTCAGTCGGTTCTGAAAGCATTTTAGAGAATTTAATAATAGTTCATAGAACTCAACTATCCGAAGAGAAACACCAATGCTAGGAGCATACATGATTCACTATCCCAATGTTATAGCATGAATTAATAACTATATAAAAATTCATGAACATTATTCAAACATGAAATACTTATCTCGTTGAAATCGGAATCTCCTTAAGTGCTGCACTTAAATGCTTTTCAGGTCTACACTTATCTTTCCGGAACCAGCGAACCCTCACCAAAGATGAATTGAAATGCTCGATACAGTATGAGCCAAGTCCCCGACTATGGCGAATGTGAGTTAACTTTTGTAATCGCGTAATTACTATCACTTCCCTTTGTCCACGGTTCCTCTTAAGATCTCCCTTGAAGACTTCTAATCTTTCCATAGCAACTCGATTCCCACAATGAATCACAATTACTCCAAGCTCAACAATGGCCCCTTCCTTTGTCTGGACAACTCTAACGCACCTTTCCCACAGTGCCTTATTTCCCTCAAACGATTCATGTATTTGATAGGCTGTATTACTGGCTTCACTCAAAATGTAATTCCACGAAATTGCCTCAAAACTCCACTCTGGCCTTTCTATTACTTTAGCTTCAAATGCTTGCGATTGAGTGAATAATCATCAACTCCTGATTGTATACTGCCAGTAACTCTGTCTTGGCTGCTACGTTCGCACTCAGGTCCACATAGCTGAATAGTTGCAATTAAATGTGCGCCTCCTAATACAAGCCCGACTCTTCAAACAAGGGTCGTAGTATTAATTGAGGCTTTTAAATATCCCGTATACCCCGTGCAGCAGCTCGACCATTATCAACGGCTTCTCCATATCATAATTAGCGGCTCATGTAAATAGAGTGAGCAACGACACCATTGACATAATCTCCCGATAGCTAATTAAGACTTGTAATCTGGCAAAATCAAATACAAGATGTGATCCCTGTGTGAGATCCTCAGTCCATCGACCAAAATCTTTTTTCTGAATAAGCCATAAATTCCTTATTCCCATTATCTACCAAAATATACAGTAGCTGCGACCTTTTAATTTTCCCGAACAAATGCTTCTACCAATGGCTTCGATATCTCCTGTGGACATTCGGCAACATATATGTCCTCTGCCAATCACCATAGATCATAGCAAAACAATGGATATTGACGCCTTTTGCGGAGTGTATGGTTGATGAACTATTGACCAATATACAATCTCCCGACAAGGTACTTCAAACTATACCCAACAGGAAGTGTCGCTTCATGAATTGAATCTCAAAAACATAAACCTGATATCCTCCAACATCGGTATGACAATAGATATATATTAATAAGCCAATTCCCCGTCCAACAAGGAAATTGCAAAGGCATCACCGTTAATTAATAATTCCAGAATATACATAGGCAAATGCTCCCACGCGAATGATGCTCGATGAGGTAGTAATCCAGGGGTCCATTCCCATTGAAATGCTTGATGAGATAAACAATCCCGATATTGGGTCACTGTAAATGAATTAGCGCTTCCAATGTACAATTCCCTAGACGCTTCTGTAAGTCGAACATATGAGATCCCCACAATATGAATTTACAAGAGACGTATAGGTTTGAACTCCAGCGCAAATGATATTCGCCCTTTGCTCCTGGAACAACACGTGCCAATACAAATCACCGATATAATCACTCCCCAGATTGAAGACATCTCGCCACCAAGTATGTAGTCATCTAGCATTATCAGAAATTAAGAAATTCTACAATTCATGCCTTGACTGGGGTTTCGTCCAAACAAGACTCAGGATCTGAGAGTTTTCGTTCTCAGGATCTCAACTGAAATCAACATATTCAATTCTCCATGATGATTTCAGAGTTCGCCCAAATGCCTTAATAAAGTTAGCAACCTTCCGCTATGATACTTAGACAAATCTGATCGGATTTCCCTAAACCCGCTTTGATACCATGTTAGTTTTAGGATCAGATTTGCAATAAGCAGAAATCACAACACATGAACAATAAACACAACAGTTTACCCTAGGAAAACCCTCCTACCCAAGGTAGAAAAACCCAGCAAAAATGTATCTCATATATATCATATAAAAGTGCAAAATACTGCTTTACAACCAGATCCTTCTCAAGGGCGGATTGATACAATGAATTAATAGTATCTATCTTTTGATGCAAAGATAAATATGTTTCTTCTTGAAGTCGATCTGCTGCTACAAGATGGTCTGCTGCTCCTTGAAATAATGTGAAAAAAAAAAAGAATGACTTGATTGATCATCAAATGAAATGAACATCACCTTCTATATACACAATGTAAGATGCCTCTTCACAAGCAAGGCGACTCTTCACAAGGGTCAGCCTCATTCAAGAACCAAGGCGACTTTTCATCCTGGGTTGGCCTTATAGATTTAAAATTAATATTTATATATAGCAAGTCCGACTTGCTTTGGAATTATTTATTCATCATTTATTATTTTGATTTTGAGAGAAGGATATCTCCCACAGCTATACCATCAACAGGCAGGACCAAAATACCTAATTTTGTACACCACATGCATCGGGGTAGCCCAAAATACCCAAGCACACCTAGGAGTATCTTCTTTACTTTCACACAATCATTTATAAAAAAAACATAAGACAATTTTGAAAAACATTCAATGCAAACAAATGAGAGTCTTGAAAATGGACTTTTAAAGCCAGATTTTTCTGGATGTTCTCAATCCTCTTACTGGTACACATCTCGATATTGTGTAGGAACAATTGATGATTGACAATGATTTGGGTATGGATCTCTCCACTTTACGTGGTGAAGATTCTCCTCCAATATAGATTCCTTTCTGCTGTCTTGATTCATGACTCTTCTAGTATTCTTGTGCAGATAACATGTGAGAGCTGCTTGATTTTGTAATTTATCTTACATGTAGTGAACAGTTCTTTTTAACAATTTCAATACTAAATTGTGGCTGGTTAATGGTATATTTTGATGCATTGATTTTCTATGATATTCATATAACTGCTTATGAAGTTTCATGGCAATCTTATGTTTGAAGTTTGATGTCAAAGTATACCCATGTCTACCTTGCATACCCTGCATATGCCTGTACCCTGCATATCCCTGCATTCACCTGTGTACCCTAGATATAGTGGTTCATCCTCAGTGCTGCATGTCTGTGCCTCAATCATCCCTTCTGCAGTTGGACTGATGTAACCTTGATTGTTAAGCATGGTGTATACAGTTGTGTCAGGTGATAAACTCATTTTGCTCAAGTTCTTACGTGCAAAAGGGAAATTCTAAGGTCAAACTAAAAACGATAAATATTTTTCTTCTCTTTTCCTCTTGGGGATAGGTTAGGCGGGTTTGAAGATTTTGCTTTCACTCAAATTCCATGATTGAGGAGTTTCTATTTTGTCAAAATCATCTAGAATTTCACCTAGCTTCATTGCCTACAAATATGCAAGAATGTACTTTAGTGAAGCTAGTTTACAACATTGGTCTGCAGGGGTGCATCATCAACCCTTTGGAAGCATTGGAGTCCTTCTTTGGTGTTTTGGGAAATTGGAAATGGAGACAAAACATATCCCTTGGTGTACCCAACCATTTTGTTTTTACATAAGTTGTTTCAAGGATTTTTATCCTCTTTGGGAGCTGTCCTTAGGATGTTTCCTTCTGGAATATCTAGGTGCCCCTGATGTGTACGAGAGCTCACCCTGTCTACATATGCCCTGCTGTCCTAGTAACTTCCTGGTGTTTCCCACCTGTATGCCCCCAAGTAGGCAAGGATGTCCTAGGTATTTCCTGGCATCTCCCATTTGTACATCTCAATCAGTTGGGGATGTACCTTAAGTGTACTAGGGGAAACCTACTTGTCCTGGATGATGACCAGTTTGAAAACAAAAGAAATACATAAAGAACAAGCATTTTAAAATTCTATTCCTCAAATACTTATATCAATAGCCAGCATTAGTTGGGGTCTTGTTGGAAGAGCTAGATGATTCAGAGTCGAGCAATGATAAGGAGCTTCTAGGGTTCATGGAAGCTGCATTTGATAAGGGCCCTAATTATTGAGCTACCTAATCCATGATTGTGGCTTAGGATTTTGTTATGACTGAAATTTGATTTCATGGCATCTTTTTTCATTTTGTCATGGACTTAATTTAGACTTATATTTTTCTTATAATTATCAAAATGATGTGCGTCATGAAGGTCTATATTGTTTTGAAGCTTAAATTGGGTGTTGCCCCTAAACCCCTACTGAACTAATTTGATTTTTCAAGTACTCTCCAAGTCCAAGTTTGTGAACTATGTTTTCAAGTTTGCCTATTGGTCTTCGTCTACAATATCGTCATCAGATTGGACAATCTTCCCTAATGTTACTTGATGCTTACTTGTTTTCCTCGTCATCTGAAAGACAAATTTTTTCTTTTGGGGGGATGATGTAGTGAGTGTATAATGCCTATTATTATGTTTTGATAATATGGATGGTGATGACATTTTTGAAGACCCATAAGATGATGCTTGATCAGTGATGGCTGATTTTCGATGCTTGATATTTATTATTTTTTAATGTTGATGTATAATTTATATTATGACTTTCAAGTCTTGACTTATTGGCATTGTAATATTTTTGATTTTTATGGTAGTTTTGTTTATTATACAATATGTGATGTTATGTGTGGTATCTTGAACTTAATTACTGCTGCAAATATGTATATATTTCTGATTTCATATGTTTTTGTATGGACAAATCCAAAACAAACCCAACCCCAATTTTTTTTTTGACTGAACCTGCAAACTGAATCCCCAAACCAGAAACAATACCAATACCAGGACCAGTAACTTAAGGATTTTATCTTGAGGGATTTATTGTTCTTTGTACATGGCAGATAAATGCTCATAGGTCACCATTGTTAATATTTCTATGTTGGATTAGCATCAAAGCACAAGATTTTTCTAGGATTTTATCTTGAGGGATTTATTGTTGTTTGTATATGGCAGATAAATGCTCATAAGTCACCACTGGCAGCCATGGCTTTGTCATCAGATGGATCATATATAGCAACAGCTTCTGAGCAAGGAACTGTTATAAGGGTTCATTTAGTGTCACAACCTTCTGAGGTAAATTTTGTTACAACTCACAATATCTTTATCCTATTTATTTTATAAGTCAACATTTCAATTGTGACTCAATTAGGCCATTCTCTGGAGTGCAAACAGAAGCATGCTAATTCTCCTTTTTCAAAGCATGCATCTCACATTACATCATGAAACAGTAAAGATGTGTGAAAGAGAAACGAGGAGTCATCTAGTAGCAATAATGATGTCTCCTTCCAGTATAATCAAGGAAGGATGACATCTAGGTTTTGACTCCAATATTAGATGTCTTCTAAGGTGTTAAGGATGATATTCTTCTGTTTCAACTTTGTATTCGACTACAGTATGCCTTGTCTATTGTCATAAAAAGATTTTTCATCTCAGTGTTTCGATTGTTTCAATTGCAGAAATTCACTTTTCGGAGGGGAACATATCCAGCCACTATCTATTCTCTTTCATTTGGACCATCCTCACAGGTTCCTCGGTTGCTTGTAGCTACCAGTTCCTCTGGTTCTGTGCATATTTTTACCCTTGGACTGATGACTGCAGAGAGGTATAAAGTTCAACTTATGTCATTCTTAATGCCTTGTACTGGGTTGACTTTTATTTTACATATTCAATCCATACAATGTAGAGATCTTTAATTTTGAAAACATTTTATGACAATATAGATGGAAGTCACAGAACAGTGCAAGTTTATTCAATCCTTTCAATATGTTGATTATTTATTTATTCTTGTTAAAATCTATATCTTGTCACAATCTCAGTATTAGCTATATCTTAATTTGAGCTTTGTTATGAGATGCACTAAAAGGAATTGATATTTTCATGAAGATAATTAAAGATTATTCAGTGTTCCATATGAAGTTATGTGGTAAAGCAATCATTTATTTATGTGAAGAGAAATTTAAATTAAATTCTGTTCCAAATTATGTGGAAGTCACTACTGAGAACATTAAAGAATGCAAACCTCTCAGAATAGTCTCTCTGCATCTGATTGGTCATAGAGAGAGTTTTATCACAAGAGATGAGAGTTTGGAAAATCTGTGTGGCATTCATCTAGAAGTATAATTATTTGCGTTTTCGCAAGGAAACTAATAAAGTATTGGATATAGATGCGGCAAATTTTCAAGAGCCCTTGACATAAATGGAATTTGTAAGCACATGTGCGCATACACACACATGCATATATTCTACACATCAAAATGCATAGACCATAATGTTAAAAAGACATTTATAATTTTTTGTAATATAAATGTATAGATTGAGAACATTTTTTATTTTTTATTTTTAAATGTTTCATTTTTTTGCATTTTATCATTCTTTTTACAATCCTAAATTGGACTTTGATGATACTCATGAGTCATGAGTTTGTTGATCCTCTAGTGACAAGGTACTGTGCACGACCACCACATTTCTGCACATTGAAAGGTAAGCATATTCCTCTTGACTAATTGAATGAAGTTGTTTGTGGACCAATTCCTCTCTGCAATAGAGAAATTGACAATGCGTGAAAGGAGGTGATTAGTAAGCATCTTCAACTTTGTTGCATTCTTGCCAAGCCATGTCCATGTCCACCATCCAATAGCGTTCACTTGAGCTAATGTAGCCCTACTTGTCCTCGCTTTTGGTTTGCTAGGCTAGCCATTTTGTTCAAATAAATTTGCCTCCTCATTGTTGATCTTTGGAAGGGCCTTAATGAGCCCTTATTTTGCCTCTTCATCATTAGGAGGAACTCTTCTAGGATTTAGTGCATACCATTCGGGATTTAGAGCATAGGTTGCAATTGAAATGGGGTGTTCATCGTATTCCACTGCTACTTTACAATGGGCTCGATATGCTCCACATATAATCCCAAATCAGGATCCTTGCTATGAATTCCTTGCTTCATTTGTCCAAGCTTGTTGTCAAATGTCTTGTAAGTCTCTCCAAGATTAGGAGAGTTTGCATCAACACATCTAATGATTTGCACAATAGGTGAGATGAAGGAACAACTGTATTTGCAAACAAAGTTTAAAAAAAGAAGACTAAAATGACAAAGAGTGAATGCTTTTACAAAAAATGATTTTTTTTTGTATTAGATATATTTAAAACACATTACAAGCTTATACATATCATATCAATTCTGCTTCAAGTAGATCCTGTCAATAACTGTCAAGCTTAAACATGGGTCAATGAGTTTGACTCGAAAACTACACGGTTGAATCCTGATAGCAATATCATAATTTGACACGCTGTGGAAAATACCTCCTACTTAATAACTGTCTAGCTAAAGCTGCCATGTCTGTTAACAAAAAACTGTCTAAACACAGTTTTGTCGATTGCTTCAGTACATTTGTGTTTTCCTAAACTGCCATACCATAGCTTGATATATCGATCAGTTTTAACAGCATATACAAAAAATATTTACAGTACAATATAGCTCATAAGACTTCTAGCTAGAAATTTCTACTCTCACTATAGTTTTCCCACTCTGCCCATCCCAGTGGGGGATCAATATAAGATAGGTCTTCATTAGACCTAACAACTTCAATTACTGAGCCTTCATCTTCATTGACATAGAATCTGGGTCCTTTTTCCTTGTTAGATTCCTTTTCTTTATCTGCTTTGACATTGAACTCTTTTTGAAATTTTTTGAGTGCCTCCAGGAATGTGGCTATGCTAGGTTGTCCAAACTGCCAGGTATGACCGTAGCTGACCTCTTGTTTGTTAACTGTTACCATGCCATCCTTCAATAGCTTCAGGAACTTGCATTTGGATATTTCCAGTGTAGCGGTAACCTGCAAGGCGACAGTATGAAAGATGAGTCTTTTTGAAGACTCAGTAAGTGCCCTTCTAGTCCCAAATTTATCCTCATTCCTTGCCTTCCAAATCATCCATAAAATTTCAGTTGAAATACAATTCCAAAATACATTCAAATCTTAGTCTAAATCATATCAATTCCTATTATACTTTTCCAATTAAGATCCCCACACTCATTCCAGATTTTTTGCCTTTCACAAAACATTTTTCAGATTTCTTTTGCATAAAAACAATAAAAATAATGTGCTTAATTGACTCAGGAACTCTACAAATGCTACAGATTTTTATATCAGAAGAATCAATTTTATATGGTAATCTATTTAGAAGGAGCATCTTGAAGAGCACATAGAAAATACTGAGAGGAGGGGGGATGGGGTGAATCAGTATTTTAAACTTTTGAAACTTAAAAACTTCAGAATCAGCGAAGTAAAACAGTAAGAGCAAGCATCAACAAGTAGAACGCCAATTTTATGTGGAAAACCCTCGACATATCATTGGCTTTCATTAACAACAAATGGTCACCAACCCAGATTATAGAAGTGAGCACCAACTCACTGAAAGCACCAACTTCAGAAGCATAGAATTTTGATTCTGAACACATTCTTCTCTTCGATTGAGAATCTCATGCTTGCAAAATATATTCACTGATCATACCCTTTTTAAAAACTGTTTTCAGAGCATCCCATGCCACATATCAACTTCACCTCATACTCATGTGTATAGACAATGATAAATTCTTTGTTTTGAAACTGAACAAGGCAGTCAGCTGAGCGTAACCTCATTGTACTTGCAACTTGAATTCATAGAGAAGTCTCCATTGTTTATAAACTATGAAGCCAACGGTAACAAACTTGATGGCTCTGTTGTGAAAAGTCTTGCCAAAAGAATAGTGTATTCAGATACAAAAATATCACATGAGCTATGATGAAGAAAATAATCAATATTATAGAACCCAAATTTCAGAATCCTCAATGAAGACCAGAAAAATAAAAACACCTGCTATCTTATTATGCAGCCTGTTCCAAACATTGAAAGAAAATGTGTTTTCCATAATTACGTCTCCCATCCTCTTGTAGGTATATTTGATAAAGATTGTAAAAGCAACGCCACTCACCACAAAAAAAATGTCGGCCAGAAAATCAAAGGCAAATGAAAATAACTGGTCATAAAACTCAAGCTACTGTTTTTGAAAACCCACAGTGCCTTAATTATTTCATTCCACAACAGAGCATGCAGACCTTTTTCAAACATACAAAACTCCATGCACAGGCTCACATTAACACTCTTGCCTTTGTGTCATACAGCCCGTATATTCTCACACGGCAAAAAAAACTTATGCAGACTTCCAGGAATAAATGGTATCAATGAATTTTAATGACCACGTCCTCTCATGCGTCCCACACACTCATTAAGCTGACGCTAACCATTACCCGTCACAAGTGAGGGAGTCGTCACTCCAAAAATAACGATTGCCGCCCCACTTCACACGACAAATAATAAACAAGGAACTAGGAAAATAAGCTGTCCTCAATGGAGTCAAGCCGCCACAGAAATTGTTAGGGGAGAGCAAAATAAATTCAATGGAATAAGGAAGCCACCACATAAAATAAGAAACTAAAGCCATTGTAAGAGAATCGTGCCACTTCCAATATAGATTCTCACGACTTCAAGTTTACATGACTTCAAAAACACATGAGTCCAATAACAATTTGCAGCTCAACACGCCTCTAGCAACTGTAAATATACTATAGTACCTTCCAAAAAAAATAATACGACCCCTCAAATCAAGCACGGGCCTCCTACAGAGTTGCTGCAATGGACAAAGTCTCACAACCATCCACAAAAGACTTCATGGCAACACCCATGCACCAAACCAATGCTCACATAAACCCCTGGTATTATCATTTGTAGTTGCTGAGTTGAGATAAAAAGTCATAGCGATTATATGAAACATCAGTATCACTAAGTGTATATAATGTTGACATCGACCAGCTATTAACTGTATAATCTGAGCAATAGTATCACACCATCACCTGTATATTTATTCTTTGACATCAATGACAAAATATTCAACACATCCATCTAAAATAAGCCTTTTTAGGCTCTAAAGCACAAGACCAATTCATTTTGAAGATCTTTTGCCAGTTTTTCTCAGCTAAGTTAATATTCCAGCAATTGTTAGTATGTTCTGTTATAGCAGCAGAGTTGGATAGAGAATTGTAGATTATTTTGGGTTTAATTAATATCAACAAAGGGGTTTCCATCTTGCCACTTGAACTCTTTTTGTTGATCCTTCTCTTTATTACAATCAATAGGAAATTGCGATTCCTTGCAAGCTTCCTTTATTATTGTGTATGTCCTCCATTTTGAAGAAGGTAATTCAAATTCACTTGTAAAAGATTCCCAATCCTTTAACAGACCATTATCCAATATACTGTTAAAAGTTGTAATGCCTTTTTGAGCCCAGCTTTTGGTTGAACATCCTTGCAGAAAGGCTAGGGGTTTCCCCTTATGTTCAAGATTCCACCATATTGATCTCTGAGTGAAGATCAGGCTATTGTTTTGATTGAAGAAATGGCAATTTATAACCCTGTTTTTGATGAGTTCCCAGGCTTTCCAGATACTCTTGAAGACATTGGAACCTGTAGGGGATATTGGATGCTTACTAATAAGGAGATCATAGAATGGAAGAAGCTTCCAAGATTTAGCTTTTTTGGGGACAGCACACTGTATATTATTCCTCACAAGGACCTTCCACGGTTCTTCCCCTTCAAGTGCCTTTATAATCCATTTTAATGCAAGGGTAATTCCTCGCAACTTTAAATCCTTAAGCCCTAGTCCCCTATTGACCTTGTCCATATAACACCAATCCCATTTGACCGAGTGTTTCTTCCTTTTATTTTTGCCATTTGACCATAGAAATTTCCTAATTTTCATTTGAATCTCGTTAACTTGGTAGCTGCTGAAGAGCCAAATAGAGGCAAAGTAAAGACTGTAACAGGATAGAACCTTTTGACAAACTTGAATCCTGCCAGCAAGAGATAGGTACTGTCTATTCCAACTTTCAATTTTCTTTTCAATCTTTTCTTTGATCCACATCCACATTTCCTTCAGATTTGGGTTAACTGCAAAAGGGATCCCTAGATATTTGACTTGTTTCTGAGGCCTACCACCCCCCACTGAAAGTCATATTTTTTTATCCAATCAAGAGGGTTGTTTGTCCATCCAAGCATACTAGATTTTGCATTGGAGATTCTGGCTCCGAATGCTTTACAGTAGAGGTTAAGCTTTATCATTGGGTTGTCAACATTGGATTCAGCAGGATGCTTTGATTAGGTAGTGTCAATCCTCTAATGTTTGGGGTGCCAGATGCAACCCTTAGTAGGTAGCGTATGACATTAGAGGAAATAACAAATAGGGCAGGGGCTAGTGGACAACCCTACCTTATTGACCTTTCCAATGTGAACTCATCAGCGAGGGAACCATTTACATCCACTTGTGCAACAACATCCTTCATCAACATGTTGTAGAATGTGCCAGGGAAGCGAAATGCTTCAAGGGTCATTTTTAGAAAAGACCACTCTATCCTGTTGTATGCTTTTTCAAAGTCCAAAAGGAGCATTTCAGCGAATTGGTTGGAGTGTCTTGCCCATGCCATGGCTTCCCAGCTAGTAATTAGATTTTCCAATATGTATCTGCCTTTTTGATGAATCATGTTTGGGTACTATTAATGAATGTAGGCAAAATATTAACCAATCTTAATGCTAAGATTTTAGCCAAAATTTTATATGAAACATTCAATAGAGTAATTGGCCTCCGATTCTTGATTAATGTTTTGTCCCCATCTTTTGGGATTAGCTTAATTATACCCTTGTTTATGTTCCTGCCAAGTGATCCTTTTTCAAGAGCTTCCTTGTACACCTGATACAAGTCATCACACACCCAGTCAATGAATGTTTTGTAAAACTCAATTGGCAATCCATCATCCCCTGGAGTGTCATTATTCAATGCCATAATAGCTCTCCTTATTTCCTCTTTGGATATTTCTTCACTTAGCCTTGCTGCATCTTTTTCCAAGATTTTTTGGGGAATGATTTGTCTAATGTATTCCCTAGCATTATTGCTGCTCTCAGTGTCACCTTTTGAACTAAACAGGCCTTTATAGAAGTGGCAGAATTGCTTTTGGATATCCATTTGATGGGTAAGGGGAGTCCCTTCATGCCAGATTTGATCTTTTTGTTCTTGGATACCTTTTTCTTTTGTGTATCTGAAGAAGAATTTGGTGCCTTTGTCCTCGTCATTGAACCAAATTAACTGAGCCCTTATTTTTAGGCCTTGGATTTTATTTACTTGAAACTTTCTTAAGGAATTTTTGGCCATTGCGAGCTCATTGCATAAAACTTCATTCCTTGGCTCACCTAGTAGGCTAGCGTCAGTTTTTAATAAGTTTTCTTGGAGTGTATTCTCCTCTCTTCTCCTATTCAAGGCCCTTTTTTTGCCTATAGTTTGAAATAACACTATCCATCCTTTCACATCGGTTCCCACCTTTCAATTGCACACATGTCTCTATGCAACCACTTGTTTATTTCTCTCAGGGACATTATGGCAGCCTTGCCCTCATCCTGTAGGAGGTTGGTGTTGAGGAAGAAGCATTCACCTTTCTTTACCACCACCTCCTTTACCCTTTTTAGGAGAAACTTGGCTCTTATGGGATGATGGTCAGATAAGGATTAAGGGTACAGTTCCACTTTGCATCCTTCCTTGATTGGGTCAAAGTTGAAGTGGTCCCTATTCACATAGAAGCTATCTAGTCTACAATATATTCTCTTTCCCCCTTTTTGGGCATTGCACCAAGTGTACCAAATACTTGTACAATCTTTCTTGCCCCCTTCCAACGAGTCAACCGAATTAAGTTTACCTTTCATTTTCTGCCAGAAGTACTTCTCGTTTCCTTTCCATTCCATGTCAATGCCCCCTTTATCATCTTTTGCTTACTCAATCATATTGAAGTCTCCTCCTACAATCCAAGGAATATCTTGGAGATTGTAGATCCGTTTCCACAGGTCAATTCTGTCCCTATACTTGTTAGGGGCATAAATAGAGCAAATACCAAATGTGGTATCATCTTTCTTGATTTCAATACAAACAGCCTTGTTGCAAGGTAACACACCACATGCTATTGCATATTGATCCAAATTCTTGGAAATTAGGATAGTAGCACCACCTAATGTATTGAGGAGAGTTATTCCATATTGAGGAGAGTTATTCAATATGTATTTCAAATTGGTCTCAAGGATAAAGCCTTTGGCTTTAATCTCTTGGAGAAGGACCACATCTTTCTTTTTATTAAGGTTTAGAAACCTCCTAACTATATGTTTTCTATCAGGGGATTCAAGTCTTCTGACATTCGAAGATGTATAGTTAAGAGTTATTGCATTCAGATTTAGATTGGGACTCATTTCCATTTCCAAAATTTTCAAAACACTTTGGGATCTTCTCCTCTGTTTCTAGTCTTTTAGACAAGGGGCTTAGGACTACCACACTTGTCTTCTTCCTTTTTTGCTTAATGATATACAAACTACCCCTACCAATGGGGATGATTCCTGATATTCCTTTTTTCTTTGCTTCTTTGGTTGGAAGGGAGGAACCATTATTGATCCCTTATCGCTCTTTTGGGGTCTTCTCATTAACTAAGCACCCTATATCCCCTATAGGTTTCAACTTGGAGTTTATATTAGAATTGTCCATATCCTCATGTCCTAAGCCACCAAGACAAACCTTTGCCTAACAGCATTGGACTTGGCTCTCTGGACTGTCCTCTAGATCGGGAGGTAGATCTAGGGAATTTAAATCACCTTTATTGGCTTCAATCTCAGAGCTTTGCCACGAGTCTTGACTATCATTATTGGAGATCACCTTACTATTATTTTTGTTTATGATAGCTGATTTGTTTCTTGTATTCATAGCTCCTATGCTATTTTGAGAAGTTATAGCCCCAATATTCTCTTTAGTGGCTACATTCTCTTTCTCAAGACACATCTTGCCACTATCCCCCAAGATATCAGCAGGGGGTTGTTCTTCAAGATTTCCAGAATTGGGACTCATACTATGTTTTAACCTCAAGTCATATGTCTGAGGATCCAACCACCTGCTATTGTCTTGGGGGGTAATGTCACTCTATCTCTTTATTTCAAACTCATTCACCGTGTTTCTAACTATTGATCGGGAATTATCTGGAATGTTAGTCTCATTTAGAGTTTCAAGATTCACTTGTTTTTACCATTATTCCTATTTATGTCTTTATTTCTTTATTTGAACACATAGTCTTCAAATTCCTCTAAGATGTTGCCTTTATTATTGTTTTTCACCTGTTTATTTATTTTTGTATTTTGTCTTATCTTTTCCATTATAATTTGTTGAGCATTCCTCTTTTCTTTCACAATGTTATTCCTTCTGGTATTATCCCTTGTTCTGGGGTTATTACTATCAGGGACCATATTTCCAGTTTTCGAAGATTCCAACTCATTTAAAATATTGAATTGATTAACCAATTTAATTTTAGCAGGGTTCAATGGAGAGCTGCAAGGAAGCCATGGTTCCTCCACCAAGTTTGTAGCCACATCCCGATTTTGGTTAGCAGGCGACCCCCTTCCAATTTCATTTTCGGAATTATTAGGTCTTGAAGGGATCACCTCCATACTAGCCCCTTCTCTATTAACATCAACTCTAGGGTTTTCAACAACATTATCTGTTGCCTTGTCTCGACAAGATTCAGGGCCCAAAGTTTCAGTTTTATTTTTGGGGTTACTCGAAGGTCCATTCAAACTAGGTTTGGAATCATTTGGACCTTTGTTTGGAAATTGGTTATTTGTTTTCTTGAGGATAAGAGGGCAATTCCTCCTCAAATGTACCTCCCTCTTGCATAGGTAACAAACGTTAATGCCACCTAGTATTTCTAAACTGCAATCAAGAGTACCCATTTCAAGGTTGATTTCAAGTGTTTCCTGGATATCTGATTGTTGTACCACAAATTAAAATTTTTGCTACACTTAGGCATTTTGAAGAAATGAGTTAAAGTCTTGTCAAATTTGTCAAAAAGGTCAAAATTGGGGTTTGTATGTCTTGCATGGGGGTCAATAACTTGAAATTTTCAAAATCCAACAATTTGGGTTGGCTTAGAGCTACCAAATCAAGAAAACCCATATTTCAGTTTTTCGACCCCAAATTTTAGAAAAATTTCTATTTTTAGCAGTTTTCTAAAAATAGAAACTTTTTCTGGGTTTTTCTAGGTTTTTTTCAAAACGGATACTGACAAAATTTTCTAAAAATAGAAAGTTGGGCTTCTAGGGTTGGGACTGATTTGGATTGGCTCAAAATACTTCCTCATCAGGCTGGTGCAGTCAGAATCACGAAAGATCAGTTTTTCCCTAGTGGGTCTATTCTGCTTTTTCAGAAACTTTTTCAAGAGCACCAGGGTCATCAATGGAGGTCAGTCAGCTGCCAAGTGTCAGAGTCAAACATTCAAGCACTGAACAAAAGCTGCTAATGGCGAACGTGCACGAAGGACGAGGAATGGAGAAAGGTAATTGTGAAAGTTGAAAAAAGTGAATTTTTGGTTAACACTAGAGACTCTAGGCACCACAATTCAGTCTAGGCGCCTAAACCTTCATGCCTTGGAAAATTTCATCTCCGGCAGCCAGAGCAACGACAAACGTGAGGAACGAAGGAGAAATTTCAAAATAAAAACAAACATTGCCAGCCATGGGCGCCCTTGGAAGAAATAGGCGCCAACACCTTTTCAGGGCATTAGATGATGGAGTTAGGGTTTCGGCCTCTAGGCCATTGTTGCTCAGAATCCTCTTAGCTCCGTAGTGAATCCGTCAGCACGATCATCTGATCATTCAGTCAGCTAGAATCTCAGATCGAACAAAGAAGTCTTGAAAAAGTAGCACACTGTAAAGGTTGAAAATCTCATAAAAATGACTAAGTCTAGGGGTGTTGGGCGCCCGAGGTAGTTAGGGGCGCCCAAGGATTTGAAAGCTCAAAAGATAGAATTAGGGTTTGCAGTCCCCAACAACTCTTCTGCAGATTCAGTCCAGCTCTGCGACGGATTCAATGACAAGCTCGTCAGATTTGTTAGTCATTAGATATCACAGAATGGTCAGAGGGGTAAAATTGTGCAGAATGAAGAAAGTCAAAGGCAAAGACGAAAATTCCCCAAAATTGACAACTCTGGTAAAGATGGGCGCCCTTGGAGGAGATAGGCTTTCAGGAGACATCACTCCCAAGAGACCCCCCTCAAAATCTTCTCAGTTGTCCGACGAGTCCAGTCGTCAGTCTATCGGAGCTCCGGATCATCCGAAATGGCAAGATCATCTAAAGGAGAGGAGATAGTATAGAAATTTGAAGAACATGGAAAAATGGTTTAGTTTGGTGAACATGGGCGCCCCAAAGGAAGATAGGTGCCTAGGATTTTGAGGCCTTAAATGGCAGTTTTGGCAGTTGCAGTCTCCAAGATCATCTCAAATTCTGCCAAGCTACACAACAGAGCAGTCAGTCAGTTCATCAGACCTCCTAAACTCCCAGAGTTGTAGATTCATCAGAAAGTCAAGAAAACATAGAAAGTTGAAATTTAAGGAAAATGACTAACACTAGTGATCATGGGCGCCCCTGCAAGAGATAGGCGCCCAACTTTTTGAGGGGTCAGATGAAGCTGTTATGAAAAGTTGCCTCCAAGACAACTTCGTCAGGTTTGCTCCAGCTTCGCGATGAGATCTTCCATCAGAACACAGGATCCTTCGAACATCCAGAAATCAAAATCAAACCAAGGGTAAGATCAAACAAAAATTGAAAAAGGTGAAGAAAATGGCTAAGTATGGAGAGGAAAAGAGCCCCAGGAGGAGAATGGCGCCCAAGGCTCAATCCCTTAGGAAAATTTTCAAAGTTTTCATCATTCGGCATTCAAACGACGTCTACATTCAACGAACCTACCCGGGATAGGTTCCGAAGGATTTAAAGCAAATGAAAGTAGATTTTTCTCAACCACAACCTATTTAAAGGAGATTTTGTCTTTCATTATTCATTTTTGTAGGTTGGAGTACAGAGCAAGAAGATTTTCTTTTTTTCCTCAACGAAGATTTAAACGACATGCTTTTACGATGTTCTTTGTGTTTCCGAGATCATCAAGCAAGGAGGAATGCTTTTTCATGCTCCGAACTTCTAGGGCATTGCTTTTTCAAAACAACCACTCAGCTTTTTCCATTTCTGATCACATGGGTCTCTCTGCTTTTTCATCCTCTTGAACATTGGGAAATTTTTCCGTCTTCTAGAAACTACTTTTTGGCTGCTTTTTCAAGATGGATTTAGCTTTTTCAGTTTCTAAGCATCTGGGTTTCTTCGGAACGTGATTTTCTACAAAACCCATGTCCCAGCTTTTTCCAGAGAAATTGCTTTTTGAAGGCAGATCAACATTCTATTTTCAGCACATTCTTCACTCGAAATCAGGAAACAAATCAGCTTTTGGTGGATGTGAGCGAGATTTAAAGGAGTGTTCTTCTTTCAGCTTTCTTTCAGCTTTCTTTCTATTTTCATCTCAAGGCTTATCCATTCTTTGAAGAGAATGAAAACAAGTTGTAATAGTTGGCATTTCCTATTTTTAATGCTTTCTAAGTTGTTAGATGTTATCTTCTTTAGGTTAAGAAATAAAACTCGCGAGTATTAGTTGTAAAAGCAAGGAGATTTTAGGGTTCCCTATGTTAGTTTTTTTATGATCAGACATGAAAGCAATCAGAAAATGCAACACATAAGACAATGAACACCACAAGATACCCTGGGAAAACCCTCCAACTCGAGGGGAAAAACTTAGCAAATATATCACTTATATATTTTAGGAGTAAGAGCAGAAATCTGCTTACAACTCAGGTCCAACACAAGGCCGAATTTGATACAATGAATAATAGCACCACTCCTAGATGTGAAGATACAGAATATGTTTCTCCTTGAGATCGATCTGCTGCTACAGAATGATGATCTGCTGCTACAGAATGATCTGCTGCTCAAGATCATGACCTGTTGCTCAAGTGCGAACTTCTCCAAGGAGTGCGAATATGGTGAATGAACTTGATGATCAAATGAGAGATCATCACCTTGTATTTATACAAAACAAAGTGTCTCTTCATGTAGATCGGCCTCCTTAAGGAATAATAATAATAATCAAATGAGTCGGCCACATTAAGGAAGTCGACCATAATAAATAGTAAATATTATTTAGGTCGGCCCCATTTAATTAATTAAATGTGATATTATAATTTCCAAGTGAAGCGCCCCTTCACTTAATCATCACAATGAAATAAACAACCAAAGGCTATATGCAATTTCATGTCTTCGACTATGTTGGAAGAATGAACTTGAAGCTACAATAACTTCAACACCCTACTCCTTTGCTTAGTTATAAATAAGGGCAGCCTTGCCCATTTTTCTTTAACCGTGCTTGTGATAACAAATTACTGAGCCTATGCCTACAAGCTTGTTATTGATTAGTTTCAGTTCACTTTGTGTTAAGAGCAAGTTTGCATGCCTCTTTTAGCTGCAAATCCTTGTTTAGTGCATGTGTTCTGTGTCAAGTGTTGATCTGGTTTGATCACATGTTGCATGCATTTTGCTACAACTTGCTGTCCCGGAATTGTAATCTTGTGCCAGAAGTTTGAAAAAATAAAGTCCTGAGCGTGCTTTTGCTGCCCCGATATAAAGTCTCAGATTTTCGTTTATTGTGTAATGCTTATATGATCTCCTTTTCAGCTTGCATTGAAATTCAGTAGATGTATGTTGAGAAAAGTTTATTTAAGTATCTGTGTCAGAAAATCAATCTCGTCCATTTCTAACTCTCTTGCTCTGCGTTTACTTGAGAGGTTAGAAACGTCAATAGCGTAAGCTAGTTGTAGTTGTTAAGTTTTGTTAAAGGGAAAACCTCAGCTGCAACATTTAGAGTTCTATAACCTTGTGTTCTCGTAGCTGAATCAAAAAGATAGGCAAATTAGCTTTAGTTTACTTTCTTTATGCAAACTCAGCAAAAGAGGGAGCTTCCCCTCTGAATTTGAAGAGCAGGTTACTGCACATAGCTATCTGTTTCCAAAACGCATTCCAAAGGTGTGATTTGAAATGCCAACACTGATCCAGGATTTAGTGAATCTAGTGCCTTGGCATCAAGGTGCGGGAGGGAGGACTTGGATTCCTCCACCTTAATTACATTTCCAAAGGGTGTCAAAAACTAGGGAACATATTTCCAAATAGAGGGTGGAACATTTTTAATCACCACCCATCTAGGGCAAGATAAGGCAGGGACTTCCTCGTTTATGGCTTTAGGCGACCATGCTAGAGCACGAAAGACACATTTACCCACGACCCAGAGTTGTTTCTTAAAAGCCATTTCTTGCATTTTATGATCCCTTAGAAAGATTACAAACAACCTGCATTGGACCATTCTGCAAAACGAAAACTAAATACCTCACTTTTTCCCCCAAACATTTAGGAGCCAATCATCCATATACTTCCTAGCCGGAAGTTTTGAGACATCAAATGTTGCTAAAACAATTGCAATGTTTCTCAATCTATTACTCTCATTTTTGATTGCTAGACACATTTCAGCATTAGGCGTAATGGACAATTTTCTGGGAGTTACCACCTCCCTTGCCTGATGAATGCACAATGAATTTGGTGCTAGACGGGAGAACTGTATCAGAGTCAACTACAATATCTCTAAAGGTTTTGTTTTGAGAATAGACACCCCCAACACCATTTTGCCCATTTGCAGTTTCATTGGGGGGTTCTGTAACCCCTTCCATTAATTTGAATAACCCATAGAAATATGAAGAAGAGCTGAGTCATACACTTAAAGGAAAACCAAGAAAGACAAGAATACGTCACAACCATAGAATGGAGGGTAGTAAATGAGCATTAATTTAATGAGAGTAAATGGGCACACATAGAAAGAATCAAACCTATGTGGAGGAGGGCCCTGCTTCTTCCACCTCCACTGCTCAAAACCCTAGGTAGGCCTCCAAACCCTTCCAAAAAATGAAAATTAATTTGCAAGTTGCAAATTAATATATTAATGATTTAATAATAATTAATAAACTCAATTTTTTTACCTCATTGTGGACCGCCATGTTAGTTTTGGATTAGAGTTAACAGAAAACATAAAAGTAAACACAAAACAATGAACACAAAGATTTTATCTTGGGAAAACCCTCCTACTCGAGGGAAAAACCCAGCAGCAAATTATTCTCTTATAAGTCAGAAATAATAGTGCAGAAGTAGCACTCAGAATCAGGCCCTAGCTCGGTTGGCTAAACCTTTCCTGTTGCAAGAGGTTGGTCACGAGGTCTAGTTTTGGATCAGATTTAATAGAAAACAAAAAAGTAAACACAAAACAATGAACACAAAGATTTTATCTTGGGAAAACCCTCCTACTCGAGGGAAAAGCCCAGCAACAAATTATTCTCTTATAAATCAGAAATAATAGTGCAGAAGTGTTGTGACCTATTTCACACATCGCCCCATCGCAAATGGTGACCCCCAAGTTTTGGTTTCGCCCTCTGCGTTGCCCGTTTGGAGTTCAAAATTTGAGTAAATTTTTGAGAGTCCGTCCGGCCAAGTTAAGAGTTTGAACCCGTTTGAGTGCCTAAACGTCATGGAAAGGCTTAGAAGGTCCGGAGGATGAGGATCGCCTGTGCTTTTGGTCATTTCTAACACTTCCTATTTTTTAGGGATTCTGCTTTTTTGCTTTTTGCTTTTTGGCATTTTTAGGCCATTCTGGAGTTCCTATTTTTTAGGGATGCTTTTTGCTTTTTCTATTTTTGGAAAGTTTCTATTTTTGGATCCCACAGAGCAAGAAGTTAGTACGCCTCCAGAAGTCAGCATGAAGATCAAGGTAAATGGTGAAAAGGTTGCAAAATGGCTAAGTCTGGCAAAGTGCACCTTGGAAGAAAATGGCAAGACCAAGGGTGAGGTCCGCCCAAGGAAGGAAGAAGTGGATGGCGAGAGAGGAGGCCAAGTCCGACATGTCTTGGGAGGGGTTGAAGTTCGCCCTTGGAAGGAAGGAGAGATGGCTTGGTGAAGCATGAAGTCCGCCCCTAGCCAAGAAAGGTCAAAGTCCGCCCCAAAAAAGTCAATGGAAGCAAACCTCCAAAGTCCCCCCAAGCCAAGTGAGTGGCAAGACAAGGGGTGAAGTCCGCCCAAGGTAGAAGAAGGGGTAAATGGCGCCCATGGCAAGGAAGAAGCCCAAGTCCGCCATAGAGAGAAGGGGCAAATGGAATGACCAAGTGCCAAGTCCACCCTAGGCACAAGAATACATGAAGTCCGCCATAAGGGAAGTGGATGGCAAGGCATGACATGAAGTCCGCCCTTGGACAAGGTAAGGATAAAATAAGCCATAGGCAAGGAAGTATGAAGAAATTCGCCCAACTCAGGAAAGTAAAATTTTTCTAAGGCATGAAAAATGGAGAAATACCTAGAGAGAGAAGAGGTTAAGCGAGCATGAAAGTCACTCCTCGGCATAATAGAATGAAATTCCTTGGCAAGGAAAGAAGAGTGTTTGGCAAGGCAAGTGTGAAGTCCGCTCCTCTCAGCTTGAATAAATTCCTAAGGCACGAATAAAAAATGGCAAAATGGCAGGAAAATCTCCAAGTTCGCCCAACCCAGAAAGAGAGAGAAAATGAAGTTGTTAGCTAAGTATGAACGTCCAGAGAGGCCAGAAGTCCGCCCGGAGAGTTGAAAATTGGCAGACGAGTGATTAAGCACATTTTGGCTAGGCAGACAATTGGAAAATAAAATATTTGGCCTCAGACGAACGAATTTAGCCATGTATCAACTTTAAACAGGTTGGAATTTAAATATTTTAAATGTTTTTAATTATTTCCCAGCACTTAGGGGATTTTAATTAAAAATTCGAAATCTGGAGATTATTTGGAAGATAAAAAATTATTTTGCCTTAGGTAAAATTAAATTTGCCATGATTCGAAGATTAAAGATATTGGAAAATTAATTTTGATAATTAATTAAATATCTTTTGATATTTTTCCAACACTTAGGCAAATTTTTAAAGAAAGCTGAAGATTTCAGACAGAGGTGGCGCCATGGGAAAATTAGAAACTTGCCTCAACGACTGCGAGAGAAATTAGAAACTTGCTAATCGGAGAAGAGAAAACATTTCTAAAATTGAAAGAAACTCAGGAAAAAGAAAGCAATTCCTTGAGAAAATCGCACTTCTCAACCATAAAATGAGTTTCAGCAACTCATTTTTCATAATTTCGATTGAGAAGAATTTTGTTCTCTCGAATCTGCAAGAAGTAATCTTTGGAGAGTAAAATACTGAGGCTAGTGTTATCATTCTTCAGTGGAATAAGAAATTTGACGCAAGGACGTGATTTTTTGGAAAGAAATAAATTATTTCTTTGCTGAAAGTCGCACTTCTCAGCAGATTGGCGCACCTACTCTGTCAAATTTTCAGAAATTTTAATTCATTCGCAGCCAGAGGACGATCTCGGAGGTTTGGAAATTCATTGACAACATTTTTCTACTCCTTTCTATTTTCTACATTCATTCCAGCACAAGGTTTATTCAATGCTTGGCGAAATTATTTACTTTCAGCTTGCTTTTTCACAGAAATTTTACTTTAAACAAGCTGAAAGTGCGATTTTATCAAGTAAACATCTCGGAATAACTAGAGTTTTTGAAGGCCTCGTATTAATGTTAAGTATTTTATGCTTGCAGGTGGATGACCAACCAAAGAGAGCTGTCCAGACAAGCGCTCATGAAGTTCGCCAGCAAAGGATCGCAGCCGAAGTCCAAGATAAAATCAAAATGGAAAAATATTACGGACACCAACCTTGGGCACATAGACCTCAAAGAATTCAAGCAAAGGATGTACGGGCACGACGGATTCTTGCCAACACATATTGCCAAAAGAATGAAGAGGAACGGGATTGTTCAAGCTGCTGGATTCCCACCTGCAATCGAGTGTGCTGAGTTGATGGTAGAATGCGCCCTCCACTATGACGCTGAAGAAAGGCGGATTGTTGCACCTGATGGAAGAATACTGGCTCATTTAGGAGAGTTGGCCATACGAGAGGCTTTTGGTATTCCCACATATCTCAAGACCGTCTACAAAACCAAGGAGGATGCGAAGAGGTTGTATGATGAAAAGTCAGACCTTTGTGCCGCCAACATCAATAAGTCATGGCTGGACAAGCCAAGAGCGTCAGCCAAAAAGATGCCAAAGAAGTTGTTGCGCACAGACTTCAAGGAAGATTACGGGGATATTATTATCCTACTAGACCGGATAGTTGGCAACCCTTTGGGAGCACCCTTCGAGACATGGATGTATTATTTTATTGAGGATATAATAGAAGGGGTCAAAATGTTCAACTGGTCACGCATGATAAGCAACAGCCTCCATGAGTAGTTGGTTAACCTGGAGAAGACTAAGACTTTTTATATGAGTTCCTATGTCATCTACATGTTGGCAAGGACGTACAGGTATGTAGGCTTGATCTACGAAGGCATAGTCGACAACGGCGAGAATGAGTTGAAGGCTTACGATTGCTACCCACAGTTGCAGTTGATCGAGAAGTCCCACTTCAGGCGAGCCCATGATGCCTTCCTCATGTACATTACGAGGATACTTCAGGGAGGGACACACCAACGGCTGACTCATGAAGCCAAAAGTTTGATAGGCAAATACGGATCATGGTTCATCCAGTATCCGAGGTACACATATATCAGAATCCAGGGATTCATTGGGAATCCGTACCGGCTGCCTATCTTTCCCACAAACAAGATGGTCTTGCTTGAAGTGCTACGACAATTGGAGGAATACCAAAGCTTCCAGAGGGCGAAGCAGAAGGCGACAGTCACCTTTCCCTTCTTTATAGGGAACATGCTGGAGACATGCTCGTTGGCACAGGCAGCTGAGAGTGCCAGGCTAGAGATACAACATTACCCCTTTGCTACTTATCCGTCTAGGGATCACTTCGACCCACATCATCACATCAAGGCTGTGGATGGCAGAAGATATAGGCATAGGGTCGAATTAGAAGACTTCTGGGCAGATGTTGCCGATGAGTTTGAGGTTAGACAGAGGATGTGGTCTAGGTTGCCTGTTAGCCTGATCAGGGCGGCTGAGCTTTGTCAAGTGCCAGATTAGTTGGAGGAAGATGGACAGCAAGTACAGCCGCACCTAAACGAGAGCTTACCATTACCTGCGGTCAGATGGTTAGAACCTGAACATGCTGACTTGCATATGCTGATGAGACCAGTCGTCAAATACACGCAATGGGGGGTTGACCAGCAGATTCAGGAACTCAGGTGGATGAAGGTGACGCTGACTTATTATATGCTGAGCGAGATGGAGTCCTATTCTTCTAATGCTGAGGCATCTTAGGGTGTTGACATGATAGAGGCCACTACTTCCAGGAAAAGGAAGGAGATAGCTACAGGCAAGGAGCCGGCTCAGAAGCAGACAAGGGTAGAGTCTTCACGTTCCACCGCATCTAGAAATATTGAGGAGATCTTGACAACCGTAGATGATTCATTGGCTGACATTAGGGATCCTTCTCCGATTCCAAAGGACAATATGGAGCCTCAACCAAACGATGATGAACCACCATCTCCCACGGGCATAGAGATATTGGGATTTGATGATGACAATGTAGGCGCCCAAAATGATGACTTTCAGGAGGGAATGAGGATGGCAACCGAATTGCGCTAGAGAAGACATGTCGGAAGAAGATGGCATGGAACAACACACAATCCTGGACTGGCTGACAGAAAGGCTGAAAATACAAGTGCCAGTGGAAGAGCAGGAAGAGGATGATGTGGTAGACTTCTTGGCTAGACTAACACAAACTTTAATCAGGAAGCTAGCCAAGAAGTTCTCGACCATACAGAGGGATGAGGATGGCAACCGAACTGTGCAAATTGTGGTACCTACAGTGGACAAGCCACAACAAGACATAGCCCCACATGAGTACATTGTCACCACCATTGACTTGGGTCCAACCACGAAGGGGCAGGAAATTGAAGATTTGGACAATTCTGTGTACACTATCAAGTCAAGGTTGGCGAAAGAGGTGGCAAAGAGGAAAGAGTGCCAGTAGGAAATTGAGCGCTTAAAAGAGTATATCCAGCATCTGATCAAGCCACTTGATCAGGATGACACGATAGCTCCTCTTCTCCCAAACTCTTCACAAAAGGCAGCAAAAGATATAGAAGAAGATAGGATCACAACTAGGGAGGCTAAGGAGTGAATAGCAGTCAAGGGCACAAAAGCTGACACGTTCATGGAGAGGTTGACCTTGGTTTATGGTCAAGCCACTTCTTTACTCTCTAGACTGGCAGCCTTAGCAGAAATGTGGGATGGCCTTCTAGATGTATAGGATAGGATAATTCCTTGCCTTAGGATTCTGAAAGGAATTCCAAAGCAAGAATTGATAGATGGAGGCGTCATTGCAGTAGGTGCAACTTATGATTTCCACACCTGGTACTGGGCTTTGACAGCATGAGGGGAGGTCTTAGAAAGAGTAAAGGCTGATGGGCTTAAGGTAGAAGAGCAGATTAGAGCAGTCCATACCAAAATCCTCAATATGGTGGTTGACATCCTGGACAGGGAGGTTATTCGAGAGAACGACTTGCAGCTGGAGGCTTTGAAGAAGAAGGTGCGAGAGAAATTCTTTTCCATCACTGGGCCTATCCTAAAGCAGAACTGGGCTAAAATGGCGAACTTCCTAGACATCCGGGAATCTTTTGTGAGGACTGAGCAAGAATGGGAGGATGCCTTTGTCAGATGCGTCGAGAGTATGGACGGATTGGAGTTCAAGATTGGAATGCTTCTGCAGGTCACCATGGAAGAAGTTGCCTTGATCGTGTCTAGATTCATTGAACACACGGCAACACGGGAGGATAGGGATGGAATTCCTTGAAAGTAGCTCTAGGCGCCGGCTCACCTTGTCAACTCTGAGTTCACTCATGTTATTTTGGGAAACCCTAATTAGGGTTTATTTATTTCAATCTTGGCCGTCGACTCATTTTTAATTTGAGCCTTTTATTCATTTTTGGGAACTCTATATAAACTCGCATGCTCTCATTCTCAAGGTGTGAAGTGAGTTGTATGAGATTGTTGTGACAAAACTATCTCCGTTTATAAAAGCTCTAATACATGATTTGTTTATAACAACTTTTGTTTTCAAATAGTGTGCAAGGTCTACATCTTCTCTTTCAACATCCAGAGTAGAGTTAAATTAGTATTTCATTTATATGTTTGTTAGTGAATGATAGATTTGATAGCAGTGGTGGATGAAATCAAGCTCATACTTTTGTTGAATGGATGATTTGCATTCAATGTGTAAAGTTAGCTTGAGCTATTAACTTTTGGATGCTTAGCTTCTGTTTGTTTTAATTATCAATTCAAACATGAAAATAATTATCACCTCCGTTGAAGATTGCACCCACTTTGCGTAAGTTGTCCTAAAGGAGGCGAAACAAAGTGCGGTTATTCCAATTTTATGTAGTCCCTGCCGTCTCTTGAGTTCTCATGCATAGCTTAGACTTCTAAACCCTTATCTTTTTGCCCTCTTTTTTGGAAAACCTAAAATACCCATCAAAAAGAGCCTTCAATGATAAAACTGTCTAAGTCCTCAACTTGCAAACAAATTTAACGTAAGTCCCCTTGTGATTACCAGCAAATCACAACGCCCACTGGCCTTATCCACATGTCATGGCCTGACCAAAGAAACATTGGAGTTATTGCATTATCTTCTTAGTATCTGCCTTAACTTTTCAAGAGAGGATAAAGTGTCCTTGGGCATTTTATTCTGTGTTCGGTGGCGTATTCAAAACACACACCAACAAGAAGTAGCACTCAAAATCAAGCCCTAGAAAGGCAGAATATCATACAATAGACCAGCACTTGTAGATATTGCGAATTCCTTAGTTACAAAGAATATCAACTCTTCTTCTTGAAGTGAATCTGCTCCTTTTGAATGCGAATCTGTTTCTGAAGGAAATTGAATTGACAATGGAATGAATGACTTGCATTATGTGGAGACTCTATTTCCATTATATACAAGACTAGGCGAGCTCTCCTCTTGAGCCGACCTAGGAAATGTAATATTTGTTATATAATTGAAAGGCCGACTTGCCTTGAATAATTATTCTTAGTGAAATACCTCCCACCACTTCTTAGTGAAATACCTCCCACCACTTCTTAGTGAAATACCTCCCGCCGCTACAAAACACTAACACGCCAATCGTCAAGGATCTTTTGTTTTACATTTTTTCCTTTAGATGTGTTCACTTTTGGCCATTTGCCCCACTCTGCATTGCCATTATTAACTATAGAGGCTCTTGCACCTCAAGCATCCTCTCTAACAAAATAAAGTGGCTGGCATATGTAGTTTCCATGGGCTTTAGAGATTCTTTCCTCAAAAAAGTCTTGAATAGAGCAAATGAGTTGTGGTGGCTGCCACCAATCTCTTCACCCAATCTATCTTCCCTATGTCTTTGAATGTATTGTTTAACATATGAACACAATATGGGGTCAAAAAAATGTGTTTGTAAGCACCTCCCACCATCATACCAACTTACACGTTTTGAATTGGTGATCATCTATATAAATTTTGTTGCCCTAACCTCCTCTATAGTGTTCTTCGAAATCTGAAATTGGAAGTGTCTATCCTTCCACTTCCTTGAACAAACAATAGCTCTAAGAAAATAAGAGCCAGTGGCACATGTGACAATGATATTGATAAGTGGTTGATGTCTAATGCTAGTCTATCCATCCATGTCTAATATTGTTTCCTCTATCACCAAACTTGCCTTAGAATGCTCCCTATCAAGTAGGTTGTTGTGTAGTTTATGTTCTCGAGGGGGCATATGAGAGATCAACAATAGTTATACCTTTCAAAATTTGTTTGAAGTATGGAGAATGTGCCTCATGAAATGGGATGGCATGGGCAAAGAAAAAATTGGCAACTAAAGAATTTGGCACTTCTTGTGATTGCATATTGAACATCCCTACAAGAATGGTAGCCCTTCTCTTTCCTTTGGTAGAGTAGTTGGAAAACTCCATCTTGGTAGCCCAACATTTTGAGTTGAACTCAAGACTTGGCATAAATTGGGCAAAAATCAGTAAAACTCGCAAAAAAAAGTTAATGCATTTAGAGAACCCAAAAGTCTATTTTGATAAATCAATTTTTCATAATTCAAATGTTACATGTCATATGACCCTTAAATGCTCAAAATTTAAAATTTCAAAGTTTGAAAGTCAAACAATACATTGTATTACTATAAAGTTATAAATGATAATTGTTTAACTATTGACAATGGTCATATATAAATAACCAAATACAATCTAAAATCCTCCTCTTCCTCTTAGTGTAACTTTCGAGTCTCGAACTAGAAGGCAAGTCAATATTAACATGAGGATCGACTATTTCCTCAAATATATTGTCTTCCTCCATCACATCCACCTCTATTGATGTTGCTACTCTCTCCAATTCAACGATATCTTCATTAGTGAACATCATATCATTATGTGCTTCTTCAACTTCGATAGTCCAATTACCAAATGGATTGATGCCATCCAAGTTGATAACATCATGAGAAGGATCCTCCACCTTTTTGGTTTGAAGGCTAAGGTTGTACTAGATGAAGACAAGGTCATTGACTCACTCTTGGGTCAACTTGTTTCTCTTCATGTTGTGTTTGCTTTCAAATAGGCTTCATACTGAGAAGCACTACTAGGACAAAACATGGATAGCTAGCCTTTGAAGATTTGGTGTTCCACCACCAATAATTCTCCCACCACAAATCTACAAATAAAACATTTAAAAAACATAATTAATTAAAAAATTTAGAACTTAAAGTTGAAAATTTCAAGTTTCTACTTTCTAGTATTAAGCTAAAAATTAAAGGACTATTATTTTTTACTTGATTGCTGGTTTTCCCTTCTTTGAATGGCATGGGTTAATGAAAACTCATCAGTCTATTGTAGATGTCCAACTCTTTAATACTTGTCTATAATGTCTTAATTTGTTGCCATTCTCTCTATGCATGAAGTTAGGCTTGCTCAGGTCTCCTCGTCAGCTCTACATGTATTAGAGAAGTAAATTTTTGGATTTTGGTAGTAAGGCAAGGCATGCATTGGCTAGTGGAGTTGGTTCATCCATCTACAATCAATGATGCATCAAATGATGTCATAAGTTTTTGTTACCACCATAGTTATGTAAAATGGCCTCTTTGATCCTATCCATGGTCTCACAGAGGTTACCCATTGGCATGTATTAGGTGGTGGAGCTGGTTCATCCATTTATGACCAGTAATGCATTAAATGATGTCATATGTTTTTGTTACCATCATAATAATGCAAAATGACCTCTTTGGGTCTATCCATGGCCTTGTATAGGTAGCCCATCAGCATGTCACCTCCATCCACCAAAAATAAACCTTGACCAAAGGTTGTCACCAAAAGAGCTCAAAAATAAAATTTAAATTATTAGAAATTTAAGAAAAAAAGAAAAAGAAAAAGTCAACAAATAGATAATTCTCTATAAAACGTATGTTTGTAATTATTATTTATCTCAAGTATTTCTTTTGAATATTTGATGAACACTTCATTAAAATCGTTTTTGTGGCCTTCTGCCCTTAGATTATTTTGGAATATGGAGAGACATCCAAGTATTGGTCACAAACATTTGCTTGAGGAAAGGAATTGAAGCTACAATTCTTTGCATAGCGAGGAAGTTAGTGGCGAATTTTGTCACCCTATTGTACAAGCTCCATCCGTGTGCTCTCTCATCAAACTAAGAACCCAAGTATGGTTGTTGGTAAATTTGGTAATTTGTGTAGTATCTTTAACCACTCTTTTAACCCATCCAATCTTTCTAATGTTCTCAAGCATCAATTCCAAGTAATATGCAATATAAGGACCCCAGCAAATAGTGGGATGCCTCTCTTGAATAAGTCTGTCTCCCCACAGCTACATATGTTGCTACATTGTTTGTGAACATTTGAACAACATTCTCAATCCTAACCTCCTAGATCATCCCCTCAAATAGATTGCACAAAGCCTCAACATTTTTTACTTCATTCAAGGCATCTATGAATCTCACAAACACAAATGTGCCACTCGGAGCCACTAAAAAGTTAAGGAGAGTTGTATTCCTACCATTTGTCCATCCATTCAATAAAATGCTGCAACCCTTTCTTTTCCATACTTTTCTCTAATCATTAACTACAAGATGTGTATTTTTGATGGATTTTCTAGCAATGGGCCACACAAATCTTGAGCTGTTGGAGTTTAAAACCCCTTACTAGCAACTGTCAATGCATTTACCAACCCTTTCCAATATGGGTTGTTTGCCACGCTGAAGGATATATTATTGTAGTACCAAAGCTTTGCTGCTGCCATCCTAGCCTCATGTTTCTCTTTATTCCATGGATTCTTCAAGCGAAGGTTGTGTCTTTGGAACATTGTGAGGAGTTAAGAAATTTGGTGAAGGAGGAGGATGGCTAGAACTCTCATGAGTCTTATAAGTGGAGGAAAGCGAATGCTGAATGCGTGGGCCAATCAAAGAATTTGTAGATGAATTAGGTTTGGAACTCATCATCGGTTTCTATGCTTCATTAGTCCTCTTCCTTCCTGTTTTTTTCATATTATAATTGGTAAGTAGGGCATCCATTTATATGCTCACATCATTGGGTTTGGAACTAATTTGTAATTAGGAACAAGAATATAAGCAATTGCCAAGAAAATGAATGATCACTTAATTGTGGCTTTCTTGCTGAGAATGGTCTGAACAATCATGCTAGTGCTTTTATATCTATCAGGAAAACAAAAGTATTTACAGATTTAGAACAGGATTTGTTTGGAAATACCTGTTCTGTTGAAATTATCCTTTAGCAGTCACTCTGACCTCATGTTTATCCAATGACCAATCTCCTTTGCAATTTGTATGAAAAATGTTTCATCAACAATCTCCTTATAATGTATTTTGGACATTTTGCAACCAAGGGAGGTTTTATTGGAAGACAGATCTGTTGGCATCCGTTTGTCATTTATATTGTTATTGGGTTTGGCAGTTTTATGTGGTGTATTGGCTGTGTCCAGTTCGGGTTCAGATATGGGGCTGGGATAGCCCTGGGTTTGGCCAGGGGCACCCTTGGTTCCCTGTGGGTCTGTCTGCAAACAATCCTACAGGCAGAAGCCTTTGTTTGTGTTCGATTGCAGGCTTATGACGACATTTCTTTTGCTGCTCCAGGTTTGAAGCTTTGTGCCACAACTGCTGCCAATGTTAATGTTCATTCCCTTGCCAAAAACTCCACTCATGCTCCTCTTGTATGTACTATTCATCCTATTTTCTTCTTCTTCTTTGCCTGCTGATGCCATCAACTGAACAAGCTCAAACGCATGACCTCGTTTGAAAAAGCAAACTGGTCTACAACATAGATGTTCCAGGAATCGAATCTGGGCAGAATGGAGACTGATTGAACGGATCATCCACCCATCAATTGACATCCTTTCGTTGCACGGTGAGTCAGTGAACGGATGGGAGAATATATGTTTATTCTTCGTTTTCCTTTGCTTGAGTTTTGCTGGCAGTTGACAATTTTTTAATTTTTGCTTTTCTACTTTTATTATAAATTTCAATGCAGAACTCCATGACATTGTCCTGTGTTGGGAATTCCAATGACATGTCACCTGATTTTTTCATGTAAGCAGGGAAATTTCTATTGCAATCAAAATGAGTATAGTTTGAAAAATATGGTGAGATTAGGTGAAAGTGATATTAAGTGTATAACGCATAGATTTTGAAAGCTGACTTTTTCAAACAAACAAAATGTTGACCTTGATGCACTTGAGGAGGAGCAATATGAAGATTATTGATTGTAATTTTGAATTGACATTTGACATTGACTCAATGAATTATGAGTGTTTTTTCTTGTAATATATATATATATATATTAATGGCCACCTCCAGCCATACTGAACTTCCATTTACCACCAAAACATCAAATTCGGCACTCACAGTCTCTTCCATTCAATTATTCCCTTAGCTTATTCATATGTATGTGACTTGAGAATTCAAGACAGTGGATAACAAAGACGTAATTTACCTCTACAAAAGTATATTTCTCATTGATTTTCAACTTTATTCTTCCCTGAGTTGAGGAAGTTCATTGGTTTGCCTAAAGTGCTAAGACACAAACTCTATCTACTTTGGGTGGTCCTAACTCTAAAACAGGTAGTTTCATTTTCTGTCAAATCACCAAATCAACAATTGGATTAGAAATTTCTTTGGTAAGATCTACTTTTTCATCAATATTTATATGCACACAATCCTTCGACTTTAATTATAATCCTCCATATTTTCTGATCTTTTAACATCAAAATAGTCAACATTAAGATAGCCTAAAATATTCCAATTCAATTCGAATTTTTAACAAATTATAACTCCCTGCTGATAGGAATAAGTTTTGTTGTAGGATTAACGAGTCTATAGAACCTTGCTTTATCACCATAGCTATAGAACTTTGCTTTATTACCATAGCTAATAAAAGAATCAAGTATTCTTTGCATCAAGTTTACTTCAATTGTGATTAGGAACAAGAATATAAGCACACCAAGAAAAATGAATGATGACTTAAATATGGCTTTCTTGCTGACCAAGTTTCTTGGGAATAATTGTCTGAATGATGATGATAGTGCTTTTATATTTATCAGGTAAACAAAATTAGATACAGCTCCAGAACAGAATTTTTTTGGTGATCCCTTTCCTGCTGAAATTAACCTTTAGCAACCACTGTGGGCTCATTTTTATCCAATGAACAATCTCCTTTTTAATTTATGTTGTACACCATTTACAACCAAGGGGAATTTTATCAGAAGACAACTGTGGTAACACTCATTCACTGTTTACCACAAAAGCATCAAATTCAGCACTCCCATCTTCTTTATATGTATGTGGCTTAAGAAAGTTGAAGGCAGTGGCTAATGAAGACGTAATTTAAGTTCAATTTCTCAATGATCTTCAACTTGATTCTTCCCTGTGTTGAAGATGTTCATCATTCCCCCCAAGTGATAAGATACCATCTCTATCTACTTTGGACTGCTACAACTCTAGAGCAGGTGGTACCATTTGCCATAGTTTTAAAACTTTGTGACTCGGCAAAGCTCAGCAGAATGAAATTTGACATGGTGACTTGGCAAAATTTCCAAACATTAAAAAAACACATATATCTACAAAATAATCTTTAAAATCATGCATAAACTGAATTTAGAGAGCTGATAAATAGTTTTTGGTTCATTCATAGATAAAAAAATTCATGAATTACAAATCCATTATAATATTTTACAATTTTTTTTTCTGAGGAAAACTTCTAAGTGGCTGCTGCTATGTGGGTGCCCTTGAAGTGAATGATAATGATTCTACTTGAGGAAGAATATCTTCCTCAGGCATATCATGGGTAACTGCATCCAATGAAGCCCCAGCTAGTACCTTGCCCTTGCCTTCCATTCCTTTTGTGCCACTACAATTGGTGTCCATTCTGCCGCTTCTCTCTCGATTTTGGCAAACTTTTCCTTGTAAAAGAGGGGCTTCTCAGTTTTTTCCACATCATTAGTGATCCAATCTGAATATGGATCTATATCATCAAGGTCAATGGCATTTGTGTGTCCCTTCTCTCCACTTTTTTGGTATGCAGATGAAGTTTGTGCCACACAAAACAAGGTCATTCAAGCGCTTTTTGGTCAACTTGTTGTGCTTCTTGGTGTGAATGGCCTCAAATTTGCACTCACACCCAGAAGCACTAAAGGATTGGGAATTTGGGACAAAATGCAGATTGCGAGCTTTTGAAGATTAGGTATTTTTGCACCATGATCTTCCCACCACAAATTTAGAAGGACAAAATTAATAATTTTGTTAGCAACTTTGTAAAATGAAATATAGACTTATTAAAGAGAAAACTTAGTTAACAATAATTTTTTTACTAGACTGCAAAGTCATTCTTCTTCAAATGCATAGAGGTAAAGGAAACAGCTTCCTTTCCATGGCATCACAAATCTGCAACTCTTCCAAACTCATGTCTTTAATATTTTCATCAAGGACTATCCTCTCTATGCATGTCTTGAGACCATCCATGATCTCTTCATCCTTAAGGGAAGAAAAACATGAGTTTCAAGTAGTAGGCAGTTGCATGATTGTGTCGGTGAAGTTGTTTGTTCCACCCCTTATCACTAATGCACTAAATGGGGTCATATATTTTTTTGTTTGACCCATAAAAGCATTGTATTGCCTCCTTGTCCTTGGCAGTGGCTTCATATAGAAATCTGAAAAACCCTATGGGATTTTCTCCCCTTCTGCCATGTGTAGAATCCTCACTAAAGGTTTTGACAACTAAATGAAAACAATATCTAAACTAAAACTGATTTCTGAATGACAACGGAAAAGAAAAAGGGTAAACTAAACTAAAATAAAACCATAAAAATTAATTATGGAATATGAAGTAGATAATTTATTAATTTGTAAGCTACCTGGAGCCTGAGAATATCATCCATGTTTTTGACAAAAACCTCAAAAGAAAACATTCATTACCCTCCCACCTTTGTCCTTCGGATAAGGAAGGCCCCCCTACCTAGCACTCACAAGCATCTTCTTAAGAGGTGGCCGTGAGGTGCAATATTCTGCAAAGCGATAAAATTGGTGGCAAATTGTGACACCTGGCCACATAAGCTCCTCATCGATGCTGTGCTCTCTTATTAGATTAAGCAACCAAGGGTGGTTGTAGATGTATTTTTTAATTTTTCTTACATCCTCCACCACAGTTTTGACCCACAAAAGCTCATCAATCTTCTCAAGGAATAGGTGAATGCAATGAATGACACAAGGGCTCCAAAACAGAGTTAGGGTGCCTCACCTCTAGTTACCTATTGGCTGCCACATATGCTATTGCGTTGTCTATCACAACTTGGAGAATTTCTGCATGCCCACCTCCATGATCACTTCATCCAACATGTTACATATCGTGTCACATTTTTTATTGCACTAGAGGTGCCTATTGACTTCAAGAATAACTGATCCCTTGTGTTGGCGTTTCAATTAGCACCTCTAGAGTGCTTATTGGAAATGGACAGCTATTGCAGGTGATATAGTACTGCTCTTTGGATTATAGAGAGGAAGATCTCTCTTTGCTGATGTTGCACGTAAAAAAGGGTAGAGTAGACTAAGGTTCCTATCTTTTTTACTCAGTGACAGGACACAAGGGTGCATAAACACAATAAGCCGTAGCTAAGGTTTTCTCTGATTTCTGTAGATCTTAACTACGACTAAGCTAGCTTCTAAACTATCCTATCTCCTCAAGATAAACAGAGCATGAGGGCACAGGAGCGAAATGGATGGGTTGGATCTCTCAAATCCACCGTCTCCTTAGAATATGGCCGAGGCTCTGAACTCTTGGATATACGTCGGGATAAGGTTTTATACAAGCAAACACTCTTTACAGTAGGTTGGATCTAAGACTTGCCAAGGGGGAGGAACCCCTATTCGAGGAATAGGTTGGGAAACAACGTACTAGAAACAACAAGGTACAATGATATGGATATCAGGATTGCTAAGGAGGAGGAACCCTTGTCCGAAGTATAGGCTGAAATCTGGATCATTAAACATCAAACGATAGCTATCGATGACAAAATATCCGAGGAGGAGGAACCTTTGTCCGAGGAGGAGATTGAAACAATAAGCTATTGAAAACAAGACGTTGAACCAACTCAAATATTTAGATCAAACAAGCATGTGCCATCTGATTTCTTCTTCAAGCTTTTCCAACGAATTACAAAGATTGAGACAGCAAAGGCACAAAATCATGCACAATTACGATCAACCAATTAACTCTCATTCAAGAGTGAACAAATACAAACTTGCAAGCTTGTGGCAACAATGGCGCAACAATTTTGCGTAGTAAATAAAGGTTAAACAAATAATGAACCCAAGGCTCTTATTTATAGAAACTCAAAAGAGTAGGCAACCCTAAAATCTTCTTGAGTTAACAATTAGTTCTTGCCAATCAGCAAGAATTATTCCTATGTCTAAATGTAGGTGAGCAAGTAGTTAATTGGAAAATTACTTCAGTTAACTGAAACTATACAAAGAGTCAATTGGAAATCTACCTCAGTTGATTGAAACCTAACTATAAGTGAACTTAAATTATGAATTTGCCTCCAAAATAGACATCCACATTTAGTGGAGATCTGAGATCCACAAATCGTGGAAGTCTAATTAGACATCCTTAATTAGTGGAATCTGACATGCATTATCTGTGGGACTTGGAGTTAACTTGGAAAGGTGCATCAAGTTAACTCAAGTCACAATTAATGTCTTTCTGGAGGGTAGGACGTCCTTCTTGGGGTGCTTTACACCTCATCACCACTGGTCAACAGTGCTTCTATTCAGTTGTTGACCTCTTCAGCCTCTGGGCAATTAATGCTCCGCAAGATGACAACGTGGCGTCTTAGCATTTCTTCACCTGTCACAAGCTGTTGCTGATAGTCTATGCACTTGGCAGTTGCATCATCCAACTTGGTAGACATGGCTGCAACTTTGGTCAACTTGCAACCATTGGGATCATCGAGGAATGTGCTACAGATGACATCTCAGAATTGATTCTGCAATGTTCCTAGCTCAACGTACTCTCCTCCCTCGTGCTGATATATTATGTGAGGGAAGGATATTACCAACATTCTTGCGAAGCTGATAATACCCGCGACAATATGTCTGTAGTCAATCAGTTCCACAAAATTGGCATCATAGGCTTTCACCTTGTATGCCAGTTGTTCTTTCCAAGAAAAAAGATTTTGCTTGTTCTCTATGGTGGTAACTGATTGGTATGCCAATTACAAATCTGCGACTGTCATTTCATCCCCTGGCCTCTTCTTTGCCATCCTCAGTTCTCACTGCTGGATCTTTGAGCGGAGTCCATGTGCTCTGTCTCTCAACTGGTATGTTTCTGCCAGTACACACCGTCCTCTGAGAACAAATTCTTCCACTTGATTTCTCAAGTGTTTGCCATATGTAATCAACTGGTGGTGGTTTTGCTCCGCGGAGAGGTCTAGCAACTCTCGTGGCAAAGTAGAGAAGTTGGGAGTGCCATGCAATAAGTTGGAAATGTAAGTCATCAACTGTCGGTTTTCAGCCTTTAAGGCTGCTTTGTCTTGGCCATCCTTAGCCATTCTCTCTTGGGCGCTCACTGAGGCAATTCCGAGAAGGTCTGCCTCCACCTGATGAGTGGTCTTTCCGAGGTTAATCTTCGACAATGTGAAGTCTTCAACCCCTACATCATGTATGTTTCTGTCCTCGGGTGGGGCAGCAGTCTCTATGATGAACTCATTATCCACATTCCTTCCTACATGCACTTGCTTCTTCAATTTCTTTGCTGGCATGTCTGCAGGGACATGATCGAACTCAGTGAAGTCAAGCTGGTAGGATGGCCTATCCCTCTTCCTTCCTAGGAGACCCTCAAGCCAAATGGAATTCCGACTAGCCTCACTGGAAGGAGGAATGCTGGGTCCCTGAATACTCGATGAATGAGACTGTGCTGTAGTGATTTCTCACGGTGGAGAGTCCAAGTTGATGGGGACTTGTGATTGTTGTGATGGCGGTGAAGTAGGTGACTGTCTCTATCACAGGCATCGTATTTGTTGCTGTTGTTTCTGCTATGGGCTTTTTTTCGGCCGTGATTCCCTCAATCATGGCCTTAGCTGCAACAATCTCTACTATCCTAGGTAAGTTGGTGGATGTCTCCACCTGTACTTCTTGCTGATTTACATCAGCAATCTGTGTTCTTCCCCATGTATGCCCTGACATCCGCATCGCTTTGGGAGGATTGCTCCACTGCTTTTGTTTGGGCTTCTTCTTAGATGTGGAAGGTAGTGAAGATTGAACCAGTGTTGGCTTTGTTCGGGGAAGTACTACCTTCCTTGTCCTCTTGTTGTCTAGGTAGAGTTGACTGTTTCTGACAACTCTACTCGTTCTCTCCTCTATAGATGTGTTTTCTTTTGCATACCAATCCACTCTTCTGAGTGGCTGTGAGTCTACTTGATCTACGAAGAACGAGGGGAGAATGACTTCCCCTTCATCATTAGATAGGCCCTCAATGTCTTCTAACATAAAGCCAGCAATTTGTGAGAGCTTAAGCCGGCTATAGTTCCTTCTTCGTACCTCAAACTCATCGTCACAATTGACCCAGTAATCTTCCATAGAAGATTCATGTGATGAGCGTTGCTCAAGATGCGCAGCATAAAGGCCTCTTGGATCATATGACCTCTCAATGAGGTACTTGAGATTGAGTCTCACCATTTCTTGGCTCATCAATTTGGCATCAGCCGCTATTTTACATCTATAGAGTCCCATCTGAATGGGGAAGTTCGTAGCTGACTTCTTCTTCAGGCATAGGTGAGTGAACTTCGGCCAACTGCCTTAGGAACTCTATGAATACTACCTTATCTGAAGGGTAGTGTGGCATCATGGCGGGGTGTCCATTGTAACCATACACGTGTATGTAGGTGAAGGTGGGGAATTGGATAAACCAATCCGCCTAGTTCACCATTGCCTCCTTGGCTGTTGGTGATATACACGCGTGCATCTCATGGTCGAGGTCTCGTACGGTGTGCATGACGAAGAGGTTACTTATCCGTTTGAAGTGTCTTTTTGCTAGAGTAAACTCAAGACGCGAAAAGTATTCATGGACCTTTTGCACACCTAAGGTCCCCACAGTGCTTAGTGTCCTGAACTCGCCTTGGAAGGCAATTAGGTATACAAGGTAGGAACACATGTGGAACCTATGAGCCTCTAGAAATCCCGTTAATCTATTGGTGGAGTGTGTCATTGATCAAGGTGGCTCAGTTGTAATGTTCTCTTTTGCTGATAATCTTGGCAATGATGTAGTACATCCATGACTAAAACTGATTGCCCTCTTCCTGTCCAGTGATCTTGCTGAGTAGAGTGATCAACACTGCATAGTTGTCTCAGAATTCTCGTCGTCCAACCAATTTGGTCAAGCTGGCCATTTTCACCTTTAACCATTGTTCTGCCATTTTCTGCGAACACTTGTCCTTTGAAGCTTCAAATTCCTTTTCGCATTCTCTCACAGATTGACTTTATTGGTCGGGCATGGTGGAATAGCAAAACATTTTTCAATGTCTTTTGGTTTTAAGTTGTAGATCACTCTCCCATCCACTGATCGGATTTCTCGTGTGGTAGGATTGTAATGCTTAATGCAAGCAATTACAAGCTCCACACTCTATAATGTGATAGCGATTGACGCAACTTGAAGCAATTCAGAGTCTTCTATGTTTTGCAGTGTGATTTGATTCATGCCCTCCAAATCCTCTAAATTGACCTCTGGGATCTTCTGATGTAGGTGTGTGTCAGTAGTTTTTAAGAAATCATGGTACAAGACCATTTGGGTCTTGTATTGTACCTGGGAGTACTGCATTCTGAAAAACTCAAAGATCAATTGTGCACATGATCCTGTTTTGACAATTTCCGAAAACCCTTAAAAATAGCGTCTGTCGAGAGGTATTTTTTCGGAAAAAATCTGGCACATGGGTTTTGTTCGTGCTTCAATGCTGAACAAACCTAGTTCCTTAGATTTTTGATTCTGAGACTTTTTCGAAAAAATCCCTAAAAATAGGGGCAACAAGTTTGTTGATTCTAGAAAATATGAAAAGATGGGTTTTACTGGAAAATTATACTGATCATACCCAATTGGCCAAATCTGTGGTAGCCTGTTGTTTTCTGTGACATGCAAGAAATTTAAGACAAAAGAGAGGAAGTAGACAAGAGGTAGATTGGAAGTTATTAGCTGCCTCCTTGTAAAAATCTGTCATTGGATTCAACCTCTGAGAAGAAATCTCTTTATGCCACCGATCCTCAAAAAATATTGAAGAACGGTCCAAAACCCTTGCTAGATCTTGAAAAGACATCCTTAAGAGCAAATTGTTGTTTTGATCTTCAACCTGCAAAAGAAATAATGAAAAAGGGATGCCTAGAGTTGATATATAGTGATTCAAGTTTGAATCCTTCAGGTTTGGGCGCCAACTCTTGTCTTAGGCCTGATTTAGCTTGATTTGGAGTTCTAAAAGCTGATTTCCACTGATTGTGGGATGTTTGGCTTCTTTTTGCCTCCAAAATCTCTTAACTCAAGTCAACAAATTACCTTTGACCTTTTAGGCATCCTTTTTTGAGTGTTGAACATTTTTCATCATTTTTCCATGCTGGAGTGCCTCTGTTTGATCCTTGCTCTCAATCGTTCAGTTGATCTTTAGCAGCTGTTGATGGATCTGTTGTTGAGATAGAACAATCCTGAAGAGGTATGCCTGGGAGTCATCAAGTCAGAAACCTGAGTTTGAGGCTCCAGATTCAAGGGCGCCTTTCTTCAGTAGGGGCGCTTTTAGCTCTAACTTAGTCAATTTTTCATGATTGTTCTTCGTTTTCACCATTTAGACCCTCCATGCTTTGATTTGACATCACCGTTGACTGATGAGTTGGATGGCTTTGCTTGGCTGTGCGTTGGGTAACTAGCTTAGTCCTGGAAAGGATGAATAGTATCTTTGCTCTTGAAGGTTTGTTTAGGTCCTTCAAATTCAAGGGCGCCCTTGGCCAGCAGGGTGCCTTTGGCCTTTTTGACTTATGATTTTCATGTTATCAACCTTCAAGAGTGGCCCTAGTTTGATCTCTGTTGTCAGGTGTCAGATTACTCTGTTGTCTTTGCTGACGGTGTCGTTGAGATCAATCATAACGGAGAAGATCATCCTGGAGGTAAATAAGCTCATAAGCTGCATCTTATTGCTCAAAAAGGTGGGCGCCTTTCTTTAGCAGGGGCTCTTTTGACCAACACTTAGCCAATTTCTTGGCATTCTTCCTTCAGTTTCCACCGTTGAGTGTTTTCTACTTGATCTCTGCCTCTGATTGCTTGACAGGTCCTGTGGACATGTAGTTGGATTGATCATGAAGCTGAGAGAGAGATGAACAAATGCCATGGATACAGCAGTGGTTGGAAACTTCATCAGGTGCCTCAGATTCAACGGCGCCCTTGGCCAGTAGGGGCGCCTTTTCTTTGTTATGCATTGATTTTCTATTAACTGTGCATGCTTTGACGATCAACTGTTGCTGTCGTTTGATATGTCTTGTAGGCTGGTTGACAGTTTCGTTGTGAGTCTGAGTTGCTGTTGAAGAGATCATCCTAAGACAAGTCCCCTTGAAAGTGACATTAGGATCTTATTGTTCAAAGGCGCCTTTCTTAAACTGCTTGTCCTCCTTGGTAGCAAGGCATTGTTTTTTCTAGAGTTAGTTTTTTTTGCATTTTCTGATTTTGAGAATCCCCTTCGTGAGATAGCATCTTTTCGGAGTATTTCCACCATGGTTTCTTTGTTGAAGCTTTTGAAGCTTAGCTTTCAGCACCTGGTATTGGCCAATCTACCATTAATGGTTGCGAAGCTCCTACCTTTGTTCCTAAAAAATAAGAATAGACCCACCAGAGTAAAACATGTTTTTTGATGATTCTGACTTGACCACTGTGATTCTGAAGTTGATTAATCTTATCAAAATCATTTTCAATCATTTCCGGGAAGGTCCTATTTTCAGGGGTTTCCCTAAAAATAGGGGCACGAAACCCTAATTTTCAATTTTTTAGAATTTTACACATATGTTCCTTGACAAAAACCCACAAAAACCTTATGTTTGGTTTGACCTAAAACAGACTTTTGACGGCATTTTTACATGATTTAGCTCAATTTAAGCAGAATGCCAAAAAATTATTTTGGGTACAACACCTTGAAGCCACAAAGAAGTTAATTAGAGTGGAGTTCCTGCCATTCATCCACCCATTAAACAAAATAGTGAAGCGCTTTCTTTGCCAAACCCTCTTTTGTTCTTCCGCGAAGACCTTCATTTGTCTAAAAACAACTTTCAACAATGGTCAGCTCAAGTTGTAAGAGGTCAGTAAGGGCTGCTAGTGTTAATACAATGACAGTTTACTCTCAATAAGGGCTGCTCGCTATGTGCAAGGGTGTGTTGTTGAAGTACCAAAAATTGGCTTTTGCCAAACTTGCCTCATTATGCTTATCCTAGATCCATCCTGTACCTTGAGGGAAGGTTGGGCATTAGGAGTATTAAGTGGAACAAAGAAAACAAGAATATTTGAGTGTTATGGTAAACTAGAACTACCTTTGGTAGAAGAGCATAGTATCCATGGACCAATGCAAGAGCATACTACTTTGGTCTCAATAGAAGAATCCATTACAACTGCGATTGTTGCAGCAGTCCTTTTCTTTTTTAATTTACCAATCTCATATGAAGTGAGGAGATTATTAGCCTCTTGTGTAATGTTAGGCTCCACATTATTACAAAGTGAAACATCTCTTCCAGGTTTCCACACAAGATATTTTAGGTGGTTGATGACTCGTCATTTTCATACCACAATAATTACCCACAATTAGTCTTGTTTGTCCCCTTGGGGTTCCATGCTTTCAAGCAGGGTCCCTAGTTTCGCCATTAACTATTAAAAACTAAAGTTCAAACCCTCGTCATAAACAAAAAAAAAATTAAAAAAATTAAAGATTAAATGCAAACACTAGCAGCTAGCTAAACAACAAATAAAAAACAAAAACAAAATAATCAAACCCTAGAATGAGAAGGAAAACAAAACAAAAATCTGAAAATTTGAAAAAGAAGTGGGGACATTGTTGCACACCTGCCAAAAAACTCTTCACCATCCCAAGATCATGCAAAATCTCTTAAAATCACCTGCAACTGCACCAAAATATCCTCAAAGCGTTCAATGAGTGAATTGGAAGACAAAAATGTGAAAAAGAAGTGTTTTTGTGGTTTGTAGACTGCAGAATGTTTTCTTTTGCGACACCAGGCTAGTTTTTGTGTTGAACTTGCGAGTTTTGATGATTTTACTTATGAGTAACTCGCCAGCAAGTATACTCACAAATAACTTGGCCAGCATTTTGGCTAGTGAGAACTCATGAGTCAGACGAGTTTTTAATCTATGCCATTTTCTGTCATCTCCAGAATCAACAATTGGATCAGAAATTTTATCAGTAAGATCAACTTTTTGATCAATATTTACATGCACACAATCTCTTCGACTTTGATAATAATTCTCATTCACCTTTGCTGATTTTCTAACATCAAAATAGTCACCATGAAGAGAACCCAAAATATTCTGTTTCAGTTGATCTCTACTATCTTTCAGCTACATCGAGGGAACTGAAAAGTCTTGCTGCATGCTGTATTAGTAGAATGATTTTGATTATTAAATTATAAAGCCCTAGTCTTATGTTTGACATATATTCCTCAAGTTTGTAAACAATTCATATGCAGTTGGTTCATTTTGAACTTATGGTGTTATAACATCAACAGCAGACAACTTACTCCATGTTATGGCGTGTCTGTCTTGTTTTGTATATTTGTAAATCATTTATTTAGTGTTAGTTCTTTGTCTTCAATATTACGAGTGCAATCATATTTGTGGTGGGAATCTGTTTACTGTTAATATTGACTAGGGGATTGTTCATTAACACTATATGGCCTGTCACTTAACTCACTCATACATTATATAATCAGTGTATATATTAGTTTGACCTTTATGATAAGTGGTCATAATTAACTTTTTTATGTTGTTAATAAATGGCTGAGATTTATTGAGGCACATCCACATCACCTAAACTTTTGATGCAACAAAGTTCTTTCATCATTACTATTCAAGTGTGTGCTATGACAATAATTCTGTGTTGATATCATCTTTTGTATCGTTCTTGTGGTAATTGATTTGGGATCTCTCTTATGGCAAGGATTGCACAATCCTACAGAATTTACTTCTATAGTGGCTTCCAACTCAATAAAAATGTGTTGTTGAAGAAGAGAAACACTTTTGAATCAACATAAGGGAATTCCAATTATTAATTTATTTTGCATATAATAACCAGGTTAAAGTTCTAATTTGTTAGGTTCTAACATTTGCTTAGTTGCTTTCAGGAACAAAAGATCAACTGGATTGCTTGCAACTGTAATCCCAACTTCTCTCAATGATGCATTAGAACCTCCTTATCATCATGTTGTGCTTCACAATGTACTCCCCACAGGAGTCAAGAGGTGTTGGCATTATTGCTAGCGTTGCTTTCACATTTTAGATTGTCAATTTTAAGTATCAAATCCTCGATTTTATTATTGCATTGCAAATGTTATCTTAATCATTGCCTCTAACCCTTCAGTTAATGATTCCTAATGTTTGGATTTTATAGCCGTGCAATAATTTGCAATGTTGAGGAAGTTAGCATGGTAAAGGTGATGGGTTTGACAACAAACACACTAAGGTATTTTATATTTTGTGTTAAATTTTGTAGTTATATTATATATCTGGATTTTGTATGATCTCTTATAAAATGTCTAGAATTCAGTGACATGATCTAACTAATTGTTTTCTTCATGAGTTACAGGTTTCAGATACTAAGTATTACCTATAATGGCTATTTCAATGATTATAGCGTCATATTAGATGATGACAATAAACACCCCTGGAATTTAGAGAGAGAGTGTAATCTGCTAGCAAGTCCTTCTGAACAAATTTCAGCAAATTTTGTAAAATAATATTGTTCATCCTATGCCATATGTTTTTCATTTAGATAATTAATTTATGCTTGGAACATTTACGTGTTCCATTCACTTCCTCATAAAGGAAGGTTAAAAGAATGTAACGAATTCAGGAATCCCCGTGATATAATCTTTCTTATACGATAAGCCATATCAGCTATATGGTGCGTGGCTTGTGAAAAAATATTCTCAAAATCATTCTTTATTGGCATCATTTTTAATTTAAGGGTTTACAGTATATAAAAAAAATGAAACCCAAACCCAAAAGAGTAAAACCCCAAACTTGTTTTCTTTTAAAAAAAATTAAAAATGTACGAATGGATTTTCCTAAAGTTCTATTTTATTTTATTTTATTGAATTCCATCTCATTTGATTAAAGAATACATTTTGTTTTCATAACAGGCAAGCCTCGGAAAACTATTTGATTTCTTAACTTGATTTTACCATCTCTTGTATTTATAAGTCCAAGAAATGCTAGGTTTAACCATATTTTAAATTTGTTTAAAGCCTTGCTTTTCCAAAAAAGAATTAAGAAAAATTAAGATTAGCAATGTTTGATGACCATAATTTGAGGTAACATTTCAGGTATTGGTATGCGAGATAAGTAATTCTGATGCACTTATCATGGAATTTTCACCCTTTAGCTTCTTCCTCCATTGGTAAATCTTTTAGTAACGACTTATAAACAACCATTCGATAATTGATGAACTAATTTTTAATATAGTAGATATTACTAGAGGGTAGAATTGGTTTGGTCCTTCGATGTTTCTAGAGAAGAAGAAACAACCAAATATTTATCTTCTTTTAATGTATTTTTTAGGGATACTTGGAGTGTTATAATTGAGAAGTTAGGTTTCATTTTGATTTTGTCTAAATAGGCTAAACATGGCCTTTGTGTTATAGACACGATATTGCAAGGAGCTTGAAGCTTTATGGAGGGCCTTGGTGGCATACCTATCATTGATTATTTGACACCATTGCAGGAATGTAATAATATGTTTGGAATGCAAATGTTGATAGTAATCAAATATCATTAAATGCCATCTTTTCTGTCCACATTGAAAACCCTAGTCTTGAACTCAAACAAAGGTTTCTTGCCTCTCTTTGTAAGCATTTGTGGGGCTTTGATTGGCATGGGCAATGGTGCAGGTTTGTGTGCTTGCACTACATTTGAAAGTTTGCGTATTGCTGCAATCTTGGATTGTTCGTGGGGTTTCGATGTTGCTCTGCATGTGGTTCTCGCCCCTCTTGTTCTAGTGGTTCATTATGATTATTTCTATCCTTCCATGCGGCGAGTGCCATTATTTGTTGTGGTTGTGGCAAGAACATTTTCTAATTTTGGCCATGTGGTAAGATGCCTATGCCTTTGCCTTGCTTAAAATCACCCCCATCCTCGTTTGTGGACAAGATGTTATTGAAGATGCAAATCATTTTAGCTTATATTGATTTATTCAATAGATTAAATTATGGCCCTCTATTCCTTACTTGAATTAGTGGGTGTTGGATTCCTAGAGGCCTCTCATGAAGGACATAATTGAGCTTTATTTGTGTGTTGGGGTTTTTTTTCATTGTGACCTTTCAATTTGTTGAGGATTAAGAAGCAATATTGAATGGAAGGTTGTGGATGTGGGGTCAACATTCCCTTTCACTCAAGCCTTGGTTCCTTTCTTTTAACTCTCTTTTTCAGCCTTTCAATATTATGCTAGTTTGGGTTAGATTGTCTTATCACCCTCTCTAATTTTGGGGTTTTTCTCGCCGTGGAGATTAGTTATGTGATTAGTCTTTTTTTTAGGTTTGATGTTGCTGCTTCAAAATTTGGCCACACCACCAATACTTGCATTTTGGTCAACATTGACGTTTCCAAGGCTATTGCCTAAAAGTTTGTGCTTATGGTAGAGGATAGGCCTTGGACTTATGTGCTTGATTATGAGGGTCTTTCCTTTTGCTACAAAAATATGCTTTTCTATTGGACACCTTGCTTATAATTGCTTATGCTCTCATCATAGGTTGATGGGTTTAGCTACTTGGTAGTGGAATGTTTGTTCCAAACACTTAACTGTTAGTGGTTTTTCGAGTCTAAAGATTGTGGGGCTCTTGTGACCCTTGAAATTATGATAGGTTTGTTATAGGGGTTTTAGTTGGTGTTGAGATGACGCCTTCTCTTGATGAAACATCTTTTCGTGGTCCTATCTCGGGTGCTTCTTTTGTTGAACTTGGTTCTTTAGGTGAGTCTGTTAGAGTTGTTCCTTTAATGTCATTGGATTTTATGCAGCACATATCTTCTTTGGTTGGATGCTCTTCTTCTCAACAAATGGAGTAGGTTGAGTTGATGCTAGATTATTCTTCTCCTTTCCCCCATATTTGAGGATTTGGAAAATGGTGTCCTAAGCATTTGTCCAAAGAAGGAAGAGATGTTTTTTTTAAACATGGTTTTGTTACATACATTTTGGGTGTGTGTTGTTAGGTGGGGGCTAGGTATTGTTTAGCTCGTTATTCCTTTGGACGGTTGAGGTTGGGCTATTTTTGTGGGGTGGTTGTTGTGGAGAAACTTGTTTGTAGTTGTTTTTTGGCTTTTGTGTTGGATGACATTTGTTGTAAAAGGTTCTAACCCCCCTCAAAACTTTTTTTACCCATAAAATAAAAAATAATATGTTGTTCAAAGACTCCTTTAATAGATAAAATTAGTGCAAAAGAAAAAATGACTTACAACAACATATCATAGCAAGGACCTTGAAGTTCTATGGATGGCCTCAATGGCCTCCCAAACTTTTAATTATTTTAGAATTATAAGGAATGTTATAAGGTAATGATTTTAGACATTTAGATTATTTTTTAGAATAATGTTAGCTTTTTATAAAGGAAATGATTATCACATCCAACTTTGTAACTTAAAGCACTTAAAGTGATATTAATGAAATGAATTTTTAGTGGTTAATATTTGTTGTTTTTTCAATTTAAAATAATAATTAAATAATGTATTATATAAATTTGTCAGAATAATTGAATTGGAATTACCACATCTAACTTAAAGCACTTGAAAGTGATTAATGAAATGAATTATATGTGGTCACTATTTTTTGTTTTTTCAATTTAAAATAATAATTAAATAATGTATTATATAAATTTGGCAGCATAATTGAATTGGATTTTTTTAATGAAAATAATGTTGATAAATCTCAACTTTTAACATAGTAAATTTTAATATATATTTTTAATTTTTTTTCATAACTAACTTTGATAATTAAAACATGAAAAAGCATATTTTTGATAAATATTTACTTATTTTATTATTTTAAAAATATAACAATTTCAATGGAATTTTATTTTATGTATTCATTGTTTATTATAAACACAAATAAATTATACCAATTAAGAGATAAGTTTCTTGTCTATTGTACCATATTTTTCTTAAAATTCTAAAACAAAGTTTGTACATATTTTTTAATTTTCAATTATGATCCTTATAATAAATTTTAAAAATAAATTATTAAAATATTTAAAATATATTTTCTAAATTTTTACTCTTTTCATTGTCATTTTTTTTAGAAAATATATATAACACAAGAAAATTTGGTGGGAAATAAGGGCTTTACTTATTTTGAAAAATCATTGAAAAATTGGTGACATGTCATTTAAGGTGAAACTATCTTGGCTAAAATCAGTTTGTAGTAGTTTTCTAGAACATGTTTTTTGTGTATGGTTGGAAATTGAGCAGTTTGAACTAAAAGTGATTCAACTAAAACTTTTTTGGTCAAAACTTTTGAACCCATGTAGGCAACATGATATTAATGATTGTTTTAGCAAAAATGGTTTAGACAAAATTGTTTTGCTTGGAACCTCTAAGTTGGCCTAAAGTGCAACACAACTATGGACTTTTACCCACCTCTTTATTGGTATATTAAGTTTATGCAACTATAGAGACAACTATTTTAAAGTAAACTTGGTTTCCCAAACAAAGTAAATGTTTTGTTTGTTTTGTAGGCCTTCTAATCATTGTGTTGGGAAGGATGAAGAGGATTGCTTCCATGGGTTAGGCACTGGAGATACAAACATGATTTGTATCTTTACAAATATTTTACAAGAACAACCACATACTGTTTGCCTTCCAACCAAGTGTTGATCAATGCCAAAAGTGCAAACAATGAGAAGGATTGCAAGGTGACCCAAATCAAAGGATATAGTTTAGATAAGAATAAACAACATAATCAAGTAGATGAATCCCTTACTTCAATACTTGAAAGGGCATTGAGGTGTAACCAAAGGGTAACATGAGATGTCTGAGTTATTAAATGTGCTATAGGGTTTGGATATCATAACTAATAACGAGGCTAAAGTAATTAGATTAATTTAAGGCCTAAACTAATTAGATTTATGGGTATCAAGAAGTTAAATGTGGAAGGTGATTCACAAGTCATTAGGGTTGTGATTTGATGGTTACCACAAAACTCGATGAAAGGAGAAATTATTGATTAGACCTTTTTCTAAAAAACAAGAAGATTTTTAGGTGATGCATTGGTTTTGGACTTAATTCAACATATTTTGTTGTTAGATACTCTCAATCTTAGTGGAAGAGCTTAGAAGACATAATTTTAGGGGACATCTAATTAATTAAAAAACCTCTTAAAAAGGACAATAGCTCTTTTGGAGTTTGATGTGGCCATTCACTACCAAAAATTAAATATTGAAGGCAATTCATGTCATTAGGGCTGTGATTTGATGGTTAACACAATACTTAGTGAAAAAATAACATTATTGACTGGGACGTGACCTGCATGAATAAGAGATCGGGGGAGCGGGGCTTCGAAAAATGGAATTGCAAAACAAGGCCTTTGGGGGCGAAACTCTGTTGGAAGCTATATAGGGAGCCCGATCGACAATGGTGCAAAATAATACAGTGAAAATACATGGACGTGGAGGAGTCGAGTAGGATTCTAACTTTAGAGAACTCCTATGGCGGATCCCCAATATGGAATTTTCTTTGGGAAAGTCGCCCCCTCATAATGAACCACCTCACATGGAGAATTGGGGATGGTTGTAGCACAAATTTTTGGTTGGATTCACTGGATGGTTTCCCTGCAATAGTGGACACGGTGGGTAGGGGGGAGTAGCTGGATGAGGTACGCCTCAGGCATGGGAGTAGAGTGGTGGACTATGTACAGAAGGTGGAGGGTGTGGGCGGAGTGTCTTTTACATGGTCACCTGCTGAATTGTTGGACATACCAGATAGAGTCAAAGGATTACTAGACGATTTGCTTGCCAATCGAAGGATCATTCTCACAAGTGTCTTATGAAATTATTTGGTGTGGCGCTAAATCGGGGGAGTACTCGGTCAAAATAGGATATGAAATCCAGCGTGGAAGGTTTGAAGGGGAGTTTTGACCGATGACTTTGTGTTTGAAGGGGAGTTTTTACCGAAGGCTGGTGCCTTCCTCTGGACTACCCTTCACCATAGAATTCTAACTGGCGATAGATTGTCTACCTACGGTTTCATTGGACCAAATGTTTGTGTGCTGTGTTACAATGCAAACGAAACTGCGAACCATCTCCTTCTAAACTGTCCAGTTGCCTCGGCTTGCTGGGATTGGCTCCTCCAATCTCTGGACTGGGCGATTGCCAGGCAGGAAGACTTGAAAGAATTCTTATGCAGTTGGCCAATTATGAAACAAAGGAATGTTTGGGACGGAGCATGGTTGGTGGCGCCTTCGCTAGTGGTGTGGAATATTTGGAAAGAGCGCAACCACCACATTTTTAAGGAGAAGTGCCTTCCAATTGCAGAGCTAATAAAGAGGATTGAACACAGTATTGTGGAAGTTCTAAATTGCAACTGTTTATCCACAAAAGCATTCGTTTTTTCAGAATGGGACAATAGACTTCAGAAAAATTGGTGCTCCCTACGACCTCCTGGACAGTTAGCTGTGAACAAAAGGATTGAAAGGAGTATGGTGAGGTGGACTCCGCCAGGGCAAGGTTTATTCAAGCTTAATTTTGATGGATCCTCGAAGGGGAATCCTGGCCCCTTGGGAGCTAGGTGTGTGATTAGGGACAACACTAGAAAATGTGTTTTTGCTCTGGCAAGGAGGATTGGAGTTGCAACCAATGAGGGGGATCTTGAAGCCATGGCCTGCGGTCTTCGCCTATGTTTAATGAAGGGCATTAAGGTGATCGATGTGGAGGATGACTCAATGATAAGCATCAACGCAATTTTAAAGAAAAGAGCTGTGAACTGGAAATTAAGACCGTAGATTACTACAATTTGGGAGTCATTGGACAAGCTGGATGCCTTCACCTTAAGGCATGTGTACAGAGAGGTCAATGTAGTGATCGATTGGTTTGCAAATTTCGGTGTTCATCAGGACAAGTTGGAATCTTTTATGATGCATCATCACTCCCTGATGGCTTAAAGGTTTTAGTGAATAGAGATTTGGGATTTGGTGATCGACGAATGATGGCAGATGTATGGTATTTATGTTCAAATTATTGCTGCGAATTATTGGCTGGGGCGGTGGGAAATGGTTAGTTCCAGGTTATGCTCCAAAACACGGCTATCCTCTTCTCTCGGAAATGACATTAAAATGGGAAGGTTATTTTTGGTGCTCTCATGGCACGTTTAGCCGAATTGTATAAGCTATATCTGATATGAAGGCAAAACCTTGTACATCAGAATGTCTCATGTATTTTGTCTGATTTTTTCAATAAAGGGAGCTACCCCCATAAAGGTAGTGCTTATAAAAAAAAGAAGTAGTTAATTGACCTCAAAATTATATGTAGGGAAACAAGATTTTATGGTAATGCATTGATTTCAAGCTTAATTCAATTGATCTTACTGTTATTCATTTTCAATCTCATTGGGAGAATTTAGAAAACACAATTTTAAGAGATGTTTAATTAATTACAAAAATATTTTAAAAGATTATATTTTCAAGAGTTTGATGTAGAAATTCATTGTATAACTTGTATAAAAATCTTGTAAGAAATAGAATTAATTAAAACACTCCTAAATTTATATAAGATTTCATTTAATTCATTATTTATAATGTTTAAAATTAATACTATTATACATTTATAATTTTTTATTTATTAAATACTTATAAATTTTACTCTATCATGTCTCCTTAAACTTATAGAATTATCATTTGTAATTAAACCTTATATAGTTTATACATTATAATATAACTAAAAATAAATAAATAGATAGTAGTTGCTTCTTAATATTGAATAATGAATTGGAAGTTGTACAATTTTATACACTATGAAAAAAATGCTTTCTGACATAGCTGACTCCCAAATTTAAAATCGTTAATGCATTCATTACTTTTGAGAATGCCAACTTCAAATGATTTGATTCTCACTAAGTCTTTGCAAACAAGCTTTTCATTCTCTAATCTTGCATTGCATGTTTCTAGGCATTCCTTGTGTAGATACCGAAAATTGGTCTAGGCCTGCGAGTACACATTTCAACATAATTTTCTATAGTCCATCGTCTTGATTAAATAATGTTACTTATTTAATTGCCTTTCTAACACATATTTCCTCTATTAATTAAATACCCTTTTTAATTAATTCATTAATTCATAATCATCCTTTATTCAACTTAATTAATTAAATAAATCATATTTATTTAATTATGTTGCGAACTAATTAATTCTTTCCCCTTTATCTATCAATTAAATAATTTATTATTTAATTCCCCTTTATCATACTTTTCCAACTATAATTAAATATCTTTATTTAATTATTCATTTAACCCCTTTTCATCTATAATTAAATATTTATTATTTAATTATTCATTTATCCTTTTCAACAGCCAAATTAAATAAATTACTTTATTTATTTAATTAAAAGTCTCATATTTCGAATGTTGAATTAAATTAACATTTAATTCATTATTTAATTAATTATGTCACATTCCTCTAACATTCAGTTATCTCTTACATGCACTTATCGTCTGACTCGAGTTATCTCTACGAGAGAACTCTCCGTCACAACTAGTCGATTAACTAGTTCCAACTCATATGCATGATATATATTTATTAATTAAATATCTTTATTTAATTAACTAACTCAAGTTTGCATTCACATGCATTTATCATGCATTTATTCTCCAACTTCTAACTTTGGCTTTTGCATACAAAGTCTATTTATTTTATTTTTTGAAGATGAAGATTGGAGCTCATGTTCTAACTCATGTTCTAGAATTAGTCTTTACCTGCAGTTGAACTCACATTCTAACTCGCGTTCTATCTGTCACATAACTCATCGCATGGCATTCATCAATCTCATCTGTCGATCTCTCTTTCAATTTGAGCCGATCATTTGAAAACACAAAATCTATAAAATGGCCTGTCATTATCATTATTCCTCCTCCCGAAATCATACACTTTTGAGAAGAGAAACAATCTTCGATATTTTGCTGAGACACTCGACGAAGTTATGCTTGCATTCAAACACAGAAGTCTGAGGGCAAGAATAACAATACAGCAAGATGGAGAAGGGCGATTGAGATAAATCGAGGAAGTATTTGCATATTCGGTGAGATCATTCTAGTTTTTATTAGTTTAGATTAATCATGCTTACTTATCGTTCTTTGTTGTTTTATTTAGATTAGAATTGATGTTTAATCTTGTGCAGCTTTAGCATCTTCCACAATTCCGAAAAATCTGAGTTACACCTTGCATTGAATTGTGTGAAAAATTAGGAATAACGTTAAAACAAATAAAACTAGGGAAAGTGAAAGATTAAGCTTTAAGAAATGCATTTTACGTTAAGGATGAAATCCATCTCTTTATATAAAGACTTTTGGGAATGGAAATCTATGTTGCTCCTCCTCTAAAGTCTCTTTCTAACAGATCTTTTTTGGGTTTGCAAGCAAATATAATTTAAGACTAAATATTGGACTTTCTATAAAGATTTTTGGTGATAAAAAATTTATGTTGTTTTATATTTTTTTGGTTACAAGTATTAATAATGAATATTGTATCTACAGTGTTTGGGTATGGAGGTAGGTGACAAAAAAAATAATTGTCACATAAAATAAAAAAAATGTTTAAGAATAAATATCATGTGTATGTTGTGATATGGAAGTAGTCGATATTTAAGCTTTCTTTGTTTTAAATTTTGATAACATTTTTGAATGACTAGCTTGATGAGAAAGAGAAGAATGGAAAAAGATTGTGATAGAGTTAAATACATATGTGAGTAAAGTAAAGGTTATGTCTAATAGGTTCATCAATTACAATAGCCCATGGTGTTCCTAGGTCTACTCTCCTAGTCATATGTTGAAAATCTAACAATATCAAATTTCAATATTGTTGGATCCTCCTACACCTTTGCCTCTTATTACTGGTTAGGGAGAGAAGAGGAAGACCTAGGAAGGGAAAGGTGATATTTTCACAAGCTTAGGAATATCCTAAGTAATAAGCTATTTTATAGAAGTGGTAAGATTTTATAGTTGATGGTTTCTAGTCATTTCATAGGATGCTAAACTAGGCCCCACTATTTCAAAATTTTGGATTGAGTTAGACATTAGATGTTTGAACTTGAGTAAGCTTTTCCATTCATTAACAAAATTCCCAACATGTTATAGATAATATTTAAATATACATCATTATTAATATAGTTTTAAAATGTAAACATACTATATGAACAAAGCCATGAATCTATATGAGAAAACATACTATATTCAAATACTTTACAAAAGAAAATAAATTTATATTTAAAAAATTTATTTACATATTATAATCTTTTCCCTTCCAATTGATACATTCTTTACCTTTTCTTTGTCCCCTTTCTCATGACAAGGCAAAATTTGAGCAGTGAATAATTAAGAGATAATCAATGGTAGTTAATACATACATCTTTTGCAATCACTTTATTGAATACATTTAAAATGATGCAGTGATTTAAAATTTGGTTAAGAATGTTTGGATTGGGTAGGTATCCAATCAAGCATATGATACAAGTACACTTGTAGCAAGGTGTAAGTCACTTGCTATGACCCTACAAATATTTTGTATTGTTACAAGTGCACTTGTAATAATATAATATACTTAATAACAATACTACAATTATTTGTATAGTTGTTGCAAGTAATCAATAAATTGTTGTAGGTGTCTAGTGATGAGCTACAAGTGTCTAGAAAAGTGTCACAAATGTTTTATACCATATTGTAGTTCTTTGGGATTCAAGAGTGATTCTTTTGTGATAATTATTTGCTATTACTTTCAACAATGTTTTGAGTGCCAAAAAGGAGGGGCAATGAGTGTATGTTTGATATTGGGGTCTATGGAGTCTTAGTGGTGACTTGAAATGTCATTTGGATGCATATGGAGTTAATTATATTAATTCGATCTTGTTGTAGGTTGTATGTTTGAGATTAGGGTCTATGGAGTCTTCGTGATGGTATGAAATGTCCTCATGATGCATACAATCAATTATATTTATTCATGCTTGTTGTGGGTTAGTTTAAGAGACATAATAGTAGTGGGGAAGTTATTTTGAGTAGGATAAAATGGATAGGTAGTTTTGCCTCTTAATTGAGTAGGATTATGGTTGTCTTAGGTACATATGGTATTCTTTGTGGTTGGTGATGGATAACACAATGATCATGTGACTTCATGGTTGAGTTGTTTCATCTTCTTAGAGTTGCAACAACAATTTTCCCTTGTGGGTGAAATTCTCTTTTTTACATGTGGGTATACCATTTATCTTGGTCATATCAATGATTGCGGCTAGTACAAGCTATTGGGAATTGTAGACACTGAAAATTGGTCTAGGCCTGCGAGTACCACTTTCACCATAATTTTCTAATGTCCATGGTCACAATTAAATAATCTTAATTATTTAATTATTTCCTAAACACATCTTTCTTCTATTAATTAAATAACCTTTTAATTATTTAATTAATTCATTATGACCCTTATTCAACTTTGATTAATTAAATCAATCTTATTTATTTAATTACGTCTCTAATTAATTAATTCTCTTTCTAAATTAAATAATTTATTATTTAATTTACCTTTTATCATATTTCGACTATAATTAAATATTCATTTCGAATTATTTAATTATTCAATTAACCTTTTCAGTCAATTAAATTATTTATTTAATTAAATCATTTCAATTTCAAATGTTGAATTAAAAATTAACATTTAATTCATAGATAATTGTTTTTGTTACATTCTTCTATCGCCCACTTAACTAATTATTCACTCACCATCTGACTCGAGATCTATTTAAATCCATCAGTTATCTCCAGATTTAATATTTGATCGTCTCTGCAAAGAGACTTTTTGTCATACCAATCAATTAACTAGTTAAGACTCGAATGCATGCACATATTTATTAATTAAATATCTTTATTTAATTAATTCATGTGTGCATTCGAACAGGTCGTTGTTGAGTTCTAACTTTATCATTTTCACTCAAAGTCTTATTCTTCTATTTTCGAAGACTTTCAATTGAAGATTAAATCATTTATTTAATCTTAATGTCTATTCTTAAATATTTTCGAACAGTCTTAACACCAGATTAAATTATTATTCTAATTTAATCTTTATCCTACAGAATTTCCCAACTCACGTTCTAACTGGCACACATCTCACATCACATGGCATTCAACAATCTCGATCGTTGATCTCTCTTTCGAATCTAAGCTGATTGTTCAAAAACCAGCTTTCTATAAATTGGCTGACCTTTGCCATTATTCCTCCTCCCGAAATCTATATACTTTTAGAAGAACTTGTTAATCTTCGATATTTTGCTTTAAAACATGCGTCAAGGCTATACTTGCATACATACTGAAAATATGAGGGGAAGAATACCATCACAGAAAAATGGAGGAAAATCAAGATAATTCGAAGAGGTGGATTGATATTCGGTGAGATTGTTTCATATTATGATATTGCTATTAGGATTCAACCGCTATGAGATTGTTATATATTATGATATTGCTTTATTTACTGTTTAATTTATTTACTTCGTTCTTTGTTGTTTGATTTAGATTAATGCATGTTAGATTAGATTTAACCATCTTTGATTGTAGCGCTATTTTATCTATGTTACATTTGGTGAACCCGATGTGAAGACACTTCAATCTTCGCGAATCCATTCCATTTTTTTTTTTAATTTTTATTTTGCAGATATTGTACAAAAAATCACATTTGATTGACGAAACAACACATCTGAGTTTGCGAATTGCATCTGAAAAATCCTGAGACGCATCTGATGACACGAGATGCATCTGAGACTTCCCGCAATGCATTTGAATGATAACAACACAACACATCTATGGGTTAAAATGACGCATTTGGGCTGGTAACACTTTCAAATTTCAATTTTCCGTATTTTCATTTTTTGATATTTTTCATTTTGTTTTTCGCTAACCTTTTGTTTGCATCATGTGATTTAGGAGGATAACATTGTTTTTGCAGGACGAAGCGTAGAAGATATTGAAAACCAAACCCATTTTCTTGCAAGATGAATGACAAAGACCAATAAAACTACTAACAAGTTGCATGCAGGACCTGTTGTTGAAGATTGTAAATATTTAAAATGAACTTTTGTGCTTGGTAGTTAGAAAATTGTCATTTAGCTTAAAATTAACCAGTGTTCTTCATGTCTGTTTATGTTTAGTATATAACCTTGATTCGGTATATCGTAGTATCCTCTCCCCTTGCACATTCGTGCAATCTTGGGTGTAAGAGAACCAGTTACCGACTCTAGAAATTTGGGCCTACGTTGGTGGATAAGAGTAACTAGTGCGACTCAAAACTGGCGATGGGATTTTTCGCTGAGCCACTCCCAACTGGTATACAAATTTTAATACTCGAGGAAAGCTCAGTATTACGAGGATCCCAACGGACAAGCTATTGATTCCCTAGTACCCTTGAGGTGCATTGAAACCTATAGAGCCTAACCTCTATAGACTGGGATGATATTGCCTCTTGCATGGCTCTTCTGAATGGGTGCTCGAACTAAAAAGCCAACTTGTTGTAGTTTTTGCCAAAATCCCATCTATTTACTGGTGCAGCAGGTCAAACCTATGAAGCCATCTCAAATTCTTACAGTTCATGTATAGAGATGAAATGTATGCCATGGAGTTTCAAGGGTATAGTAGCTTGGATGCCCTATATAAGTGAGTGTCATGGAGGGGAGCCAATGGGGTCAAGCTACTAGTCATCCGCCTTGAATATGCGTAGCTGGAGAAATCCAATTGAGAACTCAATAAATACTGTCCAACACAGCCTAGGATTGTACTTGTCTTCTAATTTTAACAGATTCATAAACGTTAAACTGAAAACACTTTGTATTCTATGATTTTTTTTGTTGTATTTGTCAAACTTGATCTTAAAACTGAGTCAGTCGTAACTTTGTCATCAGAAAACCGCAACTATAAACAAAGTCGCAATTGTCAAATTTTGAATCGCATGTGTCTTCACGAGTCACAATTGTCAAACGGAAAACCGCATGTGTCTGTCAACAAATTTAGTTTTCAGAGTTTAGGTACCGTGTCGCATATGATTTTTGAGTGGCATCTGATTTGTGAGTCGCATTTGTCATAACTTAAACTACATCTGTTTACGAAGGGCACATTTGTTTGTCAACATTCGAGACTAGAATATATCAGTTACTCACATTTTATATTAGAACCGCATCTGTCAAATCTATCAACGCATCTGAAACCTGAGTCGCAATTGACTGTCAACAGAAAATCTTGAAAACTGCAAACTTAGTCCGAAAAACAAATTGTCTTTTTCATTTCTGTTTCTTACGATCAACCTTGGAGAAAAATTGGAATTTTTTTCAAAAACCTTGCATTAGTTAGGTCTCATTTACATCTTAGAGATAGTTGTCTTAGTTGCAAAAAACTTAGTTACCCCATAAGAATTTGCATATCATAGAATAGACTAACTTTTCACATCATTGGATACGTTCATGCTTCAATTTGTCATTATCATTGAACCTAGTCATTATTGTCTTACTAGTGAATCCTTCCAGCTCATCAGTCTAGTTTGGATAATTCATCTTATCATTTGTCTTTTTCCTACATTAGGTTCCTTGGTAAAGTTAAGTCATAGCTTTGGGTTATTCCATAGGTGGTAAGTTGTACCCAATTAGAATCAGTTACTGTCATAACATATGTCATCCTAGTCTACATAATTTTAGGAATATTTGATTTTAGTGACATCCTTTATATTCAGAAAATCCCCAAAAACATAGAAATAGGACATATCAGTTTTTAGACATAGTTTTGCATTTCCCCTTTTGAGGAATATTTTCATGGTTGAAACAAGGGCTAAGAAGAAACAAAGAGAAAAGTTAGACTGCAACGAGTTCATCAATCCTTTCGGAAACCAACCATCAGGGAAAGAGAGACCACACAAAACTTTGCTTGAAAAACACGTCACTAGAGACACACAAGGAAACATTTTTACTAAAGACATAGATGTTGTCGTACAAGATCCTGAGTTTGCATCCTCTATGGATGAGTGTTTTGCAAATGATCCCCAATGATATCTAGCAAATTTTCTAGTAGAAGGTGCCACACTACCACCAAGATTTGACGTTCACACTTTGAAAACAACATCTACTCAACCAACACAAACCATGACATCAAGTGTCTCTGTTCCTCAAATTACCGCAACAATACCAACTGGAATACCTACTCAAACATCATCAATTGTAAACACAACCCCATTCAACATAACACAAGGTTCAATTCACTGTGGGAGCATCTTCATCAAACCCCTTTGACACAAACACTACTGGTAAAAGATCCAAAGTTGACACGAACACAACTATACCACATACTACCATTCCGCAAATAGGGGTTACACATAACATTCCAACAGGAAATATTCCTATACCCAATTAGAACATTCCAACAGGAAATATTCCTATACCCAATCAGAACATTCCAACAGGAAATACTCCTATACCAAATCATAACATTTTGACATGGAACATTTCTATACCAAATCAGAACATTCCAACATGATATATTCCTACACCGAATCAGAACATTCAAACAAGATATATACCCTCGCCAAATCACAATCCATCATAGAATATTGCATTCCAGAACACTTACATTGATCCAAACAACACAAAAAAAATGTCAATGACACAAGTAGATGTTCTCCAAAATCAAATTTAAGCTCTCCAACAACAAATGGACACTATGTCTATGTCCAAAAAATGAACTATCTCAGCGCAAGATTTATGTCTATGTCCTTTTGACAAAGCGCTATACATGACACCCTTCCCACACAGATACATTATACCGAATTTTCCTAAGTATAATGGGAGGAGGAATTATGCTAATCTTTGACATAATTTTTGACAACATGCATGGACATCTCATATGACCCCACGTATTTAATGAGATTGTTTCTGCGAACCCTTGTTGGGATAGCACTGGAATGGTTCTCTAAACTACTGTATGGCATAAGATCATGGGGCGAATTAGCTGAGAAGTTTGTCGAACACTTTGCCTTCAGCATAGACAATGAAATAACAATAGATACCTTGTGTCACACTACACAAGAAGAGGGTGAAACTTTTACCACTTTCTTCCAGAGATGGAGAAGTTTAGCTAGTCAATGTCCAATGAAGATACCATAAAAAAAAAGTTCACGATATTCCTTGAAAATATTCATTCAAAACTGAGAAGTGACTTAATAGTACATTGTTGTACCTCATTCCTAGACTTGGTTCAAAATGGAATTATACTAGAAAAAGGCCTTATTGACAAAGGAGACATTAAGGTACCAGGCAAGAACCCAGTTGTTCAACATCAAAATGCTCCCAACGATAGAAACAAGTTTTGGTCTAGAAACAAGAATGTAACAAATGAAAGAATTGTTGATGCTAATACCCTACATGCGAGACCTGTAATCACACTTAGAGGTTACACCCCCAATCAGGACATGATTAATAATCCGGATCAAACTGCCAACTTTGTCCAAAATTCGCAACAACAACAACGACCACAAAGGAGATTTCCTAAATATGAATTTACCCAGTTGGGGGGACCAATTGAGATAGTTTTCAAAGAACTGATCAAACATAATCTCCTAAAACCTCTAGAACCAAAATAGTATGATCCTGGACAGTTTAAACCCTCATGGTGGGATGATAACACCTATTGTGAGTACCATCAAACAAAGGGACACAACCTACAACAATTTCGACAACTCAAAAACATCATACAAGATTTTGTTGAAGACAAAACCATAGAAGTCAATGGGAATAAACATACCAAGAACATTGATCATAAGGTCTTCACAGATCTATTACATGACCATGGGAAAGGAAAAGCCTCCAATTCGGGAACTAAGAATAATACCTTGACCAATTATAATAGTGCTAAGTATGATTATAAACCAGGTACCATCATCAATCATATCCAAGTTGCTGATGAAAATATCTATACCATTACCATAAAGAAGCATCCTGAATGTGTTGTCAATACACGCAGAACCAAGATAACCCTTCCAAGTCCTTCTTTAGAGCCACCAACATAGTCTTCCAAGTCTAAGTATAATTTGCTTGACTAGTTGGGCAAGACCCCAACACAGATATTCATCTTGGAACTATTGACTATATCGCCAGATCATCGAGCCATTCTAGACAAAGCCTTACAGAGCACTATCGTACCTACCAATTTAGATGTGAATCATTTCAAAGAAATGGTAGGATACTTAACCAATTCTAATCATGCCACATTCTCTCAACAAGATTATTCCACTGAGAAGACACATCATAAAAATCCCTTACACTTAGAAGTTCTTGTCCATCAAACTAAAGTCAAACGAGTCTTGGTAGACGAAGGAGCAGAGTTGAAACTTTGTACCTTGAAATTGGTTAAGGCATTAGGATTCTCAGAAGCATGCATGAACACCACTAAGAGTATAGTCATTAAGGCATATGACGATAAGGAAATATCATCCAAAGGAGTTGTTACACTCCCCATCAGGATTGGCCCTACAATTATGGACACTAGCTTCCAGATCTTGGATCTCACCCTTCCCTATAACCTTTTGTTAGGTAGACCTTGGATACATGCAATGAAAGCCATACCTTCCACATATTACCAGTGTCTTAAATCTCGTATAATGGCACCGAGGTCAGCATCGATGGTGATCCAGATCCTTTTCAATATTGCACAAGCCTACATGAAATACCACAACAATAGGTGCCAGTTAACCAAGAAGCCTCATCATCTACCTTATCCATGTACGTTGATCCATCAACTCTTACCAAGTCCATTTCATCACAAACATCACCATCCACTCCTAAGGTTGAGGTCCAAGACAAGGACTATGGAGAATATCACAAGAAGGCATCCTATTGTGTCAGTTAGTTGGTTCCAACTAAGTCATATGGTTTACCCACAATAGATATGAAGTGGTTAATTATCACACTCCATGTACCTCCTACAATTACATTGAAAAAATGGGGAGAGTTAAGTCAAGAGGCCGTAGACCAAGAAGATGTCACCTCTTGGTTGTATAAAGAAGACAATGGAAACCCTCCACCATCTATTCAAATAGCTAAGGATCAATATGGAAAAGGCTTCATGATAATGAAAAGCAAAGGATATGACAAACATAGTAGGTTAGGACTACATCAGAATGGAAGGATTGAACCAATCATTGTCTCACCATGGCCAAAAGGACTAGGCCTAGGGTTTCAACCGATTAGAATTGGTATTCCTGGTCCTCCATTATCATTACAAGAGGACGTAAGTGCTTCTGAAGACATCGAGATATCTCACAAACCACTTGACCCAGTTTATGATGACCCCCCTGACTCAAGTGACTATGAATGGGATTCCCTTTCCTCTACTAGCATAATAGACCTAGATAGGCTATTTGGAGAACTTGATAAAATGCTACAACCCACAACAATTCCATCTAGCCCCCATCCTAAAAAGTTCTTATCTAAAGAAGAGTGGCTTAAACTTTATTATTGGGAAACCCTTGATCATGAATCCTCGACACCTAATGAACCATCTTCTGACGATGTAACCCTTGCAATTGTACCTCAACCAAGTTTACCAGTCTCTAGGAAAAATAAGAAAAAGGAGTTAGTCTAGAACTTCTGTAACCATGTTAACCACTCTATATTCACCTTTTCAACCTCCACATTTGATAACTCCGATGATGACATGCCCCTCGTATATCCCTAACTTATGGATTGGAATCAACAAGGTAAACCCATCTTAGGCATATTTGAGAGCGACGAAGCGATAACTGAGTTCATGGGACTTTGAGAAGGCATACCTAGAGGGGATAATAAAGCTGGCTTTACCATAGAATTGGATGACAAAGCATATTTTGGGGAGTCTGTTCATACCTCTAGTCGCAAAAGTGAAAATAAAAAGAAAAATAGTGAAAAGAATGAAAATGACAAGTCCCTAGGTGAAAACTGAAAGGTGCCTTTGGACGAAGAAATAGTAAAAATAAAGGACGTATGTGAGGGCGAAAACCTCTCTGAGGCACCCAAGGATGGAGGTTTGAATTTTCTCCCCGTTGCTCAAGAAATATCACCGATGTTAGTAGAAGAGTTTGTCAAGATCAACATAAACACAAAAGAAAACCCTCGGGTAATATATTTTGCAACATCTTTGATAGAGACAAAAAAACTAGAATTTTGAGACTTCTTCACAAAGAGACAGATAAATTTGCATGGTCATATGTTGATATGCTTGGGATGGATCCGGACCTGATATTGCACCATCTACCACTACAACCAAGAATTAATCCCGTCAAACAAAAGCTAAGAAAGATGCATCCACAAATTGCTCTACTAGTCAAAGCTGAACTTAATAAACTACTGGATGTCGGATTTATTAGATCCATAGAACTATGTAGAGTGGATATCAAATCTTGTACCAGTGACCAAACCATCTGGGGGAATTCACATTTGTACAAAATTTAGGAATATCAACAAGGCATGTCCTAAGGATGACTTCCCTTTGCTGAACATCGACATGATAGTGGACCTTACAATAGGATATGAGATGCTATCCCTCATGGATGGTTTCTCTAGGTATAATTAGATCATAATTTCTATTGAGGACCAAAAAAAGACAACTTTCACATCTCCATGGGGAACATACTGCTGGAACGTTATGCCTTTTGGGCTCAAAAATGCAGGAGCTACATATCAACGTGCAATGACGGCTATTTCCATGACCTTGTACATACTCTCATGGAAGACTATGTCAACGACATAATAGCCAAATCATTAAAAAGAGTAGATCATTTGAAGGTTCTAGATTAAATATTCCAAAGACTAGAAAATTACAAAGTCAGATTAAATCCAAAAAAGTGTCTTTGGAGTTAAATTAGGAAAAATTCTAGGATATATCATTTCTAGAAGAGGCATTGAAGTGGACCCCGCGAAAGTAAGATCTATAGTGGACATGCCTTCATGAGCTAGCATTGGTCAACTAAGAACACTACAGGGGAGGTTACAGTCTATCAGACGATTCATAGTACAATTAGTAGACAAAATACATCCATTTCAACATTTGCTCAAGAAGGGAGTACTATTTTTCTGAACACCCAAATGCCAAGAAGCACTAGGAGCCCTTCTCGCACAAAATGATGATCAAGGTCATGAAAGGGCAGTGTACTACATCAGTCGTATCTTGGTGGGATACGAACTAAACTACAATAACATAGAACGTGCCTGTCTTGCAATAGTCTTTTCTACTAAAAAATTTGGCACTGTATGCTAAATTGACAAACCATGCTGGTTGCAAAGATTGATCCTCTGAAATATCTCCTAAGTAAAGCAGCATTAACAGGCCGATTGGCTAAATGGGTGATGATACTTAGTGAGTATGACATTTAATATGTGGAAAGGAAAGCTATAAAAGGGCAAGTAATTGCAGTTCAATTAGAAGGTACACCAATTAAGGTAGACCATCCTTTAGTGGAAGATTTTCCTGATGAGTTTATCTTCAAAGTTGACACTAGAACCAAATGGAAGTTATACTTTGTCGGGTCACATAATAATCGAGGTTCAGGAGCAGGCATACTATTTGTTACACCTCAAGGTGATACTATTCCTAAATCATTCAGGATTGCTTTCCCATGCACCAACAACATAGCGAAATATGAAGCCTTAGTGACAAGACTAAGAATGGCAGCCCAATGGAAGATCAAGAGTCTACATGTTTATGGGGATTCTCAGCTAGTAATCTGGAAAGTCAATGATGACTATGAAACAAAAGATGAGAAACTTTCCCCTACAAGCGCATGGGTGATAGTTTCAAGTAGTAATTTGATGACATCACCTTTCAACAAATACCATGCATTCAGAATAGGGCAGTAGATGCTATTGCAATCGTGGGTTCCTTATTGGATATTCCCAGCAATGTGCCTAAATTTGAGTTTTTGGTCGAACAACTTTTGGTCCCTACCTACGATGTCCCCGATTCCACGATGGTGTGTACGATTGTTGGTCCTACTTCCCCTTGGTACAAGGATATATACGACTATCTAAATGCCCAAATCCTACTTTTAGACCTGTCAAACAACCAACGTAGAACTTTTATCCATAGGTTTGCCAAATACACCATCATCAGAGATACCCTGTATAGAAGTATAACACCTTAATGAGATGTCTCGATGCTGAAGAAACACAAGCAACCATATGTGGAGTACATGAAGGTATCTGTGGATCCAATTCTAGTGGTCCTACTCTAGCCCACAAGATTATGAGATTAGGTTATTATTGGCCTACAATGGAAAAGGACTCATATATCTTTGTCAAGAAATGTTGACAGTGTCAGATACACGAAGATTTGATACGTGTGCCAACATAGGAGCTCTGTCTGATTACTTCACCATGGCCCTTTTCCCAATGGGGACTTGAACTCATAGGTAAGATGCACCCTCCATCATCCAATGGCCATAAATTCATCATAACCGCCACCGAATACTTCACCAAACGGATTGAGGCTATTCCCATGACTCACATCACCTACACACAAATATCCAAGTTTATCCTAAACTACATAATCCGTTGGTATGGTGTACCTCAATCCATCATCATAGATAATGGTACTCCATTCAAAAACCAAGAAGTTTGCCATCTCTGTGAAGAATTCCATATCCAACATCATTTTTCCATCCCATATTACCCACAAGGTAATGACCAAGCCGAGGCGTCTAATAAAACCATTATCAAAATCCTCAAAAAGACTGTCAATGACGTTGGTCATGACTGACACCTATAGCTTAATCCGGCCTTATGGGCCTATCACACAAGCATCTGCACTCCCATCGCTGCCACTCCATACTCCCTGATATTTAGTTTTGAAGCTATCTTACCTATTGAGGTTGAAATTCCTTCCCTAAGGGTATCCTTGAAAGGTCATATTGACAATGAAGAGTATCGTGTGTCTAGATTGCATGAGTTAGAATTCTTAGACGAATGAAGACAAATGGTTCTAGATCATTTGCAATCATATCAGAACTGTCTTCATCACAACTATAATAGGAAAGTTCTAAATCGACACTTTGAAATTGGTGACGTGGTCTTAATGGAAAATCCTAAGAATCAGACAGAAAGAGAAAAACTAGGTAAGTTCGAACCTAACTGGTTAGGGCCCTACATTGTTACAAAAGCTTTTGGATCAAGAGTGTATCAAATATCTACCCCTAAAGGAGAACCACTTTTATCACTGATCAACAACCTTCATTTGAAGAGATTCTATGCATAGCTTCTGAGAACCATGTCTTAATCATAAAAAATCAAAAATGGAAAAAACAAAAAAATTGTTACCTTGATGAAAACCTGGCAAACAAGCGTCTTTGTAACACCAAAAAAATTGAAAAATCAATAAAAAAAGTAAAGAGAAATAATCCGTCCAATAGTGAAAACCACTTCGGTGGCACTATGGATAAGTACCATGGTGAAAACCTGGCAAACAGGCGCCATGTGTAGTCAACTTCGCTCCTTCATCTACCATCATTCCAATAAGACTTTTCACCATCACTCATAATAAATGGTTGTCTTATCCATTACTTGGAACGATTGACATCAAGTCCACTCCGTCTCCCCGCTCCATCCTATATGTCTTATTCCCAACTGGGGGTAAATCCTTGATCTGCATCATTTGGACCTTGTACATAACATCCCAATGTAAAAAAATGTCCTGAAAAAAGCTCAAAAACATCATAAAATGTCCTGGAAAAGATCCAAAATCATCAAAAAACTCCAAAAAAGACAAAAAATAAAAAAAACATGTCAAAAATACCAAAAACAGAGTCAGAGTCAGTTGTGTCAAGTTAGTCGTAGACATTGTCAAACTACGTTGCCTCTACGACTGGACGTAGGCAAGGCCATCTGTCGATGTGCCCCCGAGGCATTAGGTCTATCTGTCTAGGTTTTCAGGAACCACACACATAAAATCATGACTCATTCTTTGTATATGTCAAAGTCACTGGTCATGTCGAACTGTGTTGCCTCTACGACTGGACGTAGGCAAGGCCATCAATCGATGAGCCCCCGAGGCCGCACTAGGTCAATCCATTAGGGTTTATCACACTCATTATCACACACATCGTCTAAACAATAAATTAGGTTCATATTTGTCAATTATTCATGTCAGTCAAAGTCAAGTTGAACTACGAGGTCTCTTCATGTACAACGTAGGCAAGGCAATCAATTGATGAGCCCCCGAGGCTGCACTAGGTTAGTCCTTTAGGGTACATCATATCAAGTCCACATAAGTCAACACACACACTCATAATAGTCAAAGTATCAAAACAAGTCATGCATCAATAAGACAAACATGGAAAAATTGTCATCAAGTCAAAATAAAACATATTGTCAAAACAATTAGCCTATGTCTTAAGCAAGATATGTCTTTCTTGTCAACAAGCATCGTCAATTATCATAGCCTCATGTAGCTTTTCGCATCAACGACATCAGGCTCAATGTCTTATATGACCTGTGTCATTCTGAAACCAAGCTTTGTCATGCCTTACACAAATGATTGCAAAGTCGAAACCAGACTCAACGTCTGATACAGTATGTGCCATCCCTCACATCGAACTATGTCAAACATCAAACAATTATACAAGATCAATTTTTGGCAAATATTTTTATTGGCTTTTTGACTTTATATCTTATTTTGTCTTATCTTTATATAGATTTGTATTTAAGTTCAGTTACTAGCTTTCTCAAGAATGTCCCTTGAAGGATTTAGAGAAGCAAGGATGTCCTAGGACTCTTTTTCTTTGACTATTGTCCGAAAACTGTCTTTTAAACTTTTGATTTTGAGTCATGTTACTAGTTTCCTCGAGGATGTCCCATGAAGGATTTAGAGGAGCAATGACGTCTCACGACCCATCTTTTATTTGTTTGTTGTCTATGGTTTGTCTGGACAAAAAGACTGGGGCAATCTTTCCTTTAGTATGAGTTAAGACACTCCTTGTCTGCGACTGTCTATTTTTCGCAAGTGGATGACTTTGTACACTATGGTCTATCTCATATCATGGTGTGTACTATCCATTTGTGTCAATCCCACCCAATGATGATAAAATGCAAAGCTTAGTATAAATGTGGAAAAATATCGAAGATTATATGTCCTTCAAACAACCTTTCTTGTTTCATACTAACATTTTGAATTTATCTATGCTAACATGTCTTCTATCCAGCATAATGATAGAGTCCTGTGACACACACAACAATTTTTTTTTCTGCATATGCATACATTCCACAAAACATTATGTAAACAGTGTCGTATGTCTATATATAGTACATCATATAGTTATGCTGAATTTTAAACAAGTATGAACTTTAGGCATATTCATTGTATATCTAGGAAAAATCATGGCATAATAGGCATTCAATCATCATAAGGTACATAATGAAAGACATTACATGTACATAACCATTGTCAACATATAGCATCACATGTAGATAGCAGTGCATGTATAAACATAAAATTACATCCCATTATCATAAAGTACATATGTTCATCATCATAGGCTGCATGAACACATCATAATGTAGAAACAATCATCCATAACATGTGCATATCAGATATACAAAAATATATCATAGAGTACATAATCATATGGAAAAATGCATCATCATAAATAGAATTGCATATCATATGAAATGCCACCAAAAATCATATATATATATCGCTCAATATAAAAATTTTCACAATACAATGTCAGAATGTCTCAATAAATAAAAAGGAGCTCGCAGGTTCTTTGATCAAAATACAATGTCTATAGATATGAAAATGTCAGTGTGTCCCATTGCCACTACTCCCATGTGGTGAATGTGGAGGGAATTGTCACTGAGGTACTCTCGGTGTGGTGGGAGGCCTGTCATATGGACCTATCCTCGATGGTCCTACTACACCCTCTGTGCTCTATGTCCTCGTCTGACTCCTGCTCCATGATCTATGGCTACGTGTCTCTAAAAAACTAGGAGCTTGTCTATCATCAGGAAACACTGAATCATATAGATCCCTGTAATAGGAAGCCCTCTCCACTGCTCTAACTAACTCACGAGAAAAACCATCAGATGATGTGCCAAAATAGAGACGTCTGATCTTTGTAAACTGCTACTCTATCTCCTGCTTGATCCCTCTCCATGAGAGCACCGTCTCTCTCCATTCGCATGGCATCTCGCTCTGCGGTAACCACTCTCAGCCTCTCCTCCAATGACTCCATGGAATTGTCCCTAGGAGCCTCCTCATCCCGCCTCCCCTCTACTATCCAATCTCAGAGCTCTCTCTCCTGCTCCTCCATGGGTATCTACTCCTCAACATCATCCTCTCTATAATCTGCTAGTATGCCAAGGGGATCAATATCCATGTACTCTCTCTCGACCTCCTCCTCTGCATGCTCCTATCTGCCAACCTCTGCCTCCGCATGCTCCTCTACTACCACCTCCTCGACAACATGCTCTCCCCTTATCTCCACTCCACCCTCGAGATCCAACATCAGTATATCCTCTACCTCCACCTCAACCTCATGGATAGGTGACAATCCACCCACCTAACCACCTCTTCGCCCTCGCCGACCTCATATACCACCACCACCCCTCCCATCATCACCACCATCTATGCCTCCAACTTTGCCACCACCTCTACCTATGTGCCACCATCTCGAACCTATCCCTCATCTCTCCACTGGTGCTAGCTAATCTAGATATGTGTATGGCATAGGACGATGCACAACCCACCATGTATCATAAGCAACAATAGTCCCTGGATCCGCTGCTCCACCCCTCCATCCCCACTATAAAGGCTACAAAGCCTGAATATCTATCTCTTCAGTAGCAACTGGTATCATAGGCCCCCACTAAGGAACCTCTCTGGATGATCAAAGAAAATTTGCTCATCCTCTAGGCTCATCCTGCACCTCTTCGAACTATCTCAACACACGATCTGGAAAAATTCCTCTCAATAATATGCACACTAGAGACTGTCCTCCAGATCAGGTACTGTGTCTACCGACAAAAAGGTAAGTGTCTATCCTCATCTAACCATCACTCACAATCCATGTAAGGTCTCCATGTGAACTGAACCAAAGTATCCAAACTGTGTCTCCAAAATCTTGTGTCTCCCACATGGCTCTATGTAATGTTTCCCGCATAACAAAAAACATAAGGAGATCTCGTATCGCGCTCAACAGTAACAAGAGGACGGAACACAACAATGTGTTTCCATGCCCAAACCATAAGAAGAGTAGTACCACAACTCATCAACTACGCATCTGTATAAGCTATATCATGAAGATGGAAGTAAAGCATGGCTAATAGACAGGGACCCCAAGCATACACAACTTCCCTCTCTAGCATCCCAACTAACATCTCCCCCACCCAATAGGAAATCCATGACCATGATGGTCAGGAAGAACTATCCCAACAATCAATGAACATAGTATACAGTCAATCCGCTCATATCTATCCGCTAACACCTGCCATCTAATCTCATAGTTCTCTATCCCTAAACTATGAATATCATCATATACATAATATCTACTAATCTCGCTAAAACCCCTCTGGGTATCATACATCACTCTCTCGCCTCTGATAGACAATCTAAGAATCCTGTAGACATCCTCCAACGTGACGGTTGCCTCTCCAGTAGGCAAATGAAACGAAGAAGTCTCAGAATGCCACCTCTTGCATAGGGCAATAAGCATACCTCTGTTTGCTTGAATAGTGGGCATGGTGCATACGTGATGAAGTCCAAGTCTCCATAACAAGC
>CM021102.1:802321053-802341381 GCA_007115665.2 Sequoiadendron giganteum
AGTACACTTCCAGAGGATTTCATAATTTTTGGATTGAGGCATGGATCAAGAGGGAGTTATTTGTTTTGTACAACACTTAGCAAAATGGAGTTGCCAAAAGAAAGAAAAAATCTATAGTAGAGGCAGCTAAGGCTATGATCCATGATCAAAGCTTATAGATTTTCCTATGGGCAGAGGCTTCTAGAATTGCAATATATGTTCAAAATAAAAGTCCTCATCGGATATTGGGGAACATGACTCTAGAGGAGGCATTCACAAGTGTGAAGCTTGAGGTTAGTCATTTAAGGATATTTGGATGTCCTGTGTACATTCATGTGCCCAAGTACAAATGAACAAAATTGGAACCTTAAGGCAGGAAGGGTACATTTGTGGGCTACAATGAGTCTTCAAAGGCTTACATAATATACATCTTAGGGCAAAAATAGATTGAGATTAGTCAGGATGTCTTCTTCGAAGAGGAGGTAGCCTTTAGGAGATTTAAAGGATATTACATGGAGATGGATAGTGAGGAGCAGGAGGCTCCAAAGGATATGGATTCATCCCTCAATTATACTCTTGACATTCAAAGGGATTTTGACGAACTAGCTGAGACTGTTGATCCAGTTGATCCTATAGAACCAACTGATGGTTCTATAGATATTGTCATAGGCCAGAAGAGGCCCCTGTGGACTTGACAAACCATGCAGGAGGAAAAAAAAATGTAGCTCCCCAAGGCACTCTTAGGGAGAGCAAGAGACCTCAGAAGTTCCTAGGTTATGTGGCATTGATGAGTCACACTATTGATTTTGAGCCTTCTAGTTATGAGGAGGCATCTAGCCAGTAGGTATGGAGAGATGTGATGATGAAAGAGTATTGGTTCATCATTAAAAATGATGTATGGGATGTTGTTTCAAGAACTGGAGGGAAGTTAGTAGTGAATTCCAAATGGCTCTAAAAAATCAAGCATGCAGCTGATGGAAACATTGAGAAACACAAGGCAAGATTTGTGGCAAGAGGATTCTCTCAAAAGGAGGGAACAAATTATGAGGAGACATTTTCTCCTGTTGCTCAATACACTTCCATCAAGATGATTATTTCCATTGCCTTCACCAAGGGATAGAAGTTACATCAAATGGATGTAAAGATTGCATTTCTAAATGGTGTTATTAAGGAAGAAGTGTATATTGAGCAGCCAGACAGCTTTGTGATTCATGGGAAGTTGTCTCATGTGTGCAGATTGAAGAAGGATTTGTACGGTCTTAAATGAGCACCTCGTGCATGGTATGAAAGGATTGATAGATACTTGATGAGTTTGGGTTTCACCAAGAATGATGTAGATTCCAACCTTCATTTCAAGATTGTTGATGGCAAGGCCATGATCTTGGTCCTTTATGTTGATGATCTATTTATCACTAGAGCAAAGAAGCACATTGTCCAATGTAAGGAGTTAGCCTTTGAGGTTGAGATGAAGGACCTTGGCCTTATGCATTACTTCTTGGGATTGGAAGTATGGTAGAGTCTTGATGAGATCTTCCTAAGTCAAGGGAAATACACTGTAGATATACTGAGAAGATTTGGGATGTTAGACTATAAGTCCATGGCTACACCGATGGAGACAAATTTTAAGAAGTTGAATGACTATGCTTTTGATTAAGATTTGGTAGATCCCACTATGTATAGATAATTGATCGGGTCATTGATGTACCTTTTCAACACCAGACTAGACATCTGTTTTGTAGTGAGTGCTCTTAGCCAATTCATGTGTGATCAAAGACAGATACATCTGGTTGTAGCAAATGATGTACCGAGATACTTGCATGGTATTGTGGGATATGGCTTGAGGTATGCTTCCAGTGGAGATCTAAGATTACAAGGCTATTTTGATTCTGACTGGGATGGGAGTGTGGCTGATAAGAAGAGCATCTTCGGGTGTTGTTTCAGCTTGGGGTTTGCCATGATTTCTTTGTGTAGCAGGAAGCAGTCCTATACGGCATTGAGCATAATAGAGGCTGAGTATATTGTGACATGTGTAGCATCCTGTGAAGTAGTATGGCTTAGAAAGCTCCTTGCAAGATTGTTTGGTCAGATGTTAGAGCCGACATTGATTCATTGTGATAACTAGACCTGTGTAAAGCTCTCAGTGAATCCTGTATTTCATGATAGGTCAAAGCATGTGGAGGTCAAGTATCATTACATCAGAGACATGGTGTTGAGGAAAGATATTCAACTCCAGTATATTTGTACTGATGACCAGACAACTGATATCCTCACGAAGCCTCTTTCCAGCATAAAGTTTGTGTACTTCCAAGAAAATATTGGGGTGGTGGAGAATATCGCCCTTGCCGAGAGGGGGTCAGAACATCATTAAGATATTCTCACTATGTCAGGGGAATGGAAAAAATGATAGACTGATCTGTCATAGCGTATATTTCTTTGAGACAGAGAAATATGAGGTAAAAGCCCTTGTAGCATATATTTCTCTGAGATGGAGAAATATGAGATGAAATCCCTTTTAGAGTATATTTATCTGAGATAGAGCAATATGAGGTGAAACCCCTTATAGCATATATTTCTCTAAGACAGAGAAATATGAGGTGAAAGCCCTTGTACATAACACATCTCTGATATTGAGTTGTGTTTCCCATAATTGGGTGTAGCCATTGTGGACGTCATGTTGAGAGAGTCCATGATGAGACATGATACCCTTGAGTGGGACTCATGGAAGATTTCCCTATGATATGAAGAAGTCCTTGCTGACGAGAATACCTCCCTAGCTAAGAGGGAGTATTAATGTTTTTGGGTAGCTTCGGGAGGTATTACCTAAAAGAATTCACACAAAAGGAAGAAGACAAGTTGGCCTAATAACAATAAACAATTATTAACATTGTTGGGTCGGCTCAAGTGAAGAATTTCTCCCATCTTACTCTTGGATTTGTATAAATAGGAGAGGGACTCTCCTCATTTAAACATACATTCAGTTCTCTCTTTTGGTGATCGAGGAAGTTCACTACCATAGAAGTCTTAAGGAAAAGGATGAATTATCTTATGAAAGTGTTGGATTATATCATTGTACTCTACTTATCTTGGTTGGATTCTCAAGTGCTATTTTGGCACTGTTTTACCTGATTTATTATTAGTAAATATTTGTTGGGTTTTTCTCCCTTGAGTAGAAGGGTTTTCCCAGGATAAAAATTTTGTGTTCTCTATTCTGTGTTTATTTTTATACTTAATATTCACATTTGATCCAAAATTAACAATAGAAGATCAAAAATATATATCATATCGAAGAGTGTGGAGTTAAGACATGTATGGAGGAAACCAAAGTAAAATTGGAGGTATTGCTTGAATTATGATAGTTTCTATACAAGGGGTAAAAGAGAAATGGTAATAACATATTAAAATTTAGAAACTTTAATAAGATTAATTTAAAAAATATACAAGTATGAACATTAACTTTTTATTTTTTAGGATTTAAAAAATGAAACTCATAGTAAATTTGAGAATAAAATAAGAAAAAGTGACTTAGAGATGATCATTTCAAACAACATGATTGGATAGAGTGTGAGAATAGGTCAAGTGGGTGATTTAGTTCATAGAGTTATATTCTTGATCTCTATTTTGTGTGTATTTTAGACTGTTTGAAGGCAAGACTAGGGTTGGAAAGTATGATGGAATCCTCTATCTATAATGGATTCTATGACTTGTGATAGAGTCTTATAACTACAAAAACATACAAAATTTTCATGAACATCTTGTTGGTTTTATTTTCTATACTAACCCTTGAAATGGTGAAAAACGGAAGAGGCCCTTTAGGGGAGATCTCCCTTTGTGGGGGATCAATACATTTTTCTTTTATTTCATTAAATGAGGAGATAGTGATTTGATGGATTTGGACAAAATATATGACTGACTTACAACCTAAAAGGTAAGTCAACCTATCCTTGACCAAATATGAAAGTAACCTAAGAACGAAATACAATGATTCAATTGACCTAATGATGCAAATATAACATATCTGAGATATCACAGAGAAATTTGAACTTTAGAAATGGACTGAGCAAGACATTGTGCACTTGTGGTATAAATTTGAGCATGATTTTCAAGGACATTTCCTCCAAGGGCACCATTATCCTAGTAGGTCTTTTCTAGATCAGAGCTTCCAATTTTCATTTGCAAATTTTTCTTATCATTATCAGATCTTTTTGTAAGTGAGTTTTCATGAGTTGTCAAGGTGTAGGGTTTTGATTGCAACAATGAATAATTGATCTTCAAAGTTCCTTCAATCCTTTTTCAGACCTAAAACATGCACATTCAAAGAGAGAAGAAATTTTGGGTCATTTAGGGGCTTTCCCTAGTCAAACCTCGTATTAGTGTTTCCACTTCCACAATGACAATGCCAATGATAAAAGGATAAATGATAGGAAGGAATGATGAATCCAAAAAAAATTGCAACTCACCACCCTTTAATGGCTTCCTTGAAGGACTAAATTAATGCACATCTCCTCAAGGATTGGATATTTCTTGCTTGAATTTCTTGGAGACCTACAAGAATTGGTCTTCACAAACAATATGAAAACATAAACATAAACATACTCACATACACTTTGACATGATGCTTGGATCTTGAATTGTTGCAATAAATCCTCTAATGGCTGCTCTTGAATTTCTTGGTAATGCTCTTGATAATAATTCTTTCCTTTGATTCTCAATACTTCCACTTCATTTTCAAATGATGCAATAACTATGTATTTATACAAAATTATTCTAATTTCTAGAAAATTAAATCCCAATGACCAACTTTAGATACTTGAATTTCAAATAATAAAATTCTGACACTGACATATTTGAATTTGAGGCCAAAATAGGGGGACATAAGCATCCTAGGCACCAGTGTCCTAGACATATTTTCCAAAAATTAAGGAGTGGGGGGCAAAGCATTAAATGAGAGCATTTGTTTTGTGCTTGCAAATTATCGAAAAATATTTAAAATGGGCCACAAAATACATAATTTAGGAAATTAAGTGCTCAATTAGGTCCAATAACTTATGGGGGGAGAAAAAAATAGTATGAAATCATCAAGGGTGACAATTTACGATGCTACATTTAGCCCCCACTTTAGTGAGAGTGTGAAATTAAGCTCAAAATCACACTAAAGTAGAAAATATATGCCAAGAGGGGTTTGAATGTACAAATGTTGAAGAGATAGGATGACTATGAATCTAGGGGGATGTGCAAGCCCCCAAGATTCAAGATCCCATGAGAAACCAACATAAGCACAAAGGAACACTACAACAAGACAACATACACAAATGTACACAATTTCAAGATAAAATTCAAGAGGGTATAGATAGTCACGAGCTAGAAAGCTACATTATGCTAGGACCCACACCCAAAGGTGTTCATGACTCAAGGGCTAAAAAAGCTTGATATTTTCTAGGTGAATCACAAACAAAAGGTAACATGAGCTAGTGAAGTCCGATATTCACTAAGTGAGCCCCCAAGACAAAGTAGAAAAATGAGAAACACACAAGGTCTAGTGAATTCCAATATTCACTAGGTGTGTACCCATGAACATACATAGAATTATACTCCCTGATAACTTTGATAAGGTGCTACAAAAATGCTATGCCAATGCATCACTAAGTTCAACACGTGTGAACAAACTAAAGCAAGAATATGTCAATTTAAATGCATCAAAAAGTCTAACACATGTGAACAAATTCAATCAAATAATGCCAATGTATGCCCCCACCTTAGATAAATTTCAAAATAGTATGCTATGAGAAAATGCTTTAAGGTAGAAAAATGATAAATACGCCCATGCAATAAAGACATGAGAGCATATTTGGAAAACCCTATGACCATGATATGTTTCCAAATAAAGAAAGCTCATGGTAAGGGGTTTACTCCCAATGCAATACAACAAAAATATAAAGGATGAACACATAAGGGATCCACAGATCTAGAATCAATATATGTATTTGCTACAATGATATAATAGAGCTCGAAATTGACATCATTCCCCAAATAATCATGGAACAATGAACACAGTGGAAGCATGACACATAGAGAGAATGAAAAACTTTTGGGTCATTATGGAAGAGACCTAAATGTCTCAATTCCTTGCATCATCCCCAAAAGGAAAACACAAGAAAAAAAGAACAAAGTTTACGACATATAGAAAAATGAAGATACAAATAGAAGAATATCATGACAAATTTGTTTCCTTTGTATCCTTGTGCCAATGAAGAAACAAGGGTCATCCAAAGAAAAAAAAAAAACACAAAGAAATTCCAAGTACCAAAATATGAGAGATCACATCACATACAAGAAAATATAAAGAACACATAAATCAAACACAACAAAGGAGTACCGCACATGCGAGCTGACCTAAAGTAGGTCATCCACATCCCAATCTTGCTCATAATATATGAAAGGCAGACAAATAGCCAACGCGACTACACCAAGTTCCGTACTAGGAGCATCACCAGGTTCAACATGTGGCGGGTCACTCTCATCAGGAGGATCATCATAATTTCCCCCATCTAAATTTATAGACTTCAAAAACAACAAATTAAGCTCATTATGCACTTATTCATCAATTTTAGAAATTTTATCCAAATTTATCACCATGAGAGGTTTAATGATAATGTAGTTGTATGTTCTTGTTCAATTTATTGTTTCAGTTCCTTTTCTTGTTTGTAATTATTCTTGATTTGTTTGCATAGGTGTTTGATTGCCAGGTAATGTTTTGTTCCTTTCTTCCAACTGATAGGCAAGAGCATGACATATTTTCCTACGCTCTTTAGCATTTCTATTTCTTCTTGTTCGATTTTAAATTTTTGGAGATTTAAGGGCAGGTTTCTCGACTATCAGTGTCTTTTCTTCCCTTAAGGGAGGAACTGAAGGGACCACTAGGGGTTGGGAAACCACTATCTCTTTAGGTCTAGACACTTGTTTTATTTCAAAGGCACAAAAGGAATAATTTGACTGTCTCTTGGTATTTTGTATGATATTGTTGGAGGAACTTTAGCATACATACCTTGATTACTTGGAAGGGCCTTTTCTTTAGGCATGGGTTCATCCACAACTAGTGGGGGAGGAGGAACAACCATAGACCTATCTTTCTCAGAAATATTTCAAAGGCATAGTTCCGGTATGCGCTTTACCTTAAAATTTTGGTATGCTTGAAAAAGAAGTCCTCATTAAGTTTACTAGGTTCCATAGGTTGAGGCCAAAAGAAATCCAATGAAAAGTTTCCACAGGAAGTCAAAGGATTTACCCCACTATGATGCATTGTGTATATTTGATCTTCAAATTGGAAATTTATGCAGTTGTAGATAATCAATGACACAAAATTAATGGAGGGTAGCCATGGGTAGCTTAGATTCACATGTAATTGGTATAATGTTTGGATTATAGAGAATGACACATCTAATTGTTTCGGCCCAACTTTAAGAGGAAGAGTGATCAAAATTATTGTAGGGCGAGAAAAACCATCATGATTTTTCAAACATGATTTGGATTGTTCATAAGAGTCTTGATAAAGCTCATGCACATACAGGAACTCCTCAGTTATTACATTCTTGACACACACATGATCAATGAGTATTCCTTGTGTAGGTTTTTCATTGATACATCCAACGATATAGAGATGACCATTAGACACATGTATGAATGCGTCAATATGGGTGAAAGCAATGTCGGGTAAAAAAGTGGGTTGGACCTTACAAAGTTGAACATCTATTAAGTAACCATGCTATCTATGTCATTCTCAAAATCATTCATATCATAATTCTTATCATCACAAGCTTGCACAAAGTTGGATGTGTGATTTGGCATAGAATTTATAAAAAAATACAAAATTTGATTTGGAGGGGCAACAAACTTGTTTCCTTTGTCATTAACGTCACACAACTAGATGTGATTAGAGTCGATGAGTTCTTGAATTTGATGTTTAATATGTATGCACCACTCTATAACATGTCCATGTGTACAATGATATTGACAAAAGGCTTTTGGATTGAAGTTTGGAGATAATGATTTTGTTGTATCCACAGGTCTAATCACATGCAATTAGATTAAGTTCTTACTCAAAAGTTGTAACATGATTGAATGGAGGGAATCATGCAATTGTGTGAGTTTTATATCTCTTTCCCTAAATTGATATGGAGCTGAACTTATGACCGTGACTTGTGGTTCAATGTGGTTGGTTGTTTAAGGTGTGTTTATCTTGATAAAATTCTTGTTTTGTTTCTTGATTGGTTGATAGTTGTTTTGAGGTACGGATTCAGATTTATCACTAGGAGTTGATGAAGATGCTTCCTCATACTGGCTAATCACATTTTGATAGGCACAAAGAGATGTACAGAAGTGTGTAAAGGGTGGATATCTCATCAATAATATCTTATCCCTAATGCTGAGTTACAAATTATCAATGAACACTCTTTGAACATCTGCATCATGAAGAGTAAGATTGATTTATGAGTATAGTAACTAATATCACCCCATGAAGTTTGTCACCTTTTCATGTTTTCCTTGTTTTCACCTCACTAAATTAGTTAATGTAATTTTTGGACCTATGTTTGCTTGGAAATGTTGTATGAATGTATCAAAAAGCTTATTGAACGAATGAATCAAATTATTCAATAATGAGAAAAATCATCTAAAGGTCATGTCTTTCAATGACATAGGAAAGAGTTTAGCTAGGAGCTTATATTCAAAGATGAAGTCACCAAAAAATGTCATATAAAGTGATATGTGACTATTATGATCTCCTTTACTATTATACTTCTCAAACTTGGGAATTTATGTGTTTAACGACATGGTTGTTTTCAAAATTTCAAGTGAAAAAGGGCTCCTTTTGACATATTGTGATGGTTTTCAATTTTGAGCTTGGTTTAATGTGGATATTTTTTTTTGAAGTGAAGTCACATTTTTCAAAAGTTGATTGATGTCCAAGTCATTGATTGACATGTTTTGGGAATGTGGTGGATATGTTGGGATTGTGTAATTACTTGATGGACCACTATACATTGCAAGTTTATAAGAGGGGATGAATATTGAGGTGTCACATGTGATGTCATGAAGCTATAAGGATGCCCACTAGAGAACCCTAAGGTTGGAGTTATGCCATTTTTTTGTTATATCATTGAAGCTATAGTTGGTGATGTGTATGTAGGAATAGAGGCAATAGTTGTGGGGAGGGAGACTTGGCTTCCTCCTTGGCCTTGAGTGTATCCCAAAGATTGAGTGCAACTAGCCATCATAGTAATATTTTAATCCACAATATGGGCTAGGATACACAACACCTCTCATCCTTGGACATTATTGATAAATTTCCTTAAGTTGTCCACTATAGGCACTATTTGTTCAGTTAAGGATTCAATGCTTAAATAGTCTTGCAATCCCTCTAAGTCTTTTTCTAATTGTTTCATTTTGTCTTCAAGAACATGCAAAACAACAGTCTCAACATCTATAAAGGTGCTTGTTTTTTAAGTTTTCATTGGTATGGTAGGATTAGGGATCCAATCCAAAATGGGCATGGTATTAACAATACTTTGCATGAAAGAGTTGGAAGACTCAGGATCCACAACAGATGTAACAACAGTGTGGGATGCCATAAGTCTACAACTACATCTCATTGAAGTATTGGCAATAGGACACCAATTTTTGAAGCTCACATGAGTTTAAAAACACTAAGTGTGTCCAATATGAACACTAAATTGCCAAATAGTCACAGTAAAACACTCAGAAATAAAAATCAAAAAACAAAAATAGACAAACAACACAAAGATAGATGCCTGACAAAAATATGAGCCAAATAAGGTAGGACTAGGGTGCGCAAGGAACCTATGTCCTAGCTAGGGTTTTACAAAATTCAAATTTTGGTTGTCTGTAATACTATTTAAGGTTTCTGTGTTTGTGTGGAAATAGGTCTGATGGTGATTATTTTTTGAGAATTTGTTGAATTTAAGACTATGTAACACAAAATGTGAATATGCAACAATGTTAAAAATGTTTGAACAATAAATGACAATTGTGAATGTAATTTACAGATCTAAAATGTAACAATTGACTAATTCTAATATGCTAAATCTGAAAATGATGATATTGATATGATTTTTGAAACAAAAGAATGGAACTTTTCACTTTTTAGCTATATGCAAAATTCCCTAATGCATGCAATGACACTTTCAATTTGTTGTTTTCAAATTTTAAATTCCCCAATGTAGACTTGTGAATGCAATTGAAATGTATATTTGAGCTATAATGATTGAAATAAACCCTATTGCAACCTATAATGCAATATTATATGCAATTTTATTTTGAATTTTTATGCTTTTTATGAATGCAAAAATGAACACCTAATGAATAATGCAAATTAATGCAATGCAAAATCTATATGTAGGATGAATGGATTCAAATTTCAGAAGGTATATAATGTTAACATGTCAAATTCACCAAAATAAAATGTTTAAAAATGGAAGAGACCCTTTAGGGGAGATCTCCCTTTGTAGGGGCTCAACATATTTTTATTCTATTGCATTAACTGAGGAGATAGTGATGATGAGGTTTTGATGGATTTAGACAAGATATATGATTGAATTATAACCTGAAAGGTGAGTCAATCTATCCTTGACCAAATCTTGAAGTAACCTAAGAATGAAATAGAATGATTCAATTGACCTAATGATTCAAATTACTGTTCTGATGCAAATATAGTAGATCTGAGATATCACAGAGAAATTCAGACTTCATAGATGGACTAAGCAGGACACTATGCACTTGTGGTATAAAATTGAGCCTTATTTTTGAGGAAGTTTCCTCTGGGGGCACCACTATCCTAGTAGGTCTTTTTCAGATCTATTTTTGCAATCCTCGAGAGCTGAATCGAAGCTTTCTATTTTTGTCTACAAAATTTTTGGATCACTTTTGGATCTTTCTGTAAGTGAGTTTTCATGAGTTGTCAAGGTGTAGGGTTTCAATTGCAAAAATGAATAATTGATCTTCAAACTTCATTTAATCCTCTTTAGACCTGAAACTTGCACATTCAAAGAGAGAAGAAATGTTGTGCCATTTAGGGGCTTTCCTTAGACAAACCTTATGTTATTGTTTCCACTTCCACAAGGGTAATGCCAATGATAAATAGATAAATGATAAGAAGGAATGATGAATCCATAAAATGTTGCAACTCACCACCCTTCAATGGCTTCCTTGAAGGACTAAAGTCATGCATGTATCTCCTCAAGGCTTGGATCACAAACAATATGAAAACATAAACACACTCACATACACTTTGATATGATGCTTGGATCTTGAATTGCTGTAATAAATAATCTAATGGATGCTCTTGACTTGCTTGATAATTCCCTTGATAATAATTCTTACCTTTGATTCTCAATACTTTCACTTTGTTTTCAAATGATGCAATAACTATGTATTTATATAAATTATTCTAGTTTCTTGAAAAATTATCCTAATTGCCAACTTTATATATTTGAATTTTAAATAATAAAATACTAACATCGATATATTTGAATTTGGAGCCAAAATAGGGGGAGATAGGTGCCAATGTCCCATACACATTTTCCAAAAATTAAGGGGCGAGGGAAAAGCATTGAATGAGAGCATTTGTTTTGTGCTTGTAAATTATCAGAAAATGTTTAAAATGGGCCACAAAATGCATAATTTAGGAAATTAAGTGCTCAATTAGGTCCAATAATTTAGGGGGGAGCAAAACATAATGTGGAATTGTCAAGGATGACAATTTACAATGCTACAACCCCTAACCCTAAGGTTCTTATTGAGATACAAATAAGGTGATTAGTTTATCAAATAGTAAGACACCTATCTTTAAATCAAGTTTTGAAAAGGCCAACAAACAAGAGGATTATATACCTCTTTTATACTTTGAGCCTTGCTAAGCTTAGGAGGGTAATCCCAAAGATCTTTTAAAGGATAAAAATTTGAAAAATATAGGTGAACCCATACACAAAGATGAACCCATATTTAGCTTTGACTACTATTCTTTGTTGAAGGTTGCTATACATTCAAACCACACATCTCTTGTACTTTAGGTAGCTAAGTAAAATGATGCAACCTAAGATAAAAGTTGGTCAAAATTGCTACAAATATATTTTTCATTGGTTTCATACAACACCATTACTGTAGTTAAATATACGTTATGTAAAAAGCCTCTAGGGTTTTTAATAGTTATAAGATCACAATAGATTTAACAAAAAATTATAATGATGTGCTATGCAAAATGGTAGAAAAAATAAGCTAAAAATAAATACAAGGTTTAAAAATGTTTTTTTCTTGATTTATAATAGATGAATGGTTAGCTTCAATACCAACTCTTATTCCTAAAGCAGAGAGTCAAATCTAGACAAAACCAAGATGATGAAGTAAACCATAACCCTCAAATGAGGTTAATGTACTTGGCTTTGTTTTGTAGAGATTAAATTGTCAAATTAACTTAAATCCTAAAAATGTACCCCTAATTAATAATCCACAAGTGGTTCAAGAGTCCTATGTGTTAACCATGAAATATTTTCACCTTGACATACCATTACACAAAGATGAAATAATTTTATTGTTGATATTTTTATTTATTGTTACATCTAAACTTGCACCAACAATAGGAAGCCTTGCAAATGTAGGACACAATTTACAAGATAGCCTCCAAAATTTTAGAAGCCAACTCTTAGTGTTATTTATTTTTTAAATCTAAGCCCGCAGGGGAAAAGGCAAGAAAACAATTCCTAAAAATTATGCAAAGGCAATACACCAAATGAAAATTTGTTAAGAATAATGAAGTAGCACAATATTCTTTGTTCAAGAGAAACATCCATTCCCGTCATTAAAGAGAATATGCATGCATTATTTTTAGACCATTTATAAATATTATTCATCAAGAACAAATTAAGCAAAGGTATAATTTGTAATAGAGAAGAATAATTTTAAGATAAGTATACAAGCATAAAATATCACATCCTCTTCATTGTTGAATTGAGAAAAAAATATAAAAGGCACAATTTGCATAATTACATAATATTCAATCAACCTTGAGAGGCACACAGTAAGACCATTATATCAAAATAGGAAATATTCAGTTTTTTAGATACATGAGATTCTTCTACTACATGAATAGGAGAGCCATTATGTACCAATCATGTGACTTTGAAACAAGGAATTGACTATCACATTTTGGAGGATAATGGACATGCCATTTATCTTCCATGTGTTTCCTTGACTCATTTTTTTTGGCCAATAATGCTTTTTCTTTCCTCTTTACATTCTAACTCCTTTTCTTGAATGCATGAACCATTAGATCTCTTATCTTGACAATCAATGGTCTGGATTCTCAAGTATCTTTCAATGAAAATGGACCCTACCTATTCCAGTTTGACACTTTATAACCAATGGCACAAGACAAATAATTGTTAGAATTCTTTTCATTTATAAGCAACATAGTGATACCATGTTTCTATTTGATAGATCTCTTTCCTTGATGAGAGCTAGACCCACTTGCATGTTAAGTCATTATCCATAATTTCGATATATTGTAAAGGTACACATGATGATACTTGTCCCATTAAAACTCTCTAAATATTCCTACTTATCTTTGGTCAGGCCCACTTTCATATGATGAATTTTTAAGTCAATGAAATTACATAAAAGGTGTGTTAATTCTATGATCTTCCTTGTTGCACCAAAATGACACATGGATCTCTTATGTTTAACTTTATTGATAATCTCAAAAGAAACTCGAGCCTTACCAAAGACTGACCTGGATGCTCTAACCAATGGTGCACTGAATAAATATGTTAAGATTCACAAAGTTTAAAGGTTGAGAAACCTTTCCATTTGCCTTTTGCACTATTACTAATTTTGACACCTAGCATCCCTATTTTTAAAATTGATAGGTTGAGCTTTTATTGAAACAACAAAATAACTACAAACTATGACTCGATTCTGATGAAATGAAAATATACAGGGACGATCTAAAGTTCTTGGAAACTTGGAAGGGGATACTTTCTCAAATGGAAGAAGCAAGAATTAAAATTTAAACTGAACCAAACATTGAAATTATGTAGAGAAAATATGTGAGCTCAAAGATTTTGTGAGGATATCTACAAAGACACCCATTTGTCTTTGAAGGGTTGACCATTCTTCCTCAGGTCATATATTTATCTAGGTCTATTATCTCTTAGTGGGAGATATCTTACAGCTTATCGATGAAAACCTTCATCTAATATTCTAATTGTGCCAACAGTTACATGATCGTTTCAACTTGTACAATTCTTGGTGGCTAACCCCAACCCTGGAAAAATATCCAATCTTCTTGTTTCGTTAGCAAAATTTCTTTTATTTCTTTTTCTATTGTCATAGTGTTATTGGTGAGGGGTGTCATAGCCAAAATAGTTCTTCGGTGTTTCCTTTCATTTATGTCAAGGAAACATCCACGAAGCAAAGTATCGGTATTCTATTGCTCAAAGAAATTGATTACAACCTTCACACAGTTGCTGTTCTTCAATTACAATTCATTACAATAATGGTTTTTCCTTCAATACAACAAGATATATATGATATCTTCAACCTATGTCAAACTTAGAAAAAAAAAAATTTGTTTTTATTGTTTTATCTTTTTGATTTAAATCTTTATCTTTTCCAAAGATAAGATTCTGTTTTCTTTCCTTTATCTTTTCCAAAGATAAAATTTTGCTTTATTTCTAATCTTTTTTGTCACTATCTAACAATCTCCACCTTAAAAAAATTTACTTGATACTTGTCGATGCCCATTCATCACCTTTTCTACAAGCCAAGAGAAGTCAAACACCATTTCAACTTCTCTAATTGTACTGGTTTTGTAAACATGTTTGCACAATTCTCTAGTGTATGAACTTTCTCAAGAGCTACTCCACCTCCATCAATAACCTTTCTTACAAAATGGTATTTAATCACAATATGCTTAGTCCTGCTGTGATAAGCTACATTTTTAGTTAGATGTATAAAACTTTGACTATCACAAAATAAAATCACCTTGTCCTACACTTTTCCAAACTCACCCAAAAGACCCTTCAACCAAATTGATTATTTGCATGCATGTGAGACAACCATATACTCTGCCTTAATAGTGGATAAAGCAATTGTTTCTTGAAGCTTTGACATCCAAAAAAAGGTCCTCCTATAGGAACTTAAAGACATAACCTGATGTAGATCTCCTTTTGTCTAAATCAACTACAAGATTTGAATCAACATAACCACAAACTGGACCACTACAACCATCAAAGGTGACAATTATAATCACTTGTGCCTCTAAGATACCGAAGCACCCGTTTCACTGCTGCCCAATGCTCTTTACCTAGATTTTCCATGTATCTATTGAGAACACCAACTGCACGCGAAATATCTAGTCTTGTGCATACCATTGCATACATTAAGCTTCCTATGGCATTAGCATATGGTACATGAGACACATAATCCTTTTCTTCTTTAATACTAGGACATAAACTTGAAGAAATTTTAAATTGAGAAGCTAAAGGGATATTTGATGGTTTCACATTCATCATATCGAATCTTATGACCATCTTCTCCACATACTTCTACTGTGATAACCAAAGCTTACCGTTTTCCCTTTCTCTATGTATTTCCATGCCCAAAATTTGTTTTTCTGCTCCTAGATCCTTCATATAAAAAATCCTAGCCATCCAAGCCTTTTGTTGAGAAACGTGCCTCAAACTCACTAGTTGAAGCCCTAATTTTGGCTTTGAGCAGCAAAGTCACTTATGAGTTTAGATTAAGCCCTTACTGCCATACCATTAGGCACATATAGGGAAGGCGCGGTAGCGTGGGGCCATCGCCATATTGTGGGTGACCATTTACTGAGGTACGGTAGCATGGTTACCACTATGCCACGAAGCCTCTCATTGGTCATAGCGGTTAAGCGGTGGAACCACCACATCGTGAGGATGTTCAAGTCATGGCATGGTAGAGAGGTTACCACCACACCATGAAAGCTCATCCCTTGAGTTGTGGTGGTGTGGTTACCGCCATACCATAGGTGATCGACGACTAAGGAGCGGTGATGCAATGAAAATTTGTGGTCTATTTGATAGTCTACCACCATATCACTGGCGGCTTGGAACGACAAAGTGGTAGAGCGGTGTGTTACCACCAAACTGCAGGTGGTTATCGGATGGTGAGCAGTTGTACGGGGTGGTCACCGCCATACCGTGGAAGTATGTAAACTAACGAATGGTAGTGTGGTTACCGCTACACCGTGAGCGTTGTCAACCTATCTAGTGGTAGCAAGGTAAACCATTACACCGTGAAGGCTTGATGATTACGAAGTGGTAACACGTTATGAAGGAAAAATAACACTAACTCGTTGACTATTAATGTGTACATCGATCAGTGGTCGTTTGCTGACTGGGCAGAGGTCATTTGGATTCCTGAGTAATTCAACGTTTGGAAATTGAACTAAATCGACTGTACAGAGAATGAATCAGTCATGGCAGTTGATATAAATTGCAACAAACAAGAAAAGTAACGGGTTGGATAGCTTGACAGTGAGTTGATTGATGAGTTATCAGAATTGAGAGAATTTCATTGTATGTAGGAAGAGGCATTGTAACAGTGTTATTTTATGTACAAGGTTGATTAGGGAAATGTTTTTTGCTGTAGAATTGGCATCTGAAAAGAAGAGTTTGTAACTTGTATGTAAATCCACTTTTACTGTAATACAAGGGATCTTTCTTTGGTGTGGTGGGTTTTTCTCCCGTAAGGATTTTCCCACGTAAATTTGGTGTCTAATTGTGTTTGAGTTTATTTGTTATTTATTTCATATGTGTCTTAATGAACTGTAATTGTAAACATTAAAAGGCACATCTCTCTTCTCCTCTGAGTCTTGGCATTAGGAAAATTTGTTCCACAATCGAATTTTTTCCTAACAAGTGGTATCAGAGCCTGGCCAGTTGTGTTATCCTTGTGGGTAGATTGGTTTTTTGTGTCAATTTTTGTTTAGTGGGAGTTTTGTAGAAGTCTTGAAATTTGTCTAATTACAGATTGAGATGGCAATGACAAGTATGTCTGGAAGGATTGAAATCGAGAAATTCAATGGCAGCAATTTTGAGTTGTGGAAACTTAAAATGGAAGACCTGTTGGTGGATCGTGATCTTTGGATTGCTATGTCTGGAACAAAACCTACAACCATGAAGCAAGAATATTGGGACCTCATAGATCAAAAATCAAAAGGGTTGATAAGACTTTGTTTCGTAGACTCTGTTCTCCTGAACGTTCATGAAGAGAAGACTGCCTCTTCGTTGTGGAAAAGACTGGGAGGTATTTATCAAGGCAAGTCCTTGGTAAATAAGTTGTTCTTGAGGAAGAAGATGTAATCTTTGAAGATGGAGGGAGGAACATTTGTTTTTGATCATTTAGATACCTTTAACATGAAAATTTCTCGATTAACTTCTATAGGTGTGAAGATTGAAGAAGAAAATCAATGTATGCTCTTGTTATGCTCTTTGCCAAATTCTTGGGATCACTTGGTGATGGTGATTGGGAGCACGCCAACCACTTTCAAGATGGAGGATGTGGTTGCTTCTTTGTTATCATAAGAGATGAGAAGGAAATATTTTGAGATGGTGAAGGAGGCTCTTGTTGTTTGAGGTAGATTGAAATAAAAAGGCAAGAAAAAGGACAAGAAGTCAAAATTGAAATCAGAAGGGAGATCAAAGTCTCCTGGTAAGAAGTCCAAGGTGAAGTTCTGGAACTGTGGGTAGATTGGTCATGTCTGAAAGGATTGCAAAGAGGAGAAAAAGAAGTGGAAGAAGAATTCTTCTGACAATGATTCTTCTCAGAGCGATGCAAATGCCTTTATTGCAGCCTTGGCAACTCAGGCATCAGATGATGTTTGGCTGATTGATTCTAGAGAATCATTCCACATGACATCTCATAGAGACTGGTTTACTAAGTATGAAGAATGAGAAGGTGGAAAGGTGTATCTGGCAAGCAATTCATCTCTAGAGATAGTTGGCCATGGAAGAGTCAAAATTCAATTTCCTGATGGAAGAGTTAAGGGAATTGATGGCATAATGCATATACTAGGTCTAGCTCAAAATTTACTTTTTGTAAGCAAGCTAAATGATGTTGGAGTGAAAGTCTCATTCTCTAGAAATAGCTGTAAAATGACTAGAGGCTCGATGGTGCTAGCTAGGGGTGCCCGAATTAGTACTCTGTTCAAGTTGGATGCACTGGATGTTCAATGCAATAGTGTCTCTGTAAAGTCACAAATGACTATTCGTAAAGAGAAGAATGAAAGTGTTCCTTCTGGGGAAAAGCCCTCGGAAATGAGACTTCCAGCAGAAAAGAATATGCTCTGGCATGAAAGGCTCGGTCACATTGGTAAAAAGGTTTGAAAGCCTTGAAAAATAAAAGCTTGGTTGAGGGGCTTGATGATTGTAACCTTGAATTTGAATTCTGTGAACATTGTATATATGGAAAACAACACCATGTTTCATTCTACTCTAAAAATAAAGTGTCTAAGGATTGACAATGGCAGTGAGTTTTGTTCTAATGAGTTTGAAAGGTATTGCAAAGACCATGGGATTAAGAGGCATAAAACAACACCTTACACTCTGGAGTTGCTGAAAGCTTGAACAGGACGTTGATGGAGAAGGCAAGAAGTACGTTGAGAAATTCTAGTTTGGAGAAGATGTTCTAGGCTGAGGCTGTGGCTACAACATGTTACTTATTGAATCGATCACCTTCTTCAACATTTGTTGATATAAAGCCTATGCAAGCTTGGTTTGGTAAGAATCCCTCTCTCAAACACATTCGTGTCTTTGGCTATGAAGCATATATTTATGTGCCAGATTGGAAAAGATCTAAATTGGACAACAAAGATGAAAAATGTATCTTCATTGGGTATGGTCTTGGTGTGAAAGGATACAAGCTTTGGAATCTTGTAACTAAGAAGGTATTGAACAATAGAAGTGTAATATTTAGGGAACTGAAACCTTCTTCAGTAGAGTTGCAGTCAGAGATGAAAGAAAAAGAAGAAAAAAATAATGTTGTTGAGATACCTCTAACTCCAGAAAAAGAGTAACAACACATTGAAAGTGTACTTGAAACTGAGGAGAGTTCAAGCAACTCTAAGAGTTCTGAACAAGAAGAAGAACCACAACCTCAGCCGTAGCCTATGAGGAGGTCTACACGTGAGAAGAAACAACTAGATAGGTATGGATTCTCTATGTTAGATTCTAGTTGTGCCTATGCTTTGATTACTAACATAGATGAGCCTAGGAGTGTAAAAGAGGCAACTGAAATGTCTGATTCAGATTCCTGGTTGGAAGCCATGAATGAAGAAATGGCATCATTAAGGAAAAATGATACTTGGGATCTGGTTCCATTGCTTGAAGGTAGAAAACCCGTGGGCTGCAAATGGTTGTTTAAAAAGAAAATTGGTCTAGATGGCTGTGTTGAAAAGTATAAAGTGAGATTGGTTGCAAAAGGTTATTCCCAGGTAGAGGGAATTGATTATGTGGAAATTTTTTCTCCTGTAGCAAAGCTGACATCTATCAAATTTCTTTTATCACTTGCAGCGGCATATGATTTAGAGATTGAGCAGATGGATGTGAAGACAATGTTTCTTCATGGTGATCTTGAAGAAGAAATTTATATGTCCCAGCCTGAGCACTTTGTGAGAAAAGGTAAAGAAAATTTGGTTTGCAAGCTAAAAAATCCCTGTATGGTTTGAAACAATCACCTAGGATGTGGTACCAAAAATTTGACACATTTGTTTTGTCATTGGGATTTGTAAGATCAAAATAAGATCATTGTGTGACCTATAGGACTGAAAAATGATCGAATTCTAATTATTTCCCTTTATGTTGATGATATGTTGTTCATAGGAAATAGTAAGTTAATGATTTTTGATCTAAAATCTCAGTTGTTTGCAAAGTTCAAAATGAAAGATCTTGGTGCAACTAGTTATATTTTGGGGATGGAAATAACCAAGGATAAAAAAAGTAGAATACTTGGCTTAGCTAGAGTAAGTATATTAATACTGTTCTGGAGAGATTTGGTATGAGTGATTGCAAGTAGCTAGTTGTTCCAATTTTGCAAGGAATGAAGCTATCTGTTGAAGCTTGTCCAAAATATCCTACTAAGATTGAGGACATGACCAGAGTGCCTTATGCTAGTGCAGTTGGCAGTTTAATGTATGCAATGGTTTGTACAAGACCAAAAATTGCCGAAGCAGTGGGAGTTCTTAGCAGATTTATGGAAAATCCAGGAAGGACACATTGGGATACTGTGAAAAGAGTGTTTAGATATCTG